>JAOWBW010000954.1:0-517283 GCA_026119855.1 Campanula takesimana | reverse complement strand
TATAGAAGTTAAAAATTCCATTTTGAACCAAAAGATGATAACACAAGGTTTACAAATCCAAGTTTAAATCAACGAAGTACATCTAACATAAGCTCCACAGCTTTTACCAAAAGAATAAAATATACAATTCTTAATGACGTCAATAATGGTAAACTATCCCAAAGGTTATACATTTAAATAATGTAAACCGATCCATAACAACCTGCCCCAAAATCTCAATCCTCTCGACGTCCTCCTCGATCCGCGAATCCTAATCCTTTTCCTCCTGGGGGGGGGGGTTAGGAAAACAAAGATGGAAATAAACGGGGTGAGATAAAATCTCAGTAAGTTACTAATGCAACTACATGACATGCTATAATGCAATAAGCAATAAACAATGATAAATATCACATAGCATGTAACAATTAACATTAACAGATAGCAGCGGAAAGTAAACACATAACAAAGGATATAGCCAGGTTTCCCAACTGAAAGAACCAATAAAGGTCGCTGCGCAGCTTCAACAATCCACCAATCCATATCTTCACAGTAGCATAAAAGCCGAAGAGAAAACCCCGGTCAGAAGCGACCAATCAACCCATCAATCAAACAAACCATCTTCATAGTAGCATAAAAGCTGAAGAGAAACCCGGTACCGGAACCATAACAATGATAAAGTGCCACAAAGGGCGGGAGCCATGCCACAAAGTCATGCTCCAAAACGATTTAGCTAGAATACCCACAACGGAGCTAGCTCATCCCAACCAAGGCCAATCTGGATGAGGACAGAAGGACCAATGGGCGATGCTATACTGGACTTGGCTCGTGCCATTATAGCATTATCCATTGCCTGACTCGATACACATAACCAGCTGGACTTTCATAATGCTAAGTAATAAAATACTAGCACGGTAAACAACTAAGGGTTCCGAAAGTAGGGAACCATACCAATTAATCACCATAAAAGATGTAAACATTTACTCAAGAAGAGTTTCAACAACAATAGCACAAGGAGTTTCTCATAAAAGTCCAACAAAATTGACCATTAAAACATAATGATTCAAAGATAAGTCACGTACCAAATACATCCTAAAATTGATACCCACAAGTAAATCATAAAGAGCACAACCCAAACGGTCGCTCACAAATAGCACAATGACTATCACCAAAATGACATAAACATTTACTCAAACGATATACTAGGACTATGAACTCAACCATCTCATCACACCTGGAAATCCAAATAAGAATCCGAACGAATACATCTAAGGTTAATCAACCGTAGGTACCCAATTGCCAATTCACGCTTTATCTCCGTTCATAACGAACCTATTCTAAACACCCCAAACGAATTCGAAAGGTTGCCCTTATTAGAACATGATCACGACAGGACTAAACCCTAAACCTTGGTGTTCATAACACCCTCTAGGTACTATAGGACATCGCCTAAACCTAGGCCAGTCTTACGCGAAATTCAATTCGGTTGGAATAAACGCAAACATCATCAGATGCCCAAACAATACTTGATCAAATTATATAACACTATTTGTTCACAAAGGAACCAATTTTAATTACTAAAGTGTTCTACGGTGTTATCTTAAGTCAATTAGAAGAAATAAACTTAACTAGATAAGCCTTAAGTCTTAAACCAAGAAAAAAAGGGAGAATTTCTGAACAAGGGGGCGGGCGGGCGCCTGTTTTCAACAGAAGGTTTGGCCCTGACAAAGTGGGAGTAGGCGGGCGGCGCCTGGGCAAGGGCAGGCGGGCGCCTGGTCTACGGGCTGGGAGGAAAACAGAGCTGGGTTTTACAGATTCGCACCAAATTCTCCCAAACCCCAAATACTCAAAATCACTCTCTTCTACAAGTTCTAAATTGTACCAAACCACTTATAACTAGAAGGGAATCCAAATACAACATTTATCAACCAAAACCAAGAATCAAACCCAACATTCATCAATCCACCATTTTTACCCAAAACTCAAATAAACTCCAAATAAATTCTAAACAAATTCAACTCAATCAAACTTCAAATATAACACATCAAACACCATATAAACATGATATGAACATTTTAGCATAAAAATGGGGGAAGGGGTAACTTACTTGATAAATCTCAAAGTTGACGGAATTCAATTCTTTTTGGTTCTACGCGATCCTATCGACGATCCAAACAAGTTCATGTTTTAAGAAATGAGAGATTAAGAGAGGAAGATGATCAAAATGTAGAGAGAAGTAGGGAAAGAAAACTTACCACAAAACCAAGAGAGAGGGAGAGAGATGGCTGGGAAAAGAGAATGGAGGAGTGAGGGAGAAGGTGAGGGAGGTGAGGGGGAGAGGGGAATTATTCAAACTTACACTTAGGCCCCCTCTCTCACACTACACACACAACTTACACTCCCTACTTACAACTAAGACCCAACAATACCACACTAACCCAAACAAAAATGCTGGCATAGATTATTATGACACATAAAATGCACACATAATTATTTAATAATAATTTAATAAATAATAATAAGCAAATAAGCAAATAATTAAATAATAATTATTTATTACCAATAAAATAGAGCCTAGTTTTCGGGTCGTGACATTCACTTCCCCTTAAAGAAAATTCGGCCCGAATTTTAACGAGACCTACCCGAATGATCAAGTAGCCATTAATACGATAGTTCCGTCATTTCCCAAATTCCTCAATCATCCATTCTAAACCACCACGTAGTAACCTTAACAATGTTCACCATACACGACCTCTCGCACAACTTCCTTCAATCATAACCTTCACTACTAATTAGAATCCTAATCAAAATTAGAGAATCCCAATTGCTCCCAAACATAACTCTCGAGATATCCTAAGCTCATTTTATTCATAACCTTAATTACACTGCAAATTGTTTCCTTTTGTAAATCACATACTTTAGTATATTCCCCAGAAATTCAAAACATCACCATCCCGAGCCTAATTAGCTTTTAAAATATAAAAGGGCTAAATGAATTTCTATTTCCACAATATTCATCGAAATGGCTACATCTCTATGGATTACCATTATAGTGCTTTCACTTTGAGTTGACACCTTAAATTAATAGTACCATACAACCCCAAATTTCCTCGTACAAAGTGTCCACTTAATCTATGTTATACTCTCATCCCTTCATTAATCCGGTCTTGAAGCCTAAACAATTCAATATACTCAATAGTCCGCAAAACGATCCAAATTTCATCTTCAAAAGATTTCTCTAACTCCCATTTAAATTATAATCCGTGCTCATGTGCCCAAGGAAATCGACGAACCCTAAATTCAATAGCTAACTCCAGTTAGTCTCTCACGCATACATTTATAACTTAATGATACTTAGCTCAAGGGTACTACCAAAGTCATAAACCAATTAGCTAGCCTCATTCCAATAGATCCATTACCAAATCACAATATTCTTTAATTATGCCCAAATATTGATACTCAACTTTCTTCACCTACCCTTGGTCCAAATCGCGAAACGCCACCAAGGAGAGATTTAGGACCATAGAACCACTATCTAACCAAAGTCAAAACGCCTTTAACATTAATCGAGAAATTATTACTCTCCCAAAATGTACTTAGTCCTTTCTAACTTAACACGCTTACCACCATTAATGATCATAACTCCTACAACAAACTCATCATCCATAACAATCGTACACCTCTCCATACTAATCAATCTCGATGTACTCACGGAGATGTACTAAAGGAAACGAAATCTCTTAACAAAAACCCTCGGTTGAATCCTCAACTTTTACAACTCAACCGTTACAATATGGATATTGTTCTAAATATTAGCATTAAACCTTGTACCACAACAATTCGATTAACCCAAATTTCCTTAAACACTAGGTACTATACGGAGAAAATGGAATCTTACAAATAATAATTACACCCAACAATTGACCGAAACTAAATACTCGGATTTCATTTAAGAAAGATAGGTATAACTCTACCCAAAGGAACGGTCTCAAACAGTTTTAAGAAATTAGGAATGGAGAATACATCAATCTCCCTACAACATAGACTAAAGCAATAGTGACATCAAAACTTGTAATAGCAACATGGCTAATTAGCAGGTGGAGACATAACCATACTTACACATCATAAGCACATAAGACTTTATCAGGTACCCTAAACTCCTCCATAGGAGTAAACACCTACAACACATAAGTCAAAGACTCAGAAGTAATAAATGCAACTAAAATGCACAGAAACACATAGATGCGATGATCCCTATAATGCACGCGCTCGCTCTCACGACGCAAATAATACCTCCTAAATTTATCCGTTACCTGAGAGTGCTGATTGGTCGCAATTACTCTGCCCTATACCTTAGGGTTCCCCGAAGCATCTCTCTTCTGACCCGGGTGAAGTACTGGTTCCTGTTCCTGATGATTGAACCTTAAACCTCGGACAATCTTTTATGAAGTGACCCGTTGACCCACAATTGATACATTTTCCTTGCTTCTTCCAACACTTATCCTCCAAATGGCCTTCCCTCTGACAGTAAGTGCAAAGCCACCTACCTTGTTTCCCTTGTTTCCCCATAGTAGTACCCGGATTCCCTAGCGCGGTTTGTTCCTTAAACTGAGATGGTGCTCCCAAATACCTCGGGTATCTGAACGGTGTTGTGGTTGAGATTAGCATGGCTTACTTGTTTACCCGTAGTTTGCAACCTCGTCTTCCTCTTATGCTCCCCAATATCTTGCTCGATCAAGTATGCCCGGTCTACCGCATCCTGAAATGTCACAATCCTCTGGGCTATAAGTTGAGTACGAATAGAAGTCTTCAAACCCGGATGAATCTCATAGCTTCTGTTCTTCGGTCCTCACAAGATAGTCACAATACCGGGCTAATTCTGTGAACTTAGCCGAGTATTGAGCTATAGACAACAAACCTTGCTCCAAGTTGAGAAGCTCGATCTCCTTTCGGTTTTGATCCACTACCGGAATGAAATGCTCCTTGAACTTTCGCACAAACAATTCCCATGCATACACTGTGTGGGTATCATCCCAACTCGCTTTAACACCCTTCCACCAATGCTCGGCGGCACCACAAGTTTATAAGCCGCAAACCGGACCTTGTCTTCATCGGTGCAACCAAAGACATCATAAATTTTCTCCATCGACTCGATCCATAGCTCGGCCTTCCTTACATCGGGTTCCCCATTGAACTCTACCGGTTTCAATTTCAGAAATTGTTCCAATCCGTAGCGGGGGTGGTGCTTGTTCTACCCTCGGACCTTGATCATGTATGGCCTTCATGGCCGCCTCAACATGCCCTGAAACATTGCACGGGCTTCATCCCTTGTTTCATTCTGATTTCATTACCGGTATTACTTTCACCACTTCTCCTTCGAGCCATTTCAAACAAGTACCTGCATAAAACAACAATTGTTACTCACTCCGAACACACTACCCTCCTAGGTCATACTAATCCACCTATACATATACTTAGAGCTAATGCCATAGCTCTGATACCAACTGTCGCGACCCGAACCCGCGGCCCGAGATCGCGAGCTGGACGTCGACTTAAAACAAAACTCTAAAATATAGAAGTTAAAAATTCCATTTTGAACCAAAAGATGATAACACAAGGTTTTACAAATCCAAGTTTAAATCAACGAAGTACATCTAACATAAGCTCCACAGCTTTTACCAAAAGAATAAAATATACAATTCTTAATGACGTCAATAATGGTAAAACTATCCCCAAAAGGTTATACATTTAAATAATGTAAACCGATCCATAACAACCTGCCCCAAAATCTCAATCCTCTCGACGTCCTCCTCGATCCGCGAATCCTAATCCTTTTCTCCTGGGGGGGGGGGGGGGGTTAAGGAAAAACAAAGATGGGAAATAAACGGGGTGAGATAAAATCTCAGTAAGTTACTAATGCAACTACATGACATGCTATAATGCAATAAGCAATAAACAATGATAATATCACATAGCATGTAACAATTAACAGTAACAGATAGCAGCGGAAAGTAAAACACATAACAAAGGATATTAGCCAAGGTTTCCCAACTGAAAGAACCAAATAAAGGTCGCTGCGCAGCTTCAACAATCCACCAATCCATATCTTCACAGTAGCATAAAAGCCGAAGAGAAAACCCCGGTCAGAAGCGACCAATCAAACCCATCAATCAAACAAACCATCTTCATAGTAGCATAAAAGCTGAGAGAAAACCCGGTACCGGAACCAATAACAATGATAAAGTGCCACAAAGGGGGGGGAGCCATGCCACAAAGTCAGCTCCAAAACGATTAGCTAGAATACCCACAACGGAGCTAGCTCATCCCAACCAAGGCCAATCTGGATGAGGACAGAAGGACCAATGGGCGTGCTATACTGGACTTGGCTCGTGCCATTATAGCATATCCATGCCTGACTCGATTGCCTGACTCGATCCCAATTAACCAGCTGGACTTCAATAATGCTAAGTAATAAAATACTAGCACGGTAAACAACTAAGGGTTCAAAGTAGGGAACCATACCAATTAATCACCATAAAAGATGTAAACGATTACTCAAGAAGAGTTCAACAACAATAGCACAAGGAGTTTCTCATAAAAGAGTCCAACAACATTGACCATTAAAACATAATGATTCCAAAGGATAAGGCACGTACCAATACATCCTAAATATGATACCCACAAGTAAATCATAAAGAGCACAACCCAAACGGTCGCTCACAATAGCACAATGACTATCACCAAATGACCATAAACATTTACTCAAACGATATACTAGGACTATGAACTCAACCCATCTCATCACACCTGGAATTCCAAATAAGAAGTCCGAACGAATACATCTTAAGGTTAATCAAACCGTAGGTACCCAATTGCCAATTCACGCTTTATCTCCGTTCATAACGAACCTATTCTAAACACCCCAAACGAATTCGAAAGGTTGCCCTTATTAGAACATGATCACGACAGGACTAAACCCTAAACCTTGGTGTTCAATAACACCCTCTAGGTACTATAGGACATCGCCTAAAACCTAGGCCAAGTCTTACGCGAAATTCAATTCGGTTGGAAAAACGCAAATACATCATCAGATGCCCAAACAATACTTGATCAAATTATATAACACTATTGTTCACAAAGGAACCAATTTTAATTACTAAAGTGTTCTACGTGTGTTATCTAAGTCAATTAGAAGAAATAAACTTAAACTAGATAAGCCTTAAGTCTTAAACCAAGAAAAAAAAAAGGGAGAATTCGAACCAGGGGCGGGCCGGGCGCCTGTTTCAACAGAAGGTTTGGCCCTGGACAAAGTGGAGTAGGCGGGCGCCTGGGCAAGGGCAGGCGGGCGCCTGGTCTACGGGCTCGGGAGGAAAACAGAGCTGGGTTTTACAGATTTCGCACCCAATTCTCCCAAAACCCCAAATACTCAAAATCAACTCCTTCTACAAGTTCTAAAATGTACCAAAACCACTTATAACTAGAATGGGAATCAAATACAACATTTATCAACCCAAAACCAAGAATCAAACCCAACATTCATCAATCACCATTTTTACCCAAAACTCAAATAAACTCCAATAAATTCTAAACAATTCAAACTCAATCAAACTTCAAATATAACACATCAACACCATATAAACATGATATGAACATTTTAGCATAAAAATGGGGGAAAAGTAACTTACTTGATAAATCTCAAAGTTGACGGAATTCAATCTTTTTGGTTCTACGCGATCCTATCGACGATCCAAACAAGTTCATGTTTTAAGAAATGAGAGATTAAGAGAGGAAGAGATCAAAATGTAGAGAGAAGTAGGGAAGAGAAAACTTACCCAAAACCAAGAGAGAGGGGAGAGAGATGGCTGGGAGAAAGAGAGAATGGAAGAGAGTGAGGGAGAAGGTGAGGGAGTGAGGGGGAGTAGGGGAATTATTCAAAACTTACACTTAGGCCCCCTCTCTCACACTACACACACAACTTACACTCCCTACTACAACTAAGACCCAACAATACCACACTAACCAAACAAAAATGCTAGGCATAATTATTATGACACATAAAATGCACACATAATATTTAAATAAATATTTTAAATAAAAAATAAATAAGCAAATAAGCAAATAATTAATAATAATTATTTATTACAATAAAATAGAGCCTAGTTTTCGGGTCGTGACATTCACTCCCCCTTAAGAAAATTCGGCCCGAATTTTAACGAGACCTACCGAATGATCAAGTAGCCATTAATACGATAGTTCCGTCATTTCCCAAATTCCTCAATCATCCATTCTAAACCACCACGTAGTAACCTTAACTAATGTTCACCATACACGACCTCTCGCACAACTTCCTTCAATCATAACCTTCACTACTAATTAGAATCCATAATCAAAATTGGAGAATCCCAATTGCTCCCAAACAAACTCTCGAGATATCCTAAGCTCATTTTATTCATAACCTTAATTACACTGCAAAGGTGTTTCCTTTTGTAAATCACATACTTAGTAGTATTCCCAGAAATTCAAAACATCACCATCCCGAGCCTAATTAGCTTTTAAAATATGAAAAGGCTAAATGAATTTCTATTTCCACAATATTCATCGAAATGGCTACATCTCTATGGATTACCATTATAGTGCTTTCACTTTGAGTTGACACCTTAAATTAATAGTACCATACAACCCCAAATTCCTCGTACAAAGTGTCCACTTAATCTATGTTATACTCTCATCCCTTCATTAATCCGGTCTTGAAGCCTAAACAATTCAATATACTCAATAGTCCGCAAAACGATCCAAATTTCATCTTCAAAAGATTTTCTCTAACTCCCATTTAAATTATAATCCGTGCTCATGTGCCCAAGGAAATCGACGAACCCTAAATTCAATAGCTAACTCCAGTTAGTCTCTCACGCATACATTTATTAACTTAATGATACTTAAGCTCAAGGTACTACCAAAGTCATAAACAATTAGCTAGCCTCATTCCAATATCCATTACCAAATCACAATATTCTTTAATTATGCCCAAATATTGATACTCAACTTTCTTCACCTACCCTTGGTCCAAATCGCGAAACGCCACCAAGGAGAGATTTAGGACCATAGAACCACTATCTAACCAAAAGTCAAAACGCCTTTAACATTAATCGAGAAATTATTACTCTCCCAAAATGTACTTAGTCCTTTCTAACTTAACACGCTTACCACCATTAATGATCATAACTCCTACAACAAACTCATCATCCATAACAAATCGTACACTCTCCATACTAATCAATCTCGATGTACTCACGGAGATGTACTAAAAGGAAACGAAATCTCTTAACAAGAAACCCTCGGTTGAATCCTCAACTTTTACAACTCAACCGTTACAATATGGATATTGTTCTAAATATTAGCATTACAACCTTGTACCCAACAATTCGATTTAACCAAATTTCCCTTAAACACTAGGTACTATACGGAAGAAATGGAAATCTTACAAATAATAATTACACCCAACAAATTGACCGAAACTAAATACTCGGATTTCATTTAAGAAAGATAGGTATAACTCTACCCAAAGGAACGGTCTCAAACAGTTTTAAGAAATTAGGAATGGAGAATACATCAATCTCCCTACAACAATAGACTAAAGCAATAGTGACATCAAAATCTTGTAATAGCAACATGGCTAATTAGCAGGTGAGACATAACCATACTTAAGCACATCATAAGCACATAAGACTTTATCAGGTACCCTAAACTCCTCCATAGGAGTAAACACCTACAACACATAAGTCAAAGACTCAGAAGTAATAAATGCAACTAAATGCACAGAAACACATAGATGCGATGATCCTATAATGCACGCGCTCGCTCTCACGACGCAAAATAATACCTCCTAAAATTTATCCGTTACCTGAGAGTGCTGATTGGTCGCAATTACTCTGCCCTATACCTTAGGGTTCCCCGAAGCATCTCTCTTCTGACCCGGTGAAGCACTGGTTCCTGTTCCTGATGATTGAACTTTAAACCTCGGACAGTCTTTTATGAAGTGACCCAGTTGACCACAATTGATACATTTTCCTTGCTTCTTCCAACACTTATCCTCCAAATGGCCTTCCCTCTGACAGTAAGTGCAAAGCCACCTACCTTGTTTCCCTTGTTTCCCCATAGTAGTACCCGGATTCCCTAGCGCGGTTTGTTCCTTAAACTGAGATGGTGCTCCCAAATTACCTCGGTTATCTGAACGGTGTTGTGGTTGAGATTTAGCATGGCTTACTTGTTTACCCGAGTTTGCAACCTCGGTCTTCCTCTTATGCTCCCCAATATCTTGCTCGATCAAGTATGCCCGGTCTACCGCATCCTGAAATGTCACAATCCTCTGGGCTATAAGTTGAGTACGAATAGAAGTCTTCAAACCCCGGATGAATCTCATAGCCTTCTGTTCTTCGGTCCTCACAAGATAGTCACAATACCGGGCTAATTCTGTGAACTTAGCCGAGTATTGAGCTATAGACAACAAACCTTGCTCCAAGTTGAGAAGCTCGATCTCCTTTCGGTTTTGATCCACTACCGGAATGAAATGCTCCTTGAACTTTCGCACAAACAATTCCCATGCATACACTGTGTGGGTATCATCCCAACTCGCTTTAACACCCTTCCACCAATGCTCGGCGGCACCCACAAGTTTATAAGCCGCAAACCGGACCTTGTCTTCATCGGTGCATCCAAAGACATCATAAATTTTCTCCATCGACTCGATCCATAGCTCGGCCTTCCTTACATCGGGTTCCCCATTGAACTCTACCGGTTTCAATTTCAGAAATTGTTCCAATCCGTAGCGGGGTGGTGCTTGTTCTACCCTCGGACCTTGATCATGTATGGCCTTCATGGCCGCCTCAAACATGCCCTGAAACATTGCACGGGCTTCATCCCTTGTTTCATTCTGATTTTCATTACCGGTATTACTTTCACCACTTCTCCTTCGAGCCATTTCAAACAAGTACCTGCATAAAACAACAATTGTTACTCACTCCGAACACACTACCCTCCTAGGTCATACTAATCCACCTATACATATACTTAGAGCTAATGCCATAGCTCTGATACCAACTGTCGCGACCCCGAACCCCGCGGCCCGAGATCGCGAGCTGGACGTCGACTTAAAACCAAAACTCTAAAATATAGAAGTTAAAAATTCCATTTTGAACCAAAAGATGATAACACAAGGTTTTACAAATCCAAGTTTAAATCAACGAAGTACATCTAACATAAGCTCCACAGCTTTTACCCAAAAGAATAAAATATACAATTCTTAATGACGTCAATAATGGTAAAACTATCCCCAAAAGGTATACATTTAAATAATGTAAACCGATCCATAACAACCTGCCCCAAAATCTCAATCCTCTCGACGTCCTCCTCGATCCGCGAATCCTAATCCTTTTCCTCCTGGGGGGGGGCGGTTAAGGAAAAACAAAGATGGAAATAAACGGGTGAGATAAAATCTCAGTAAGTTACTAATGCAACTACATGACATGCTATAATGCAATAAGCAATAAACAATGATAAATATCACATAGCATGTAACAATTAACAGTTAACAGATAGCAGCGGAAAGTAAACACATAACAAAGGATATTAGCCAAGGTTTCCCAACTGAAAGAACCAAATAAAGGTCGCTGCGCAGCTTCAACAATCCACCAATCCATATCTTCACAGTAGCATAAAAGCCGAAGAGAAAACCCCGGTCAGAAGCGACCAATCAACCCATCAATCAAACAAACCATCTTCATAGTAGCATAAAAGCTGAAGAGAAACCCGGTACCGGAACCAATAACAATGATAAAGTGCCACAAAGGGCGGGAGCCATGCCACAAAGTCATGCTCCAAAACGATTATCTAGAATACCCACAACGGAGCTAGCTCATCCCAACCAAGGCCAATCTGGATGAGGACAGAAGGACCAATGGGCGATGCTATACTGGACTTGGCTCGTGCCATTATAGCATTATCCATTGCCTGACTCGATACACAATTAACCAGCTGGACTTTCAATAATGCTAAGTAATAAATACTAGCACGGTAAACAACTAAGGGTTCCAAAGTAGGAACCATACCAATTAATCACCATAAAAGATGTAACGATTACTCAAGAAGAGTTCAACAACAATAGCACAAGGAGTTTCTCATAAAAGAGTCCAACAACATTGACCATTAAAACATAATGATTCAAAGATAAGGCACGTACCAAATACATCCTAAATATGATACCCACAAGTAAATCATAAAGAGCACAACCCAAACGGTCGCTCACAAATAGCACAATGACTATCACCAAAATGACCATAAACATTTACTCAAACGATATACTAGGACTATGAACTCAACCATCTCATCACACCTGGAATTCCAAATAAGAAGTCCGAACGAATACATCTTAAGGTTAATCAAACCGTAGGTACCCAATTGCCAATTCACGCTTTATCTCCGTTCATAACGAACCTATTCTAAACACCCCAAACGAATTCGAAAGGTTGCCCTTATTAGAACATGATCACGACAGGACTAAACCCTAAACCTTGGTGTTCAATAACACCCTCTAGGTACTATAGGACATCGCCTAAAACCTAGGCCAAGTCTTACGCGAAATTCAATTCGGTTGGAATAAACGCAAATACATCATCAGATGCCCAAACAATACTTGATCAAATTATATAACACTATTGTTCACAAAGGAACCAATTTTAATTACTAAAGTGTTCTACGGTGTTATCTTAAGTCAATTAGAAGAAATAAACTTAAACTAGATAAGCCTTAAGTCTTAAACCAAGAAAAAAAAGGGAGAATTCTGAACCAGGGGGCGGGCGGGCGCCTGTTTCAACAGAAGGTTTGGCCCTGGACAAAGTGGGAGTAGGCGGGCGCCTGGGCAAGGGCAGGCGGGCGCCTGGTCTACGGGCTGGGAGGAAAACAGAGCTGGGTTTTACAGATTTCGCACCAAATTCTCCCAAAACCCCAAATACTCAAAATCAACTCCTTCTACAAGTTCTAAAATGTACCAAAACCACTTATAACTAGAATGGGAATCCAAATACAACATTTATCAACCCAAAACCAAGAATCAAACCCAACATTCATCAATCCACCATTTTTACCCAAAACTCAAATAAACTCCAAATAAATTCTAAACAAATTCAAAACTCAATCAAACTTCAAATATAACACATCAAACACCATATAAACATGATATGAACATTTTAGCATAAAAATGGGGGAAAGTAACTTACTTGATAAATCTCAAAGTTGACGGAATTCAATTCTTTTTGGTTCTACGCGATCCTATCGACGATCCAAACAAGGTTCATGTTTTAAGAAATGAGAGATTAAGAGAGGAAGATGATCAAAATGTAGAGAGAAGTAGGGAAAGAAAACTTACCACAAAACAAGAGAGAGGAGAGAGATGGATGGGAAAAGAGAATGGAGAGAGTGAGGGAGAAGGTGAGGGAGGTGAGGGGAGTAGGGGAATTATTCAAAACTTACACTTAGGCCCCCTCTCTCACACTACACACACAACTTACACTCCCTACTTACAACTAAGACCCAACAATACCACACTAACCCAAACAAAATGCTAGGCATAATTATTATGACACATAAAATGCACACATAATTATTTAAATAAATAATTTAAATAAATAAATAAATAAGAAAATAAGCAAATAATTAAATAATAATTATTTATTACCAATAAAATAAAGCCTAGTTTTCGGGTCGTGACAACTTGTGTCAAAATCCGTCCAAAATTCGTTTCCTAATCAAATTAGGAATCTGCCACCCGACAGTACTGTGCGGCCGCCCAAAAACCTCTGTGCGGTCGCACAACTATCTGAAACAAAACTGGTACAAAAACTGAGCTAAGTGTGCGGCCGCCCAGTCCATACTGTGCGGTCGCCCACTTCCCCAGAATGTCCAGAATTTCCAAAATTCCAATATAGTCCTTTTAAAGATTCGTTCTATTGTGTGTGACCCTCTAGGATTATACTAAGTTGGCAATGGGTTCAAGCATGAAACCATAAGACATGATTAGGTTCTAGCAAACCGTCATACCTACCCAAATAGTATAACTAGATACAAGTTCGCATTCCTTTAGAATATGTCATAATCCCTTTGTCCATGATGTCATTGAACACAAGTCATGGTCAAAAGGTCAACTTGTTTTGTTCAATACTTTCTCGATTCCGAATATGTTGATAATCCAAATGACATTGATCCAATCAATTTATTTGAGTCCGGCCGAACATTTCATCAACATCATTCCTACGAGAGGCCCAAGCTTGACATCTCTCCGAAGAGGGACAAATCCATTTAGCTTATTATTCTTCCCTACGTGAATCCGATTATGCCAATCATACCCTTTATAACTTCCCGGTTAAAGGTAGCGTTTGAATATGTCAAACATAATGTTCATCAAGTGGAAGACTATAATAACTTCATGTCTAAGGATTCAAATGACATAACTAATATGAGATATATGTATGACATAGACCATGACATAAATCTCATAGAGTGGGTCATGTCCAGTACCTTGTTCCAAACAAGTACCCATAAATCTAACATGATCATCCCATGATCATTTAGCCTTTATACTAGTGCTTAACAAGTGCTAGGGACGGAGATTATTATAAGTAAACATGAACAACAATAATAATCAAAACATCTCTTTATTGATATGAAATAAATGATAACAATTACAACGTTTATTAAACGTGCCTAGGGCACCACTACCAACAATCTCCCACTTGCCCTAGGCCCAATCTCCCATGTATCTAATACCCATGGACCTAACATGACCATCATGTTTAGCTTGTGGAAGTCCCTTTGTTAGCGGGTCCGCAACATTGTCATCAGTAGGTACTCTGCATATATTTACGTCTCCCCTATCAACGATCTCTCGAATGATATGAAAACGCCTAAGTATGTGTTTGGATTTTTGATGTGCTCTTGGTTCCTTTGCTTGAGCAATAGCACCATTATTATCGCAATAAAGGTCTATTGGATTAGCAATACTAGGAACCACTTCAAGTTCAGTTATGAACTTCTTAATCCAAACAGCTTCCTTTGCAGCATCCGATGCAGCAATATACTCAGCTTCTGTTGTAGAATCAGCGGTTGTACTTTGCTTAGAACTCTTCCAGCTTACAGCTCCACCATTTAACATAAACACAAAACCCGATTGCGATCGGCTATCATCTTGTCGGTTTGGAAGCTTGCATCCGTGTAAGCATTTACAACGAGATCATCTTCCATTCCTCCATAGACCAAAAACGAGTCTTTAGTTCTTCTCAAATACTTAAGAATCGCTTTTACGGCTATCCAGTGATTTTCGCCAGGTTCGGATTGGTATCTGCTTGTCATGCTCAAAGCATAAGACACATCCGGCCTAGTACAAATCATGGCATACATGATGGACCCAATTGCCGAAGCATATGGAACATCATTCATTTTCTCGCGCTCATCTTTTGTCTTAGGACATTGAGTCTTACTTAGAGAAACTCCATGTAACACGGGCAAGGTCCCTCTCTTAGAATTTTCCATACGGAATCTTCTAATGACCTTGTCAATGTATGTACTTTGGCTTAAACCAAGTAGCCTCCTTGATCTATCTCTATAGATCTTAATTCCAAGAATATATGCGGCTTCACCCATATCTTTCATTGCGAAGCACTTTCCTAACCAAGTCTTCACAGACTGAAGTGTAGGAATGTCGTTTCCAATGAGTAATATGTCATCCACGTATAAGATAAGGAATAGCACTATGCTCCCACTAATCTTCTTGTATACACAAGGCTCATCTTCGTTCTTGATGAAACCAAACTCTTTGACCGATTCATCAAAACGGAGATTCCAACTCCTTGAAGCTTGCTTCAATCCATAGATGGATCTTTGCAATTTGCATACCTTAGAATCTTGTTCAAAACCTTCTGGTTGTGTCATATACACATCCTCTTGGAGTTTTCCATTCAGGAAAGCGGTTTTGATGTCCATCTGCCATATTTCATAGTCATGATATGCGGCAATGGCAAGCAAAATTCTTATAGACTTGATCATTGCTACGGGTGAAAAGGTCTCATCATAGTCAATACCATGAACTTGCTTATAACCTTTCGCTACAAGCCTAGCTTTGTAAGTATGCACCTTCCCATCCATGTCAGTCTTCTTCTTGAAGACCCATTTGCATCCTATGGTTTTTACACCTTCGGGCGCATCAATCAAATTCCAAACTTGATTGTCTTGCATGGATTGCAATTCGGATTCCATGGCTCCAAGCCACTTGTCCAAATCAGGAGAGGACATCGCCTCTTGGTAGGTTGACGGTTCATCATTATCAATGATTTCTACCTCATTACTATCCGTTACGAGAAATCCATATCTCTCGGGCTCGGATCGTAACCTACTAGATCTGCGAGTCGCTTGTGTATTCTGAACAGTTTCCACAACTCCTTGTGGTTCTTGTTCTTGTTCCACTATTGGTTCAATGTTATTTTCTGGGTCTCGAATTTCTTCAAGATTTATTTTACTCCCACTGATTTCTTTGGAGAGAAACTCTTTCTCTAGAAAGACACCAGTTCGGGCAACAAACACTTTGTTGTCCCCACGGTTGTAAAAGTAATATCCTTTAGTTTCTTTAGGATATCCCACGAAAATACATTTATCGGATTTGTGTGCTAGTTTGTCAGAGATAAGTCTCTTGACATAAACTTCGCAACCCCAAATCCTCATGAAAGATAAACTAGGTTTCTTTCCACTCCACATCTCATATGGAGTCTTTGGAACTGATTTAGTTGGAACTTGATTTAGTGTGAAAGCAGCGGTTTCTAGGGCGTAACCCCAAAAGGATATTGGAAGATCAACTTGACTCATCATTGATCGAACCATGTCTAACAAAGTCCGATTTCTCCTCTCAAACACACCATTCCATTGTGGTGTTCCGGGCGGAGTCAATTGTGAAACTATTCCACAATTCTTTAGATGATCATCAAATTCTTGGCTCAAGTATTCACCACCTCGATCTGATCGAAGTGCCTTTATACTTTTGCCAAGTTGTTTTTCTACTTCATTTTGAAATATTCTAAATATCTCAAATGCTTCACTTTTATGTTTCATTAGGTAAACATACCCAAATCTACTATAATCATCAGTGAAGGTTATGAAGTATTGAAATCCTCCCCTAGCATTGCTACTTAATGGTCCGCATACATCGGAATGTATCAACCCCAATAAGTCGCTTGCCCTTTCACCCAGCTTGGTAAAAGGTGTCTTAGTCATTTTTCCAAGAAGACACGACTCACAAGTATCATATGACTCGAGGTCATATGAACCTAAAAGTCCGTCCCCATGAAGTTTTGAGATACGCTTCTCATTAATATGACCAAGACGGCAATGCCATAAATAGGTATGATTTACATCATTAGGTTTAGATTTCTTATTTACATGATAGACATTGTCATTATTTTCATTCTTGACATCCAAGATATAAAGGCCATTAAATGAATTAGCAATACCATAAAGCACATCATTTAAATAAATAGAAAATTTCTTATTCTCAATAAGAAACTTAAAACCTTCATTATCCAAACAAGAAATTGAAATAATATTTCTGCTTAAATCCGGAACATAATAACAATTGTTCAAAATAAGAATTAATCCGGAAGGTAAAGTGACTTCATAAGTCCCTACGGCTAATGCAGCAACTCTTGCTCCATTCCCCACACGTAGATCTACTTCACCTTCTTTAAGCAGTCTCCTATTCTTTAGTCCCTGCACATTTAGACAAATGTGAGAACCACATCCGGTATCCAATACCCAAGAATCAGTGGTAGAAAGGAGAATATCTATCATATAGATACCTGAAGTCGACGCAGCCTTGCTGCTCTTCTTCTTCTTTTGCTCTTCCAAGAAAGCCTTGCAATTACGTTTCCAATGACCAATTTCTTGACAATGGAAACAGATTGCATCCTTTTGTGAATCAGGTTTTGCCTCAGAAGCCTTGGCAACCTTTGCCTTGCTTATTTTGGGTTTGACAACTTTCTTACCCTTTCCTTTGGCACTAGCCTTCTTCCCATCATGAACCAAGAGCACGGGAGAACCTTTCTCCACAATTTTCATCTCTGCAGTCTTGAGCATCCCATGCAACTCAGAGAGATTCTTATCCATTCCATGCATGTTATAATTCATCACAAACTGATTATAACTTTTAGGCAATGAATTAAGAATGAGATCCGTGGCTAGCTCCAATGGGATTGGATAGCCAAGTTTCTCAAGGTGCTCTACATAACCTTTCATTTTAAGAAAGTGAGGACTCACTTGTTGCCCTTCATTCATTTTACTAGTAGTGAATGCAACAATGGTCTTGTACCTCTCTTGCCTAGCTTGCTCTTGAAACATGGTTCTCAACTCCACGCCTATCTCATAGGCTTCCAAATGTTCCAAACTTTGTTGGAGTTTTGAACACATAGCAGCAAGCATGAGACAACTTACATCTCTAGAATCATTACGATGTTTCTTGTAATTGTCTCTTTCTACCCTAGGGGCAGTAGGCGGTGGTTCAGCGGGGAGAGGCCCATCGAGAATGTACAACTTATCTTCTTGCCTAAGAACGATTCTTATGCTACGGATCCAATCCATAAATTTAGTACCATTCTCTTCGAGCTTATCCTTCTCAAGGATCGATCGCAACGACATGGATTGAGTGTTATTAGTCATTTTTCTACAAATATGCAAAATTTCCAAAATTCAATAAGTACCGATTTTCATTAAAGAGATAAATAATGTATTTCTCAAACAAAATACTCCCACTAAATTATATAACCTTCATATACATCCAATGTATAATATAATTTAAATGGGCCAAGATCCAACTTTAATTTAATTTCAAGTCCGCTAAGGCGGATTACACAAAATCAAATTAATTAGGTAGACAACTCTTGTCAATCATATCTCATATGACTCTTAGTTCCTTTTATGAGATTCTTTAAGAAATCCAATTTCAAAAAGCATGTTAAACCTCATCTTTGCCTAGGCTCAAAACTGTTTTGACGCCCAATTAAGTCTAACCATTTTAAATGCATAGTTAATGTGTCCCGCTAGGGCCTGCCCACATTATCTATCTTGCTCATACATAAATAAATTTAATGCATCTCGCTAGGGCGAATCTACATTAGAGTCACTTATGTACTAACAAGTGTTTTAATCATGGCATGGCAATAAAAGACTTAAAATTTTCTTTGAAGGTTCATCACATGTAGCATATAACACATTTATGAGCACATAATATAAACATGTTACACATCAAGTTTAGCCACTAAATTAATCTCCATTAATTTAAGCATGGTATTTATGCGTCATTAGTTTCTCTATAATTATGAGGATGAGACTATTTCAACTTTGGTCATTATCTCCAAATCAAGACAACAAGAAGTGCGGTCGAACTAAGCCATTAGGCAACCACAATCCCGCGCTAATTCAAGAGACCAAGAAAGTAGTCCATGTGGCCGAAACTAAGCAATAGATGGTCTCGATGAACGTAGGCCAATTGCATTCACAATTCCACATGGATCTCCAAACTTTGAATCAAGAACTTTGTTTCTCAATTTTAGCAATTATGAACTCTTCATAATTCTAACTTCGTTTCATCTTTGAAACTTTGATTGCGATCAAGTTTGGGAAACACAATCTCGATGAACGCAGATTAGCCATCCAAACCTTGAACCAATCTTAGAATCACAAGACTAAAACAAATAGGAAAATCAAACCCCAAGATCCACACACAAACCAATTACCCAAAACCCATTCCAGATCAGCAGGTCTGGATTGGTTCTGTTACTGGTTTTGTTGAACCTCTCGAAAATTCCAAATTCTGATTTTTGAGCAAAATCAGACATTCTGATCTTGGCGTGCGGCCGCCCAAAAGACCTGTGCGGTCGCCCAAAAAACCGTGCGGCCGCCCAGTATCTTCCGTGCGGTCGCCCGGTTCAATCAGAATGTGCAGAATTTTAAGTTCGAAAATTTTGTCTCAAAATTGTTTTTCCTTGATTATTAAAACTTTGATCCAATCAAAAATTAATAACCAACAATTCTGAATCCACCATAATTTATTTATTGCGATTGAATCGTGCGATTAAAGTTGTAAAACAATAAACCACATAAAATCACATAACACATATATATCACATATTCCAATATTCATATCATGCAAGCACATAAACAATTTATATACACATAACATGATCTAGGTATTGAAATAATCAACATGAACGGGGCTCTGATACCACTGTTGGGTTTCGTAGTAACATGCGCAGCGGAATTTAGCATTTAAAATTTTGAAACCCAAAGCCATGGATCCGTTCATATGATTAAATCAAATACAACATAAGAATAAAGGAATAAACTAACCCTTGATGGCTATCAAATTCTCTTGGTCTTTGGTGGAGGTTTGAAGATTTGATCACGATCACAAAGCTTGAACACGAACTTTGAAGATGATGATTTTCACCCTCTAGCGGTATCCACACTTCGAACGAACATCAAAGGTGCTTCTTTGATCTTGGTTGCTAGACCAAATTGTGAAACACTTTTTCACAATCAAAAGAACTATATGGAATTTATTTTGTGTATTATTTTGTTCTTCAACCAAGAATGTCTTAGAACAAAATAAACCCTCTCTCAAACTCTTTGAGACTCACAAAATCATTAGCATAGAGTGCTGGCCGAATTTGGTCTTTTATACACAAGTATGACCTATTCCAAATAGGAAACTTGTGTCAAAATCCGTCCAAAATTCGTTTCCTAATCAAATTAGGAATCTGCCACCCGACAGTACTGTGCGGCCGCCCAAAAACCTCTGTGCGGTCGCACAACTATCTGAAACAAAACTGGTACAAAAACTGAGCTAAGTGTGCGGCCGCCCAGTCCATACTGTGCGGTCGCCCACTTCCCCAGAATGTCCAGAATTTCCAAAATTCCAATATAGTCCTTTTAAAGATTCGTTCTATTGTGTGTGACCCTCTAGGATTATACTAAGTTGGCAATGGGTTCAAGCATGAAACCATAAGACATGATTAGGTTCTAGCAAACCGTCATACCTACCCAAATAGTATAACTAGATACAAGTTCGCATTCCTTTAGAATATGTCATAATCCCTTTGTCCATGATGTCATTGAACACAAGTCATGGTCAAAAGGTCAACTTGTTTTGTTCAATACTTTCTCGATTCCGAATATGTTGATAATCCAAATGACATTGATCCAATCAATTTATTTGAGTCCGGCCGAACATTTCATCAACATCATTCCTACGAGAGGCCCAAGCTTGACATCTCTCCGAAGAGGGACAAATCCATTTAGCTTATTATTCTTCCCTACGTGAATCCGATTATGCCAATCATACCCTTTATAACTTCCCGGTTAAAGGTAGCGTTTGAATATGTCAAACATAATGTTCATCAAGTGGAAGACTATAATAACTTCATGTCTAAGGATTCAAATGACATAACTAATATGAGATATATGTATGACATAGACCATGACATAAATCTCATAGAGTGGGTCATGTCCAGTACCTTGTTCCAAACAAGTACCCATAAATCTAACATGATCATCCCATGATCATTTAGCCTTTATACTAGTGCTTAACAAGTGCTAGGGACGGAGATTATTATAAGTAAACATGAACAACAATAATAATCAAAACATCTCTTTATTGATATGAAATAAATGATAACAATTACAACGTTTATTAAACGTGCCTAGGGCACCACTACCAACACCCAGAGAGGAGAACTCTCAGGCGGATGCCCTTGCTAATTTGGGATCAGCATTCAAAAGTGCTTCTCAGATCAATATACCTATCATCCATGTCAACATTCCTGCCATAGAGAGATTGGAACTTTTCAGAATAGATGAAGACATGCAGGAAGATCAAGACAACCAGACAATCACTTCATGGATGGCACCTATCATTAAATATCTGCAAGATGGCGCGGTCCCAACTAATGAGAAGAATGCTAGGGCATTCAGGGTAAGGAATGCAAGATATATATTAATTGATAATGTATTGTTTAGAAAGTCTTTTGCAGGACCATATTTGAGGTGTCTAGAACCTGAGAAGGCAAAAGAAGTGCTTAAAGAATTACATGAAGGTATATGTGGTAATCATTCTGGGGGCAGGGGTTTGTATACCAATGCTCTTAGGATGGGTTACTTCTGGCCTACAATGCGACAAGATGCCACCGAATATGCCAAGAAATGTGATTCATGTCAGAAGCATGGTGACATCCTACATCAGCCGGCAGAGTTACTTCATCCTATCCTCTCTCCTTGGCCCTTTATGACGTGGGGAATGGATATCATGGGAAAACTGCCTAAGGTACCTGGTGGCAAAGTATTCATATTAGCAATGACAGACTATTTCTCCAAATGGGTAGAAGCAGAAGCGTACGTCCAGGTCCGTGATAAAGAAGTCATCTCCTTCATCAAGAGGAATATCTTTAGCAGATTTGGTATCCCTTCAGAGATAGTATGTGATAATGGCTCCCAGTTCATCAGCAAGAAGACAACGGACTTCCTGACTAGATGGGGAGTCAAGATGGTAACATCCTCACCAGTACATCCTCAAGCGAATGGACAAGCAGAGTCAAGTAACAAGATCATCATCAATAACTTAAATAAGAGGTTAGATCGAAAGAAAGGACGTTGGGTAGAAGAACTTCCATTTGTTTTATGGGTAGACAGAACGACACCAAAGAATGCAACAGGACAGACACCATATTCCCTGGTCTTTGGAGCAGAAGACATCATCCCAGCAGTCATCATCCCCACTGCCCGATATGGATTACTAACATCTAAATTGAATGACGACATCTTGGCTCATGATTTGGACACCATTGAAGAATTGAGGGACCTTGCAAGGATCAGAATAGCTGCCTACCAACAAAACATAGCTCGCTCATATAACAAGAATGTCCGATTAAGGAAATTCCAGGTTGGAGATCTAGTACTTCGCAAAGTCTTTCAGAATACAAGGGAACTCAATGCAGGAAAGTTAGCTCCAAAATGGGAAGGACCATATTTGATAGATGCTGAAGCAGGGAAAGGTTCATATTGGATCTCCACTCCAGAAGGCATAAGGATTCCTAGGAGTTGGAATGCAATTCATCTTAAGGCCTACTTTATGTAAGTTTTATATTACTTGTTTCTTTCAAAGATATAAGGTACGAATTTACACGCTTTACTTTATGTTATCTTAAATTTCATTTTATGTTTAAACCATTACTAACTTAAGCATCGGAGGGGTGTTAGCTAAGCTAACACCCATCTCTAACATGTTTTCTGTCTTGCAAGAAAACTTAGTACTCGGGACAATTTTGCGAAACCATCAGGATGACGACGCCCAAGAAGATGCTGACATCTTGAGGTATGATCCCATTTTTTGTTTAAATTTGTTCTTTGAACGTTACTTTATAGAAGTGACATCACTTAAAGATGTCATTGGCTATTAACCTCCAATTGTTTTGCAAGTCTTAGAGATGAGTATAAATTTTAGAGTGCATCAAACCAAAAGTTTATGGAAGAACCAAGTTTTGAGATTGGCCATCTCATCTTAAGAATAAGGATTCAATCCCTTCAAGGTTTAAAGAAATAACTTTCTTTCGTCTCTTTTAAGGTTTGAACACATTCGCCTGGAGCGCACGATTTCAATGTTGGTTAAGGTGTGGAATGGGCACGTATATATATATATACGCACCCCCCATCCCCACTTAATCAATCTTTGATCTAAGCTTTGATCAGTTGGTTTTAACATTTTCATGTTATCTAAAAGACAATAGTAGCATTCACTTAAGGTGGGGCAAAGGATTTAGACATCCTACGCAAGCACGTGATGAATTTCCAAAAACCCAAAACCGTTTTTACATAACCATACTGATTTTGAAGAAACCATCAGCATACTTAAAACAAAAAGTTTATCCCCGAATGATTTTTGAGAAAAACTACCTAGAAGTGTGGAACCAACCCCACACGTCAGAAAAGTAAATTGTTTTTTGCCCTTATGGACCATTACAAACCCATCAAAAAAACCAAATTGTTTTGTTACAAACCAACCCGGGACGCAGCCCGATCAAAACATTGTTCAAGAAAAATACATTGTTATTTAGCCTCCTCCACCGGGCTAGTATCTTTCTCAGCACCTACATCTCCTTCCTGTTTATCACCATCCTTAGCACCCGACGACACTTCTCCTTCATCCATAACTTCACCAGATAACTTCTGAAGTCCAGCTCTGAGGTGATCTAGATCCCAGGTGACATGTTGTCCATTTTGGTATTCCTCCACCATCCTGATTTGAAGTTGCACCATGCTCCTAGCAACGGACTTCTTCAGGGCAGCTTTAACTTGTTCAATCTCCTGTAAGTGCTCATCCTCCCTCTTGCTCTGTTGTTCCATTAGCACAAAAATCTCCTTTGAAAGGGATACATGCTTTTTCTCCATCTCCTTCTTCTTGTAAGAAAACTTCGCACTTGCAATCTTAAGCTTATCCTCAGCCACCTCAATCATGGACTCCATGCGCCCAAAAGCCTGAAAGAATTCCTTCAAACGCTTAGAATTAAAAGGCATTTTAGAATTTACAAAAACCATAACAATTGCCCCCAAAAGCAAATCCAGTGTTTGGAAACAAAATCAGCCTTAGTATGAACATCAAAATCACGAATTTCGACACTATTTGGAAAACACTTCTTCACAGAGTCAATTAATTCATCGTTAAAAACACAGATTTCTTCGTCAGGTTTGGAAATCAAACCTTCGGATTCCAAATCACTCGATTCGTCAGCAAGAACTTGAGGTTGCACATTTTTAAGAGTGCCAGTACTCTTGATTGACGAAATTACCCACTTCTTTCTTCCCATACTCAAGCGAAGAATTAAAGAAAAAAGAAAAGAGAAAGGAAGAGTACCTTAAGAGCCGGTGCCTGGGAGAATAATGACGAAGCGGTTGAAAGGGGTATGAGCTTTTAAACCTACACTCTCCTAGAAACTTTCATCCAAGTAATTATAACCACATTGGGACTCTAAAACCGTCAGAAGTTAAAGCCCACTTCTTTTATAACTTCTCCTTGGTAGTGGGTCATAGCAAAATTTTGTCTTTACCTTTTAAAAACAAAATTTTGGGGGCAATTGTTATGGGTAAAATCTCCACGACGACATCCTCCAGATAGCGACATCTTGAAGACTTACCACGTTGTAAGTAATTATTTTATTTATTTATTATTTGTTATTAATATTCTTCTGCAGATAAAGTTAACAGGAATAAACATGTGCTATAAAGAGGACTCTTATCAACGGCAAAAAGGACTTGGTCAAAGGAAGGAGTTGTGGCCGAAAAGATAGAGAAGTTTGTTAGAGTTAACAGATTAGCTTAATCTTATCTAGTTTTTAGTATTTAAGCAAGGCAAAGGAAAAAACACAAACACACGCTCACTACTTCATCTCTGTAATTCGCCTTTGCATCCATTGTAACCCAGAAAATCAATACAAACGTTTAGGGAAGGTAGGTGCTCATAATCACCTCCCGAGGTTTTTCCTAAGAGATTATTATCTCATAGGTTTCCTCGTTACATACTCGTGTCTTTGCGATCTCAATTCATTCAATTATATTCCATTGCACCCTCTTCTCATATTCAAACTCATATATTTGATCATTAGACTTAGTTGTTGTTTTTTTACCAAAACAAGAGTGATATTTAAACTTGAATATTAATACGAGGGTTAATTTTGTTGTTAATTCGTAATCTTTCACTTTCACAAGTGTGAATTATGAGTCACTCACTGGTGGGCCAGTCCCAGTTCACGGACAGAAGTTTGTGAGCTTCTCACACTTGAAATAAGTACACTCTGCAGAATATTCTACTTTCACCTGCGTGTCCATTTCTATTACACATCACTCTCTCTCTCTCTCTCTCTTTCACACAGACAGAACACATCTATTTTCCCCCAAATCTCGCCGGAACAAAATGCAGTACAAGAACCTCGGCCGATCCGGCCTGAAAGTATCCCAGCTCTCCTACGGCGCATGGGTCAGCTTCGGCAACCAATTAGACGTCAAGGAAGCCAAATCCCTCCTCCAATGCTGCCGCGACCACGGCGTCAACTTCTTCGACAACGCCGAGGTCTACGCCAACGGCCGTGCCGAGGAGATCATGGGCCAAGCCATCCGTGAGCTCGGCTGGAAGCGTTCCGATATCGTCATCTCCACCAAGATCTTCTGGGGTGGTCCTGGCCCTAATGACAAGGGTTTGTCGAGGAAGCACATAATTGAAGGTACCAAGGCTAGTTTGAAACGGCTGGATATGGAGTATGTCGACGTGATCTATTGTCACCGGCCGGATTCCAGCACGCCGATCGAGGAGACGGTGAGGGCGATGAACTATGTGATTGATAAGGGCTGGGCTTTCTATTGGGGAACTAGTGAGTGGTCGGCTCAACAGATCACTGAGGCCTGGGGGATTGCACAGAGGTTGGATCTTGTGGGACCTGTTGTTGAGCAGCCTGAGTACAATTTGTTTGCCAGGCATAAGGTATTATATGTGATTTGATTTTTTTTTTTTTTTTTTACCTGTCTAGTGTGTAATCAATGGTAATTTCTGATTGTATTTGAAAATGAGACCATAATTGTAGCTGTATTTTTTTTTATTAGTCAATGCCTTAAAGCTATTACATAATGCCATGAAGGCTACCACTTGGCCTATAAATAGGCTAATATAAATCTCCCTAACGGGATTCGAACTCGTTACCTCCACATGGAAGCTAACACTGGATACTACTTGAGCAAGAGCTCTTTGGTAATAGTAGCTGTACAATTGAGATCGGAGCGTTTGTTTCCCAAATTTATTTCAGAGTAGATGTGTCATTGATCATATTGGTTAGGTATTTATTATTGGATAGTCATATTGTTGGAATTTATGTTACAATGAAATTGGGGATGAAGCTGTGTTTTTGGTTGGTGTTCTATGGGTATCTCTCTCATATCAGTGTGTTTAGTTGAGTAACCAGAAGTTTGCCATTTCAGCAAAATGTTGTAGCTGATGTTTGATAATTGATACGTAACCCTGTGAGTGTATCACCTTAAAAAATAAAATAAAATAAAATAATAGGCTCTTTTCTTTGAACATAGGGAATCTTACGTATGATTGCCCTGTTTCCAATAAATACAAAAGATCTGGGTGAAACGGTTTCAACTTTGAACATGTTACATGTAGGCAAACAAGTGCAATGATTGGTAGATGTGATTTAACCAATAGTCTTTTTTCGTTAACTGAACAGAATAGCAAAGAAAAGTTCATGTAGCTTACTCTACGTAATCATGATAAACCCCTCATTTAGTTTTGTTGCGCTGAGTTGTACCATTGTTTTTGGTTATGCAATATGCACAACCTTAACAAGTTTAAATAGTGCTTGTAAAGAACCCTTTATAATATGTGGGTACGTGACTCAATTGTAGGATTTGTGCATTAATTACTATGTATAATACTCCCTCTGTCCCAGAATAAATGTCATGGTTGACAAGTCAATGTTTTTAAGCTTTTTGTTGTGCTTCCTTGATCGCCCCAATCTATTCATATGGGTAGAGTGACACCTCCTATGACATTGCAATGCTTGTGCCTATTAGAATGAGTAGTATAGGAAGATCACCAAACTTCATACCCTGTTTTTAGTAAGACGACTTTATTTTGGAACAGACGAAAATGGAAAGTAGGACATTTATTCAGGAACAGAGGGAGTATATATTTTTTCATCTTTTAACTGTACATTCACCTGAGCATCTAACTCTATTCTGCAGGTTGAGAATGAGTATCTCCCTTTATACAACAACTATGGCATAGGTCTTACCACTTGGAGTCCACTTGCCTCTGGAGTCCTGACTGGAAAATACAACACAGGAGTGGTTCCTGCAGACAGTCGTTTTGCCTTGGACAATTACAAGGTAGGTTTTATTTGGTGTAAATTTTTTATTCGTAATTACTGAAGTTCGTGAATATGCTTAATCATCTGTTATTTGCCCATAATATACATCGGTTCTGATTGTGTTTTCTTTTGCTTTCCCTAAATAGCTGTAGAACTGAAAGAAACCTTAAAGAATGCTTCAATAGCTTTCTGTTGACTTCAAAATGTTTACTCAGGAGGATTCTCCCCCCAACCCCTCTCCCCCTATTTTTATTTATTTACACTATTCTGTTCGTTGAAATGACTTTCTGGAGATGTTAATAATATGTGCAGCAAGGTTTTTTGAAATTTCATTGATTAAACATGATACCGGTGTCAGGAATCGAGTATGTGAATAATTTGATGTAAATAAAAGTTCGCATTCTCATAGAACAAATAAAACATGTTCAGATAGAGCAAATGTACTCCTGTCACATGCTACCTGCGTATTTCTGTCTTTTATAATTCAATGCGCAATATTCCACATCCAACTTTGTGCCAGAGTGATCAGGGGCGGACCTCCCATAGTGGGAGGGGGTGCACGTGCACCTGGTCAACCAGAAATTTCATTAAATTTTTTTAATTTTTTTTTTATATGTATATTACTTGTGCACCTGCATAATACAACAAGTTTGGCAGGAGCACAGTTGGTTAGGAGTCATAAGATTGTTTCCATAGGTCCTGTGTGTTCGATCCTTGTTGTGTTGGTTACTTTAATTTTAATGTTGTGCTTTCTCCCTCCCTTTAAATGCTATTTTGCCTTTTCAATTTAAGTCAATTGTTAAATTAATTGTGCCAAAATGTTTAGAGTTTATCTGTTTGTTTTTTTTGAACGAGAGTTTATTTGTTTTTTTTAAAAAACAATTGATCATACCAAAACTTTGAAAGTGTGTACTTTAGTATAATTTGTCTTGTAAGTTTCACTAAAAAGATTTGCTTAAAAAAGTCATGGAGAATGATATTAAACGTTTTCAACGTATGAAAACGCGTAAGGGACAAATTTGATTTAGATATTTGTATTGGTTCACCGTATGAGACAATTGTATTTGAACTTATGTATTATAATATAATTACATTACGGAAAATTTTAGTACTAAGTCATGTAGTGAAATTGTGCACCCGGTGTTAAAAACTCTAGGTCCGCCACTGAGAGTGATCTTTGACAAATTAATGGGAAGAATGGTATAATTGATTTCTTATTTCTCCGCCAGTCGGATCAACACACAAGTGAGTCGATTTGTCCTGGGGAATCCTTTGGTTTTGTTCACAATGCGCTTGTGTGTACTAATACATTTTTGTTATTGTGGAACTCATTCTTGGTTCTTCTCTATTAGTGCTCATCAGTGCATGATGCAATAATCGCTAGAGGAAGGTTGTGTCCATATACATGCGTTTACAGTGCCAATAAATTAATATCTCATTTTATTGTCATTCAAATTGATATGTGTTGGAATATTAATTACGCAACGAGTAGATTAATCAAATAATCAACGGGGCAATCATGCATTCAACAGTGTAATCGCATTAAGATTAACAACGAAAGTAACACGCAATAAAGCATACTATAACAATAAGAAAATTAAAGAGCAGGTTAGAAACTTATCGGGGTAGATCGAGTCGCCTTAGGAAGACTTCCCTAAGAGAAATTATTGCCTCCTACTCGTGCGATTTCGGATACAGGCAAATTCCTCCGAGGATAAAACGATCTCAAGATTTGAGTCAAGAACGATGCACACAAACTCAAGTCCAACTGCGGCTCTATCTCATTCACCTGAGTCTCTCGCGATTTCACCATGGATTAAAGGATTACAATCATAGAACGGAGTATCAACCACTATGACATACGGAGTAAATAAATAGGATGAAAGGCTGAGGATAAAATTGCAGTAACCGAACCATGGCAGCGCACACACAAGGCTCTGCCTAGTGTGCGACCTCAGCCACTCAAAAAAAATCGTCTGCCTCTTTTTTTCCTCTCAAAAATTGCTGTGACTCGCACCCTTATTTATTTGTAAAGGTTGATCTTACTCCTAGTCCATCACTAATTGTTGAATTAATCCCAAGTTAAACACTAACTAGCCAGTTAGACTTATGTTAGGACTTTTACTTTAACTAGGATAGAAACTCTTTATACTAACATACTATGACATCCGGTCAACACTGATATTAGAATATCATAAGATTTTTGACTTCTTTAACTATAAAAGAGAGTCCTAATTTAACTACTCAAAGTATTCTAATTCAATTAGAACTACTTACTTTAGTTGAACTACATGTAATCATTAAACTAATAAAACTCTTAGACATATAAATAAACTCAATTAACCATAAAGATAATTAGAATAAATATACCTTTATTAGCTTGGATAAATTAATCCAAGATAATATATCAAAGTATAAAATATTTCAAAATATCTTTAAAGAAAGTTTATTATTTACACGTCTTTGAGTTATGGATTTCTACCACTAAATGGTTTACATCCCAGTTTAACATTACAACTCTAATTACCCATGTCAAAGATGTAAATTTCCAACAATATGCACATCTCTATTTTTCTGTTTCATCTGTTTTAGTGGTTGTGGGAGGAGTTACTTAACTTGGTTTAAGTGTATGAAATCCTCATGTGAGGATTACTTGTCTTGGTGTAGAACACATGAAATCCACATAACAAATATTTAGGTTGCGTTTGGTACATCAAGCATCAAATGCTTGATGCTTAATATAATGTAAGGGTAATTTAGAGGTAGGATGCATGATTTTATTCTTTTATTCAACATGAATATGTCCAACATCGTCTTAATCATTAAGAATCAAAATCCTTGCTTAACGAATAAGAGCCTCACTCAACATTCAACATCTAGTGCTCAAAGTGATCAAATGCATCCTCCCTCCAAATTACCCTTACATTATATTAAGCATCAAGCACTTGATGCTTAATGCACCAAATGCAACCTTAGTCTATGTTTCTCTCGGTACATCCACAACTTCGATATCAGCCATATCCAATGTTTTTACACTTAAGAAAATTTAGATATCCATGTCTTTTTTTTTAATCATTGAAGACCATGTTTGGTACGGATGCTTGAATGTAAAAGAATCAGATACTAGAATGTAAATGAAACTAGAAAGATGATGGAAATGTCATTCTATTTCTTAAAAAAACTTTCTATGCTTACCAATGAAGACTAATCTATGCTTCAAAAGATGGAATGGCCATTCATTCTTTTCCTTGAATGGCAAACTACGTGGAATGACCTTTCCATTTTTATAACAAAGGCACCTATCAAATGGCGTGTCATGAATCTCTGTTCTGTTTGGATTGAGTTACTCCATACCAAACAAGCCCTAAGAACACAGAAAATTTTGATATCCATGTCTTTCTCTCTCATCTGATCAGGTCCACGTGACCTTTGTCGGATTATGTGGAACTAACCTTTGCTTTACGGTTTTCTAACATGTGCCCTTAGGGCACATGTTAAGTGATTTAAATAAGGAAATCGAAGTGTTTATTGAACTTGCTTTAACTCATTCATTTCCATAATTAACAAAATATATTGTTTATATATGTAAACTTAAATATTTATGGAAGTATAAAAAAGTGTTGAATTCCATATTTAAATCGCTTAACATGTGCCCTTAGGGCACACGTTAGAAAAACCGCCAAAGCCCCCATTCTTCCCAATGTAAATCCTACCTATGCCTGGATAGGGATCCAACTAGTTCCAGATTTGGAAATTTCTAGAGAATCCTGGTGGTTATTTCCCGGGGGGGGGGGGGTCTGTTTCCTGGCAAATGAAGATAATTTTCAAGATGAGAGATTTCTTTGAGATCCTCTAGAAACTCATTGCCTCATGATACTCTCTTGTTTGTTTTCCGCTATGTAGGAGGTAAGCTGCGGTGATCTTGGGAAGGAGGGGGGTCTCTACTACCTGATTAATGATATAAGCCTGTGATGTCAGTGAACAAAAGTTTGATTTTGATGCGGTTTAAGTATCTCCTCATTTGAGCCTGAAGTTTAACCTGAAAGATTTTATCTTTCCTTCTTCCTTTTCTTTTTTTGGACAATTGATATGTATTATATTAAGCCAAATATCCCAAGCTGAGCGACATCAGTTTAGACCCTAGTCTATCATGCTGATACACTGATCACCTTAGCTAAGCAATGATACCTAGCTGGACTAATACAAGACTATATTGTTCTTGTAAACAGAAGAAAGAAGCAGATGATGATAGAAGAAGAAGAAGACGGAGAAGAAGAGAGATGCGGCGAGAGAATAAGTCGATCTATTTTTATTAGGCGTAATACCAGAATATATATTCTAACCCACACATACTAAATTACATAAATACCCTTTTTATATCTTAACACTCCCCCTCAAGCTAGAGCATAGATATTAATCATGCCCAGCTTGTTACAAATATAATCCACTTTCCCCCGTGTAAGACTCTTAGTAAACACATCAGCAAGTTGTTCTTTTGTTCACACATACGAAGTAGAGATTAGTTTTTGTAGAATCTTCTCTCTCACAAAATGGCAATCAACCTCGATTTGCTTGGTCCTTTCGTGGAAGACCGGATTTGTAGCAATATGCATGGCTGCGTGATTATCACACCACAACTTCATCGGTAAAGTAATCTCGAAGCCAATCTCCTCCATGAACTGTTTTATCTATATGAGTTCAGAGGTTGTTTGGGCCATACCATGGTACTCAGACTCTGCACTTGATCTAGCCACTACTTTTTGTTTCTTGCTTTTCCAAGAAACTAAATTACCACCCACGAACACACAATAGCCTGTAGTAGATTTTTGATCAGCTGGTGATCTGCCCAATCAGCATCAGAAAACGCCTCTACTTCCATATGACCATGATCTGCATACAATATGCCTCTACCGGGTGCCCCTTTCAAATATTTTACTATCTTACTAATGCATTCCAGTGAGCGACACTAGGAGCCGACATGAATTGACTTACTACACTCGCAGGAAAAGCAATATCTGGACGAGTGACTCCAAGATAATTTAGCTTACCAACCAATCTTCGATACCTCTGGATTTTCAAACATCTCCCCTTCACCAGCTACAAGCTTCATAGTAGGATCCATTGGGGTATCACATGGTTTTGCTCCATGTAACCTAGTTTCCTCAAGTAGATCAAGGACATATTTTCTCTGTGATAGAAATATCCCTTTCTTGGACCGAGTCACTTCAATCCCAAGAAAGTACTTCAGAGTTCCCAAATCTTTTGTTTGAAACTGCATTTGAATATACGACTTAAGAGCATCAATCCCCTTTACATCACTGCCTGTAATCGCAATATCATCCACACAGACAATCAACATAATATAACCAGTGCTCGTATGTCTAAAGAATACAGTATTATCACATGTACTTCTTTGTAAACCAAATGTGAGTACCACATTGCTAAATCGTGCAAACCAAGCTCGAGGAGATTGCTTTAACCTATACAATGACTTGTTTAGCTTGCAAACCTTCCCCTCATACTCCCCCTGAGCAACAAACCCAGGATGTTGCTCCATATAGACTTCTTCATGTAGGTCGCCATTAAGAAATGCATTCTTTACATCCAATTGATACAACGGCCAGTGATTAGAGGCAGCTAAAGAAATCAAAAGATGAACTGAAGTTAATTTAGCCACCGGTGAAAACGTGTCAGTATAGTCTACACCGTATTGCTGAGCATAACCCTTAGCTACTAACCTGGCTTTCAATCGAGCCACTGTACCATCAGGATTCATTTTAACCACATAGACCCACTTACACCCAATTGCTTTCTTACCATCAGGAAGGGGAACTAAATCCCTCCCATGTACCATTATGCTCAAGGGCCTGCATTTCCTCTTCCATAGCAGATTTCCAACCATTATGTGATAAAGCCTCGGACACAGTTTTAGGAATAATGACAGAATCAAGACAAGCAACAAACGAACGAGAGGAAGCTGATAATTGATCATAGGAAACGTATGAAGCAATATGATGAGTACATGTACGTTTACCTTTTCGAAAGGCGATAGGGAGATCAAGATCAGAATCTGTGGTCGTGGAGACAATTACAAGAGGTGAAACCTCAGAAACTGGATGTGCTAGTAGAGTTGCTGCCACTGATTCAACAGCTGGTTGCGAAGCACGTCGAGTATAAACATGAGTGACTGGAGGACGAGACGATGATTCTGATATTGATACAGTGCTCGGAGATGAGCAGACAATAGTATAGGTGAGAAAGTCATCATCATTACTCGAGATAGACGTAGAGATAGACTGCGGGTCACAACCAAAAATGGACTCTGCTAAAAAAATGTAACATCAACAGAAACCAAATATCGTCTAAGATCAGGAGAATAACACCTATACCCTTTCTGAGTGCGAGAATGTCCAACAAACACACATTTCAATGCCCTAGGATCCAACTTACTGATCCGTGGACGGACATCCTGAACAAAACAAGTACATCTGAATATTTTAGGAGTAATAGGAAACGATGCCTGAGAAGGATGGAAAATAGAATATGGAATTTGACCATCAAGTACAGAAGATGGAAGACGATTAATAAGAAAAGCAGTTAGCAGTGTGAACTGCATCAGCCCAAAACACCTTCGGGACATTCATTTGGAACATTAATGCCCGAGCAACTTCTAACAAATGACGATTCTTTCTTTCTGCAACACCATTTTGTTGAGGAGTAACAATGCATGAAGATTGTTGAATAATTCCATTTTGTGACATGTAGGAAGAAAATACTCCAGAAAAATATTATTTTGCATTATCACTCAGATTACGAATAGAACAATCAAACTGGGTTTTTATTTCCGCACAGAAGGAACAAAATATATCAAATAACTCATCTCTGGATTTCATTAAATATAACCAAGTGCTTCTCGAGTAATCCTCAACAAAAGTAACAAAATACCTAATACCAGTTTTAGATGGTATAGGACATGGACCCCAAACATCTGTATGGACTAACTCAAATAGGGATGCAACCCTTTTATTAACTCTAGGAAATTATGGCACACGATGGTGCTTTGCTAACTCACACGACTTACAAGGTAAACTAGAAACAGACGCTAACTCTGGACACAATTTCTTCAAAACAGGTAAAGAAGGATGACCATAACGACAGTGGAGCTGAAAAGGAGATAGAGAAATCTGACAAGCGATGGATGAAACTTGAGACGGATTAGTAGCAGCAACTTTATCAAGCACATACAGTCCATTGGATTCACGTCCTCTACCAATAATAGGTAGAGAATACACTTGGGTATAGTCATATGATCAGTGGCTCCTGAGTCAATTACCCAATTTTTGTTTGAAGAAAAACATGCTACGTGTTTACCTGATTTGGCCAGAGTTGCTTTAGAAGAGGATGAAGAAGGTGGCTGAGACATCTGATACTGAGTATACTTAACAAACTCCTCATCACTCATAATGACATTATGAGTTTGCAGTTGAGAAACTGGCTCAACTGGTTGTTGTTGTTGTTGTTGTTGCTGGTGGTGGTTGTACTGCTGCTGCTGCTGCTGCTGCGGTGAAAGTGGCTTAGGACACTGGTTCCTAAAGTGACCCCGATTCTCCATAATTATAACACACTCTAGGTCCTCGACCTCCTGTATGTCTATCACCACGTGTCCCACCTCGAAAACCACCTCGACCTCCATCTCTTCCTCCACGATAACCACTACCTTGTGACACCAAGGCAGATCTCTCAGATACTTCTAGGCCTGAACTACCACTTCCTAATGCATTTAAAACTCTTGATAGTGCATCAGACAAAGAATCTAAGTCTTTAATCGAGCAACTGAGATCGAATCACATCATATTCTTAATCTAATCCAGATATCCATCCAAACATCACCAACTTCTCACGTTGAGCCCTCATCTCCTCCACGTCACTAGAGATAGGCATAGTTGCATTAAAATCCTCACTAACACGCTTAAAGTCATAGTAATAATCCATAATGCTTCGCCCTTTTTGGCTTGGACGATGGACCTCCTGTAATAAGGTATATAACCTGTTCAAGTTGCTCGCCCCTGAAAACCACATGTGCAAATGATCCCATAACTCCTTAATTGTTTTACAATGCTGCATAGAAAGTATAATCTTCCTACTAATAGAGTTCACAATCTTCGGAAAGAGTCTTTTATCCTCCCCCATCCACACTTTGGCCTCTTTTTCATCCGTCGGACACGTATTAACCAAGTGTCCATCCATATTTAAACCACCCATGTTTACTCTAATTAAAAACTTCCACTCTGCGAAGTTAGACCCATCGGCCTCTAGTATAACATCAATCAACTTTGACTGAGCAGACACCACTGTCACATTTTGTTCTACAACGGATTTTCCAGCATCTCCCATCTCAAATTACTTACCAAATTGTCAAAACAATCCACAAAAAAAAGGTTCACATGTTATCTTAGCCCTTCAACAGTTGAACGATGTCACCAGAAAATCCTCACAAAATTGTCAATTCAATCACACAGCAAGAAAGTACCACAAATCCACTAATTGTGCATGAAAAACAAAGCAAAACAATAATCAGACGAACAAAAATGACCCGAATACCTCTTCTGCATCAAAATCAGAGAGCTAGGGTTCACCACCTGTTGACACGCGCTACACTCTGCCGGCGCGTGTCCAGTTTTCCGGGAAATGTCACCGCCCTCAACCACCACTGCTAGACTCGCTTCAACCACGCGAGCAAAACCCTAGTCTCTGATTTCACAACTGTAGTCCCAATCTCAGTCAGTCATTCATTGAAGCTCTCAGCACACATACATACTTTTCGTCAATTGCGTTGGGTGGGATCCTCTAGTTGCGTGCGGAATTGCCCCTAGAGGCTCTGGATCATAGTTACCGGGAACTCCCAGCCCCCCCTCGTCCCACGTCCCGGGAACACGCGTCCCGGGGTCACAAGGGAACTCGACCCAAAGTATCAAACAATCGTACCGGAAAATAAACGGTCAATAACTTAGAATCTTGTCTGCATTTACAATCTTTTATGGTTATCCACCTTTACATTATACTCCCTCCGTCCCGAGTAAGAGTCCCACCCCTCATTTGCACGCTTATTAATAAATATTGGATGTGATGTAAATGTTGTGAGTGTAAAAGTAAAGTATGAGAGAGAATGAGTGGGAGAGAATAGTGAATTGATTGGTGTTGTGAGTATAAAAGTAAAATAGGAGAGAGAATGAGTGGGGTGAATAGTAAAGATTCTTTGCCATTTTAGGAATGGGACTCTTACTCTGGGACGGACCAAAAAGGAAAATGAGACTCTTACTCTGGGACGGAGGGAGTAGTTTTTTATCTCCCTTACATTATATATACACGTAAGTGTGTGTATATATGTTAATATATTTGAATTAGTGATATGTTTCCAATAAAGAGCGTACCACCACGTTCCTAATTGATCCTACCCCAGCGTACCCAAAATTTACTAAGTCACGTTCCTCGTTCCCGTACCCGTCCCGCGTCCCGAAATGTCCTACGTTCCTGGTAACTATGCTCTGGATACCATGTAAACAGAAGAAAGAAGCAGATGATGATAGAAGAAGAAGAAGACGGAGAAGAAGAGAGATGCGGCGAGAGAATAAGTCGATCTATTTCTATTAGGCGTAATACCAGAATATATATTCTAACCCACACACTAAATTACATAAATGCCCTTTTTATATCTTAACAGTTCTAATCCAGAAGAACATGTCCACTAATCATATACTTTATTTCTTATGCTTTTTATGTATGATGTACCAAAGTACTTGGTAAATCTCTATGGAAATACTGTAACTTTTAAAGGTCCGAAGGCAAGCATAATAAAAGTACAGATGTGGAAAATGGTTGTAGGTTGCATACAGTTAGTGTGCAAAAAATAATCATGCCACATTCTGTGAACAGACATTAACCTTATTCATGCACTTGGTGGCTATTAGGAGTAGGGCTGATATCGTGCAGATTGATTGAATAATGGGCCTCTTGGGAGATACAGTGTTGAGAGTTTCTCTTCGATTTGAGTAATTAGAGGGATTTAAAGCTAGGGTCTACGGCCTTGAACATTTACCTGCCAGTAGCCATATTCTTTTATACATTTTCTGGTTTATTTTCTAATGATGCATATATTAAACCCATTTTATATCACTCTAGCAGGACACTTACACTGAATTGCATTATTTTTGTAGAATCTGGCAAGCAGATCATTGGTGGATGATGTACTGAAGAAAGTTCAAGCATTGAAACCAATTGCTGATGAACTAAATGTGCCTTTATCTCAGCTGGCAATAGCATGGTGTGCTGCAAATCCTAATGTCTCCTCAGTTATTACTGGTGCTACCAAGGAGTACCAGGTTAGTTCATATTATACAATTTCGACTATATTTACTTGTAACGTGTGATTACCAGTGAATTATTACCTACAGCTTTAAAATGGGCTGTGCCCTTCTTCCTTTTACGTGATATGTTGCTACTTCTAGCTTTCACTAATAATTTAAATGTTATGATGCGCACATTTGAATGTCCATTATGCTAAATTGCGACTCCCTCCATCCCCGTAGAATCAGTGTTGAAGCCACATATAAGAAATTGGGGTCACTCGGCCCCGTTGATTTTTGGGAAATGTCATTTTGTACCTCCAAAGTTTGGAAAATGACACTAAACATATTGTTGTTGTCTATTTCAACCACCTTTATGTTTGGTAAAAATTGTACTGTGATATAATTTTGGCCCCCTTTATTCCAAATTCCTATATGTTAAGTATAATTTTTTTCCCAAAGAAATCTTGACCCCTTCTCAAAAATTTCTGGCTTTGCTACTGTGCAGAATGTTTCCATTCTAATCTCATGAAGACCGAACTACTATTTGTACTACTGTTACGTGGCTATAGATAATAGATTAGATATATTTTGGATGAGATGAACTCATCCTTTTTCTTTATTACATTTTCCTTTCTTCTAAATGGAATAATATTCAATTTGCTTACTGGCTGGTGTATACTGACTTGTTCTTAAGCACAAAAGCTAGAGGTTCATAAGCAGAGGAAGTAATCATGGGTGGATTAACATGCAACACGTTGGGTGCAAGTGCCCCCAATGATTTACCAAATTTAATAAGAAAAAAAGATATATTTTAGTACTATAATTTGATAGTCACCCAGTGTACAACAAAGGAGTTTGTTTAAGTGGTAAAGTGCAAGGCCATATATGTAATTTTTGACCCCCTTCTCAAAAGTTTCTGGCTTTGCTCTTTTGTTCTTTTTAGCTATAGCCTGTCTGCCATGTTAAATAATGTTGGGGTTTGGGTGAGATGCAGATTCAAGAAAACATGAAGGCGATAGATGTGATTCCTTTGCTTACACCGGCTGTGATGGAGAAGATAGAGGCAGCTGTTCAGAGCAAGCCAAAGCGTCCAGAGTCATACCGGTAAATGGAGGGAACATCCTTCATTTCTCAATAGGGAAGGGAGCTCTATTGCTGTTGTATTATTGAGATGTTTTCATGGTGGTTACGAAAGAAAAATGATGGACCTGAAAGACTGTTTACTGGTGACTTAATTTCATTCAAGACTATCTTGTGACTTGATAATATTGAAATGAATAATTTTGAATGTTTTAAGTTTATGAGTTTTGTAGAGTATTTTTCTGGTGTTGTTTTATTTCAGTTTGGAGTGTGTACATTCTGTATGGTGAATTGTTTTTATGTTTTATTGTTTAGTTTGATGGAGGAACATCCCCTTGCATCACTACCATAGAATATGGGGAAATCCATTTTCACTTGATATTTGCATAATATGAGTGTTTGGCCCTTGGTTTGGGAGTGGGATGGCAATGGCATATTTGGTTATGCACGCTTATTATACGAGAAAATAAATAAAGATTACAAGTTGGTTGAGGATATAGTTGTCAAAAACACTTTCATGTAAGTGGATAAAAAGTAAGTTAATAAGTGGGTTTTTTTTTTTTTTTTTTTTTTTTTTTTTTTGGTAATTGTGCAAGCATTATGAAGATAAAGTTGTCCAAAATATTATTCATCCCTTGCTATTTTTGGAACCTACTAATAAATGCATTAAGCTACTCCCTCCGTCTCAGAGTAAGTATCCAACTTTCCATTTGCACGGGGATTAAGAAAAATGGGAAGTGGTATAAGAAAAAGTGTAAGTAGTAAGTGTTGTGAGTATAAAAAGTAAGGTAGGAAAGAGAAAGTGAGGTAGGGAATAATGAATTGATTGATGTTGTGAGTGTAAAAGTAAAATATTAGAGAGAATGAGTGAGATGAATAGTAAAGATTATTTTCCATTTTGGGAAATGGACACTTACTCTGAGACAGACTAAAAAGGAAAGATGGACGCTTACTCTGTGACGGAGGTAGTATTACAAGAGTCCACTATAAATTGCATTGAGTGAGGATTGAACTCTGACTTTTCATATGAGCAATGCTAGGGGCAGAAAATAAGGTCACAAAATCTTGCACACAACATGAGATGGCGATATTTTATTGGTTGCATCGATAATGGACCCGCCACGCTCTAATTAAAAACACCAATAAAATCATTGCACCTAGGATTTTGTGAGCAAGATTTTGTGACTTTTTTGTGTCCCTAGTGTTATTCTTTTCATATATAGAAAGTAATGCCAGCTGCCACTTGAGCTATTAAAAGGGTGAACTATAAATTGATTTTTTTAATCAATCCAAAAACTTCCAACTTTTTCTTAATCAATCTTCAACAACACAATTTTGTAATCTCAATTTATTGAGATTACAGCAATTATTGTGTTGTTGTTTATGCTTTTCTACTTTTAGTTTGTTTTATAATAAGATTCTATCATTCGTTGAGACCCGTTTGAAATCTCTCATTCGTTGAGAGACATTGGATTTCTCTCCTTCGTTGAGAGCCGTTTGATTTCTCTCCTTTGTTGAGAGCCAATGTATGTTTGTTTTGTTTGTGGGTTTTTTCATTTTGCGAGTTCGACGAATATCACATTATCAAACAATGAAGAGGATACCATTGTTCTTATTACACAGATGTTTCGTGGAGTTTGAGATGCCTGGTGGGCGTTTTTCCGTCAACCCGGATCTTCGAGTATATCAGTGCTCAACGCAAAATTTTATCAGAATGGGGATTTGTTAAATGCCGAAGTAAAGCAGTGTCCAAGTTTTACTTGGAGAAGAATCCGAACGTCTCAAATTTTAGATTTGAATTGTCAATGTTGTAAGCAGGACCGTCTCAATAATTATGGGGGCCCTGTGCCAAAACATGAATATTGGGCCCTTAAATTTTTAAAATTTACACAAAAAAAACATATATATCGAATAAATAATTTTATATAAAGATTAAATTTTTGAAAAATTAAGCACTGTAAAATTAAATTATTTATAACACTTTTAATAGCTTCAAAAAATTATCAAAAGTGCCAAATGGATCTAAAGTACCTGAAATATGTAATTTAATTAATCAAGTACTTTGTCCAAAGCCACGGTTCTCAAGATGCAGAAACCCCAGTAAGGCAAAGGTTAAGAAAAGGAAATCAGACCAACAATTAAAGGTAGTTTAAAAAAAAAAAAAAAAAAAAAACCTAAAACATAAAGATTGTTTTAAGAAGAAAACAAACAAACAAACCAAAATTAAAAGTAAAATAAAATGAGACATAGATTAAATTTTAAAAAAAACAATGAATTGAAAGATTAACAAGAAATTGAACCCAATTTTTTTTTGAAGCCATTCAGTGGCGGACTCGGGAATTTTTTTGAAGGGGGGCAAAATTATTTTTATTAGTGTAAGGGGGGCAAGAAAAAAATTTAGTGTATTTTTTCCTTCACTGAAAGGGGGCAAATATTAATTTATTACACTAATTAATTTAAAATTTACAAAAATTGCACTAGTAAAAAGATTTTTTTTGGGCAAACGGGGGCCGCGGCCCCCTTACCCCAAAGGGTAGGTCCGCCAGTGAAGCCATTAAGAGCCACCGAACCATATCAATGAAGAAAAAAAGAACTAACTTGGATGTCACGAACAAGTTAGATTCAGTTAAAATAACAGAGTTGGGGTTTTCAAGATTGGATTTCTAATATAAAATCGAAGCTTAAATTTGAAATCACGAAATTCGGGAGGTGGGACCGTGGGAGTTTAAGTCTTTACCTTCAGAACTAGCAAGGAGCAGGTCCAGCGGGATCGTCTGTCGATAGCGATGGCTTGCCGAATCGGAGAACGATTGATTGAAATTGGAGAGTTTCATTGTTTCAGAAAACGAAGAGGCTTTTTTTTAATTATTTTTTTTGGAGTTGTCGACGAGTGAATTAATGGAGAGACGAGCGGTATGCGGCAAGAAGAAAATGGCGAGAAGAAAACCAGTATGCATATTGGGTTGGAGGGGCCGTTCCGTTTTTGGAGGCCCTGTGCGAAGGATCTGGATGAACGGGTTAGTAGCCGGGCTTGGTTGTAAGATAAGCGATGGAAGTACTCTTGATGTTTGGGGTGAGCCTCCGGTCTTTGTGGAGTGCCATCTACTTTCTTATCATTGTGATTACAAATGATTTTGTCGTTTGCTAAAAATAAAATAAAAAATACTCACTACATTTTAATATTTTATACTTGTTTTAATTCATGTGCATGACAATTTTTTATTTATTTTTCAAATATGATGGAAGGAGTACATAATTGAAATTCATTTAATTTCACATTGTGCAAATAAATGTGGACTTAATGACAATGGAACGATGGCAACAAGCAAACTCCGAAAACAGGGCGCGGAAAATAACAAATACTGTAGCCGACTAAATCCATCAAGGGGAAAGGAGGGAGGGAAATTCATAAATTAGTTAAAAGTCTCTACCCCATATCCTCGCCTTCCTTCTCCCTTCTTCTTCTTCTTCTCCTTCTCTCAGCTCCCGCGATATCCGCAAATTGCAATTCTACCTCCTCCCCCTCCCCCTCTCTCTCGAACAAAACCCAAATTCCAAAAATCAGTTTCCTCTTTTGCCATCCTCTTGCTTGATCACAAAAAATTGACATCAACAATCTAATTCCCAGGTATCAATTTCCCATTTTCTTCTCTTTTCTCTGCAATTATTTTCAATTGAGTTTCATAATTTCATTTTCTTTTCAATTATGACATCCTTTCTTTTGTACGCATGTTATTCGTCATTTTGATATCATGAAATGTGGTTTTCCTTTGTCTTTTTGGTTATTCAAACTTTGTTCCTGGAATGTGTTTAATTGGTTGGTTGATAACTGATTATCTACATTTTTCTCACAGTTGAAATTTTAATGTGCAGAGAATCTGCTTGATAAAAAGCCTGAGTGTGGAAATATTTTAGATGATTGTAACTATCGACAAAATTATAAATAACCAGGTCCAATCTTTGTACCAAAATTCTAGTAACAAATATCAATAATGTTATGCGACAGTTAGATTGTAGGGGTGTTTTGGATTTTTAATTTATTCCATGACCAGCACAGTGGCCATTTGATCATTTTGTATCGAAACACATTGGCTATTTTGCTGGTGGGGTGTGGGTTTAATCTGTAATCAACAGGGTTGCATTGGTTTCATTTTACCTAAAGAAAGTCTCGTTGGATTGATTCATATTCAAAACGGCAGAATATGTGATGGGTGTGAAGATATAAGTATCAAAAGAACACAAAATGTCAATGCATGGTTAAGGAGTTTGTCTTGAATCAATTGTGGCACAATGATTGGTGAAGTTCCAGAGACATCAGGCAAGCAGTTGGAGAGTAGTATCACAGTTAGCGACGAATCTTATGGGGATACACGGATGAGAAATATTTCTGTACAGACAGGTGAAGAATTTTCTCATGAGTTTCTTCGCGAGCGTGTTACCCCAAGAAAAGCACAGCTTCAAGGCGTAAACCATATGGATCAGAGCCATCATAGAGGTGTGGGATTGAACGTAGCCCAGAATCACCGCCTTGTTTATGAGAATCTCAATGGTATAGAGTATTCAGACTTTTCTCCAGGGAGAGAATATCCAATGGAAGTTGACAAAAATACCCTTCAAAGATCAGACTCCCCTCACTCACACCAACCTCACATTTGCATTTCCACTTGTTCGTTTCCTGGGAAAATAAAATTTCTTTGCAGCTTTGGGGGAAGAATATTACCCAGGCCTAGTGATGGGAAGCTTAGATATGTGGGTGGGGAGACACGGATTATATCCATAAGGAAAAACCTTACTTTCAGTGAACTAGTGAAGAAGACTTCTGCGATTTGCAGTCAACCACATACAATCAAGTACCAGCTCCCTGGGGAGGATCTTGATGCACTCATATCAGTATCTTCTGATGAGGACCTTCATCATATGATTGAGGAATATCATGATCTTGAAAGAAGTTCTCAACGTTTGAGAATATTTCTTGTTTCTTTAAATGAGCAGTCTGAAAGTCCGTGTTCCTTCGAATCAAGAACCATGCAGCAGACAGATGCTGATTATCAATATGTTGTTGCTCTTAATGGTATGTTGGACCCAAGTCCTCGTAGGAGCTCTAGTAGGGAAAGCTTAGGCGGAAATGCAATGGATTGTAGTCCCACTTTTGAAAGAGACTCTCCCAATGCCTTTTATCCGTTGGAGAATAGAAGTGGCGGCAATTCTTCGAATTTAACATTGATTATGCCGGACCCCACTGCTCAGGTTGTTCAAACTCCACTTAACCTAGCCAAGTCGTTTATTCAATCACCCCAATTAGCTCCCGTGCAAGTTCGTATTAAGGATCCAATGAAACCTCAGATGAAAATGGACCAACCTGCATTTGAAAACTCATTTGGTGTTGATGACACAGGCTATTATCATAATCATCCTCTTGAAAACGCTACAGTGGTGAGTTATCAACATCAAGATAGTGATTTGGTAGAATCAAACCAGAGAATTGACGTGGATGTGCTAAGGTGTATGTTTGACGATCTGCCTGTTCATTCTGAAAAACAGCTATACTTGCCTCAAGCTAATACACCACCTCCAAGATCAAGTGGGCATGTTGTTTCTCATCGTAGAATGCCTTCCGACTCACAGTTACAACAGGAAGTAATGCCAAAGTACCAGATAGATGAAGGGTTGACCCGGTCAACGCTGAATCTTACAAGGGTAAGATCACCCTCCTTTAGTAATGAATTCATTGAATGGGGTCAAGATACATTGAAGTGGATGGAGAAGAAAGATTCATGCTTTAAAGAAGGGAATGAGAGCAGTGCATCACCAGCTACTCCATTGGATAAGCAGCATTCCATCACAAGGACAATAAGCAGCGAAACAATATCCTTTGGATCTCCAGGTGGTTTACCAATTGCTTCTCGAGGAATTTGTGGGCAAGATCTGAATTCTCCAAATCGTGTGGATATAACCACTGCTTTTGCTGAAGAGAAATTCAGTTTGAGTTTAAACCTACATAAGATGTACCCGCATCTCACCGATTTGTCAATTCCCAATCCAGCCAATTATGCTGCTTTAGTTGAAGAGGCTTCTCGAGGCGAGGCCCCATTAAATGGTCATGCAATTAACAGATCTAAATCACAGTCGTCCGATCATCATGATGCCATTGAAATGCCAATAATTGTTGAAGATGTAACCCATAGAATTCCTCATGACATTCCCTCATCCTCCAAAGTTGTTCCCTTTGTAGAAGATGAACCAAGTGATGGAGTCTTAAGTGATACAGAGAATGGAAGCATCTGTCTAGACTCTAGCTCCCCGGTAATTGTTTTCCCTAGAAATTGTAAATTTCTCTATTTCTTATAATCTCTTGTGGGAATAATTGAGTTTGAACTGTTTACTCTGTAGGATAATAAAGGTGATGGCCAGAATAAGGTAGAGTCAGCAGGTGATGCTGAAATTGAAGCTGGAATCTATGGCTTACAGGTGCTGCATGATATTTTCTTTTTATTTAAGACAATATACTAATGATCTTATAAACATATGTAGATTCTTCAATCAGAACCCCTGGCAATTTTAATCGCTTTCTTTAGAGCCCATTTCTTCTTCATTCTTTGGCCACAAAAACTATCTGTACTGATACTTTTAGTATGATTATAACTTAGCATTCCTACATTATTTCAGATCATAAGAAATACTGATCTTGAAGAACTACAAGAACTAGGATCAGGTACATTTGGAACTGTTTATCATGGGAAGTGGAGAGGAACAGATGTTGCTATCAAGAGAATAAAAAAGAGCTGTTTTGCTGGAAAATCATCGGAACAAGACCGGTTGGTATGTAATGTAATCCCTTCGTCCCAGTTTAAGGTTCTTACTTTTTTATTGTCCGTCCCAGTTTAAGGTTGTTAATTTGCTTTATTTTATTAATGGCAAAGTATGAACAGTGTCTTGAACATTCTTGTCCTCATAAAGTTCATAGAATTACAAAATATATATATATATATAAAAATCATTACCTACCTAACTTACTTTTCACTCGCTTTATAAATAGTGTTTTTGGACAATTAACTCACTACTATTGTTGATCCATTTTGCATTGGCTCATTGATAAGCGTGCAAAGTCAAACGAAGAAACTTAAACTGGGACGGAGGGGAGTACCATTTATGTGATGGAAAACAATTTTACGATTTCCATCTTTCATCATGAACATCCTTATTGATATCTCTGAGTTGTTATTACTTGGCATTCAATTGAAGTTGCTACATTCTTTCTTGGGAACCAATACGCATAATGATAAAAGTTTATGGATGTCAATTGTTTTTTGTCAGACGAAAGACTTTTGGCGAGAGGCTCAGATCCTGTCGAAACTTCATCATCCAAATGTGGTGGCATTTTATGGAGTGGTTCCTGATGGACCTGGGGGTACATTGGCTACTGTCACAGAATATATGGTTAATGGGTCACTGAGGCATGTCCTCTTACGAAAGGATCGGTGAGTTGCTTCATTGTGTTCTTAACTTTTCCATACTATCTGTATCTTTTTAAAAGAGACTGATTAGTGGATGTCTTCAACTTTGAAAGAGGACTTGATCGACGGAAGAAGCTTATAATTGCCCAAGATGCAGCTTTTGGCATGGAGTACTTGCATTTGAAAAACATTGTTCATTTTGATTTGAAATGCGACAATTTGCTTGTCAATTTGGGAGATCCTCAACGCCCTGTATGCAAGGTGATTAGCAACATTATATTTCTTTGCTAATGCTTGTTCTTCTTATCACCTGCTTAAATACTCTCGCCATTCCAAAAACAAAGTCATGACTTGAAGGTTAGATTTCTCAAGAAATATCATTTGTTAGTCCCCCATTATGAAATTGGAGCTTTTGAAAGGACCATTTGTTTTACTTTACCAACTATTTCTGAATCTTACGCTTGTATATCAAGTTTAAGACCGTAGCTTCTTGCAGATACCCTACTGTTGCACCAATGTTGTCCCTTGACATGAAGTGAAATAACATAAGAAATTCTTGTTGTGCGTTTTTGCTATCTTTCTTTAACTAGAGTGGATGAAGAGAGGACCATGTTGCAACATCTTTAGAATAAAAATAGATGAGTATTTTGTTAGGAGACTTTTCTACACTGATTAGAGGCAATTCGGGGTGCAATATGGATCCTAGTTTTTGATTCTTTAAGAAAGTGAATTTTACTCCGTATTTTTTAAAGCTTTTCTACGTTATGCAAGGAAGTTAACCGTACATTAGCATTTGTGCACTATTTCTCTCTCTCTCTCTCTCTCTCTCCCACTCTTCAATTTATCCGAAAGCATGATAATGTAGTTAACTTTTCCAGGTTGGTGATTTTGGATTATCAAGAATCAAGCGCAACACACTAGTTTCGGGTGGTGTGCGAGGAACACTTCCTTGGATGGCACCAGAGCTACTGAATGGTAACAGCAGTCGGGTTTCTGAAAAGGTTAGAAGTTAGAACTAAACCATGATCTGTTTGCCTTTCTGATTTTGACAAACTTAATACGTACGGTACTAAGGAAACCATACTCTCTGAAAATTCAGAATCCATTTCATTTCCTTTATCCCATTTTGGCAGGTTGATGTATTCTCATTCGGGATTGCAATGTGGGAGATCTTGACTGGGGAAGAGCCCTATGCCAATATGCATGTTGGTGCCATCATAGGTAGCCTCTTTTCAATCACTTTTTTCACAGTTTCTAAAAATACACTTTCATTTCTCTTCTTTGCATTGTCCTCTGTAACCTTTCTTTGATTTTCCTCTTCAAGTATGATTAATGATATAAATACTGAACTCTGGTATGTATATATATATACGAAGGTGGAATCGTAAATAATACGCTACGTCCTCCTATACCTGAACGGTGTGATCGTGAATGGCGGAAGTTGATGGTGGAATGCTGGTCACATGATCCAGCAGACAGGCCTTCATTCACTGAGATTACAAACAGGCTAAGGGCCATGTCATTGGCTCTACAAACTAAGCGCAATAATAACCAGGCTGCAAGGAGATGAAATTATTCTTATACATGGATAAATCAAATCCAGGTAATATACAAAAGCACTTACCAATATAGTACAACAAATTGAAATAGTGGGTGCATGGGCACCCAGTATATAACACATGGGTCCGCCTCTGTTGTGTAAGTTATACTAACTTGTTGTAATTTGTAAAGATAGAAGCAAAGAAATAGGTGAATAAAAAGTTTGTGTCAGTTATCCGTTTAGTTTGTGGAATTGCATTCGTACAAAGCAATTGTTGTAAAGTGTAACAGATGTTGTAGAAAGCATGAATGAATTGGAAAATATATTGGTTCTCATGTATGGAATTGGAGTATATTGGCGGGGTTTTGATTTGTGGTTTATTGTGTTCAACTTCTTATTCTGCCCAAATTAATCTCTATCTTATAGAAAAAATGGTTTCAAAATGTATGTGGGTTGAGTAGATCGATTGGCATATCTACGAACTTGGTGGCTGAACTGTGGGTTGAGTAGATCGATTGCATATCTACGAACTTGGTGGCTGAACTTTGGGCCATTCGTACCGGGTTGGAACAAGCTCGACAGAAACATAAATTGACTCTTTGGCTGCATTTAGGTTACTTTGCAGGGACAAGGATCCGCCAGCAAGAATGCAAAGTTTGATTACTGATTGCAGGGTGCTTATGGATACTTTCCAGCAACTTTGGTGTTCTTTTGCCTAGCGTACGTGAAGGAAATATGGCAGCAGATATGTTAGCCAAATTAGCAGCAGATGCCGATGGAGTTGATGAAGCTTTTGACAACCCTCCCTTGTATTTATATCCTATCTTATGTAGGGATAGTGTTGGGTTTGTTGTTCCTCCAACTATTACTAGCTATATGTGTAGAACCATGGTTGTAAAATAACTTCAGTGTTTTTCGTTACAAATGGTATCAGAGCGGGTCCTGGCCGGAAGTGTGGAGCAAAGTGTTGTGCGGAGCAAAATGCACACCGCAGAGCCGGTGGGAGTCACCTCTTGAATCCGTACGAGCCCCTCTTGAATCCACACCGCCCGGGGTTCATATCCAAGTGGGCCTTGCCAGGGACGGCAGGGATCCAAGGTGGGGAGGTTGTAGTATCCCACATCGTTGAAAGACGAAAGTTAGGAGTGTTACTTAAAGTAGCACAAGTTACCAATGAATATCAATACGTCCAAGGATTTTTGGGTGGACCTGTGGTGAACCAAGTGGACCCAAGATATTTGTATTCATTGGGCCAATTTTACGATATAAAATCTAACAATTTAATAATATTTACTTACTTAAAACAATAATGAATATTTTCACAATATTCTTATTTATTATTAATTTTTATAAAACATGACCCGACCCTCAACAAACAAAAACTACCCGAGTGAAGGAGGAGGAGGAGGAGGAGAAGATGAGGGGTATTTGATGAGTTATGTGAGGGAGGAGAAATCAGAATTGGTGGTAGTAAAAGCTTCAAGTATGAAGCTAGTAGCATTAGTGAAATTGGCTAGTAGGGTGTCTTCATGGCACATTTGTTAACTCACAACAACTAAGAAAACAATCTATTTCATGATATAAATATATTACCTTCTTTTTCTAGTTATTTGGATATAAATTATATTAGGGATAAATACAATCAGATACAATACAATCTCCAATTAAATTTTGGATTAGGCAAAAACACAGATACCGAGAGTGCATTAACCTAAAAAAGCCTCTCCTACTACTTATATATATATGCACCATTACTCTCTCATATCCCTCCTAATCAATCAACCTCCCAATTACAAGCAGGACGAAACAAAATTAGAGAGGGAATAGAGTGTTGAGTTAGCACTAATCTTCTCAATGTAAAGCAAACAAACAAGATTTTTTTAAAGCATCCTGGTGCACACGCACACCACAATGTGAAATGTAGGTATACTTTATCCAACATATGCAAGAAGCTGCTTTCAGGAGTTGAACCCATGACTTCAAAGTCACACGGCAACACCTTGTGACAAAGCTCCCTTTCTCAAACAGCCCTTCATATATAAAAATTCAGGATACACCAAAGTTTGTTTATATTCTTAGTACTATAGCATATATGCATAAACAATCTCTTTGACATGTAACTGCACAAAAGAATACTCCCTCAGTCCCAAAATTGTTATTTTTCATTGTCCCAAAAAGTTCTTCATATTTCCACAATTTAGGCCTAAAGTGCATAAATATAGCATGGCTCGTGTAGCAAGTGTTCATATCCTTTTTTGAATTGTCAAATGTGAAATTTTGGGACGGAGGGAGTATAAAGAACTTACCATAGTGATACATGTCCTTCGAGAGAAGTCGATGATTGCACAAAGATAAGAGAAATCAGGAAAAAGAATCAATGCTAAGGATTGGTTGATGAGGAATTGAGCGATCTAAAGGGGCAAAACAAAGAATTAAATATTTGATACACAGATTATACAAAATCGATTCCTGGAGAAGCTGGGTGTTTTGGTCAAATTTAAGCAATTCAACTTTGAAGAACGAATTGGGTGCAATGGAATATAACACTATTAAGATTCAAGAAAAAAATAATAATAGACAAGATATTTAACGAGGAAAGTCCTTGAACAACTTGTTCGCCGGCATAAAACATCAAATGGTGGAATTTTATTAACTGTTGTGGTAGTACAATTAATCAATGGAGAATATAGAGAAGAATAAAATATGAGCCGTGAGTCTGTGATTTACAAGTGGTGCCAATCTTTTTATACTACGGAGTACAACAAACTAGAGGATCATATCCCTTGAAACTCGGGTGGTTGGTTGAGTAGTGATAACCCTTCTTCGTGTGTTGAAAAACACGTGCTCTCTATTGAATGAGTCTTTGAGTCCATGTGATAATTATTCCTGAAAAATAGGGTTAGGATAATAAATATCGCAAAGGCAGAGTCAGAGTCAGGTTGCTGAATCAAGATGCGTCGTCAGGTTGGTGGTTCATGCTGAAGCTTCAATATGTAAGTAATTTTTTACCCCCAAACAATTGCCCCTAATTTTCAAAATTTAAAAAGAAGTTTTTAAAATTTTAAAATTCATTTAACCGCTGTCATCCATAACGATTGAGATGGACGGTGGATTTAGACGGTTAGTGGTGAAATAGGGTCTAGGTACTTGAGTCCATCTAGGGGTCTAGAACCGTCAATCTTGTTCTTAAAAACAAAGCGTAGATTCACTCCAATTTGTGACTTTGCATCTGCTTTCCCCTTTTCTTCTCTGGTGAGTCTGTCTCCCTTTCTTTCTAATTTTTGCTTTCCAAGGTGTGAATTTAGGATGGAAGACGAGTTGCCAGTGGGTTTTAGATGTTTAGGGTTCATAGAACGTCCAGATGAAGAGAGATGTATTCTTTCAATATCCGAAATTGAAGCCCTGAAAAATCTTTTTCCGAAAAACACTGAATTTATGAATCCTAACCTTTCTCTGAGTTCCGACTGTGTTTCTGCAGATTGGATAGGTTTTATAGAATACCCTTTTATAATAGGTTTGAAATTTTCTTTTTCCCCTTTAATTTCTCGTTTCTTCGAGTCTACCGGTCTTGCTTTCACGCAACTCATGCCTGTTGGGTGGAGGAACCTGGTTACTTTGGACAGGTTGAGCGTCAAGCTGGGTCTAAGGGTTGATTTAGAGGAACTAGGGTTTTGTTACATCTTGAGGTCGCATGGAAACAAAAGGTTTGGGTTTAGAGTTAAGAACAAAGTGTACAGCATGGTTGTAGATTCTATTGATGCTGACAGGGGATGGAAAAATAGGTTTTTCTATGTAAGGAGATCTAGTTTGATGGGTGTTGAAAGGTTTAGTTCAGAGTGGAGAAGTGAAGGTGGGTTTGCCTTATTTGCAGGTTGTCTTCATTATATCTCTTTTGGCCTTTTTAACTTGTTGATGTTGAGGGTGTAGTTGATGTTGAGAGTGCAGAGCCTAGTGGTAGGCTAAATCGCACACCTACAAATTAAACCTGGACTAGGTTCTAAAAATATGTAGCTAGGGAAAGTCCAGGATCGATTCACGAAGAACGGTTACTTGTTTACGCAATTGTCACTTGACAAGATTGGGGGAAAATTATAATTATTAAATCCTAAAACAGAAATAAACTAAATTGAAGCAAAAACAATAATTAAAAAGCACTTCAGATTTGATTCCGTCCCCACCTAATTATTCAATTATCATTGATATATCTTTTCACTTTTTTACCCTATTCACTTGATCACGAGATTTATTTCAATCTCTGTTTCTTCTTTCATAATAGTTACTAGCAGTGGCACACTCACTAGAAACCCTAACTAATAAATTAATCTAACTGAAACAGTCTAGATCTCAATATTAATTGATTCAAGATTTAAGAAACTAAGATAAAAAATGCTTTCTACAATTATTTCATATAGATAATCGTCTAATTTTACCCACTTCACAATTTACCATGGCACATGCATAAATCGTAAAGACGCTACTTATGAATTTCTACACTGGCACAGTAAATAGAAAATTCTAGCAGAGATAAATTAACCAGAGCAATTAGATTGATCAAGTCTAAAAACCCTAGCAACAAATCTAGATTAAACACAAGTAAAATTATGAATAGAGATAAAATTATGAAAATAAAAATACCTCAAATTAAACAAAAAAGGGGTTCAAGATTCAAACCCAAAGCTTGGATTTTAGTTCCCCATCCAAAGCTTTGAAATCTCTATGGAAAGGAAAGAAAAACCTAGATCTAAAATTATGTTGAAGTATAAAAGAAACCTAATTTAAATACCTCAAACAAGTCCTAAACAAATAAGGAACTAAAAGAAAATAGAAAAAGAAAGAAAAATAAAAATGGCTGGAGAACACGTCCAGGCGCGCCAACCAGTCTCACACTCCACCGTCCACGCGCCAGCCACGCTCTCGAGACACCTGGAATCTTTGAAAGCGCACCTGGTAGGTACGTTCTCTCCAATTCACTACACGACTCGTGAATCCGTACCCGACTCGTGCGCGCTCGCCTCACTCGTGCTCACGCCTGGCCAAGACGTGCTGGGGTTTGGGCCGTTTAATGGGCCGCTTGCTTTGTTGCTCCTCTCCTTTCTCTCCACTCGAATTGGGCCTTCCGTGTTGGGCCTTGGTGTGATGCTTCTGGGCTGACTGAATGCAGGGCCTTTCTGCCTTGATCTTCTTCTTGCGCTAAAATTGGCTTGGGCCAATTTTTCCTTTTTATTCTCATCTCCAACCCAGCTATTTATTAAATACTCCTCCGTCCCAATTGACTTTCTTTTGTATATTTTGGGATCTCTTTTTAACTCATAATAAATTACATCGGGTAAAATATAAAAACACTAAAATACTCCCGAATTATAAATAAGCCCCAAAAATATATAATTTCCCAAAATTACATAAAACTAAACTAAAATACATAAAATTCATCTTTTAAGCTCATAAAATCCTAGGAATTATTGGTATAAAATCCGTCTCATCACCTAGTGAGAGCGTGCTTGAGAAGAAGGTAATGTGATTTCTTAGAATTTTAGTTGGTTTCAAAGCATAATCTCTAACTGAATGGTTCTCGTGGCTCTAAAGATTGTTGGAGCTGCTGGAATGTTGGTAAGCGAGGTGAAACATTGGAAGGAAATGGCAGAGGCATCTCTAAAGGGAAAAATGGAGGCATAGGAGAAACTGAAAAAGAAGGAGGAGGAAGTAGAGGAGAAAGATAAAGAGATAAGAGAATGGGTTATGAGAATGGCTGAGTCTTGAAGGAAACAAGCTAAAGAGATCGAGATACTGCACCACCACTTAATGTCTGCTGCTGCAAAGTCCGTGTTTGATGCCAGAATTGAGATGATCAAGGAGTTTCAGGCAGGAAAACACACTGAATGGGATTTGGAAGAGGAATATGCAGCTCTCAGAAGGATTGCAGATGAAGATGGAAGTGAAGTGAATTCCAAGACTCAGGATGCGGGAAAAGCAGAACAGGTTGCAGAAAACCAAGATGAAGAAAGGAAAGAGGATTGAGGTAAGTTTGAATTCTCGTCTTATTCTGCAGGGGTTAGTACCAAAAACAATTTTAATTTATGTTTTAAGTATTTGAAACGAGGGGGTGTCCTTGAAGACAATTATTCTTAGGTTGTAATTTGAATGTTGACATGTCTGTTTGGACATGCTTTGTTGCACTTTTGTTTATCCATGTCTTGTGATAGCATGGTTTGAACTTTTTTTTTTTTTTTTTTTTGATATTTTGACTTTGTAAGATCTGTATGTTTGATCCTAATTAAGTTTGTAAAAACAATGTTTGATTTCTAGGCGTAACTTAGAAGATGTTACTTACTTAGAAATGTTTTTGGATATATCGTAGGCTAGGAAAGAACTTTTGGCGTAGCATGTTAGGGCTACAAGATAAAAAATGAATGAAGAAAGATGTTTATTTTTATACTCTTTGTACGTTTGGTAACATGTCAATTTTACAACCTTTTGAATTCAACTTGAGTTCATGATTCTAGTTAAGTGCAAGAAGCTAATCAACATGTTCATGACACATTGGCCCACCTACAACTTAACCAAAATATGAAAAACTTGCGCCCGGGCGAAGGTGTAAATAACCTTAACAACATAAGAAAGATGCAAAATCTTTGAACCATAGAAAGGTGTGTACCTTACACCTTGAGTGTGGTCTAGTTCTGAGTCAGTCAGTAAGAGTTTGAGGAATAAAAACTAAATTGAAGGACCATAATTTAAAAATTAAAGCACAGTAAATCATACCTGATTCCCATAAATGAATAGGGAAGCTTATAACTTACAAGAAATACAACTTGAGATGGATAGCATTCCAACTTCTTGGAATCCTTGTGCCATCCAAGATTGACAGCCAATATGCCCCTGATCTTAGCCATATCTCTAAGACTTAGCAATCCTTTGTTGATAGGCTGCCATCCTGATCTTAGCCATATCTCTAAGTTCATCAATAGTATCAAGGTCTTCAGCAAGAACTATTTGATTATCTTCTGGGGTTGTCAAACCATGCTGTTGGGATGATGACCTCTACAGGGATGACGGCTTCAGTTCCAAAAACCAAGGAATAAGCGGTCTGTCCAGTAGCAGTCTTTGGAGTCATCCTATCTGCCCAAAGCACTAAGGGTAGTTCTTCAGCCCATCTTCCTTTCTTTCTGACCAAGTCATTTCTTCAGTTCCAAAAACAAAGGAATAAGGGGTCTGTCCAGTTGCTGATGAACTGAGAACCGTTGTCACATATAATTTCCGATGGCACTCCAAACCTGCTGATAATATTTCTCTTCAGGAATGAGATCACTTCTTTATCTCTAACTTGCACATAGGCTTCAGCTTCAATCCATTTCAAGAAGTAGTCTGTCATAGCCAGCATAAAATACTTTGCCTCCAGGCGCTTTCGGCAGCTTCCCTACTATATCCATCCCCCATTGCATGAATGGCCAAGGTGATAGAATAGGATGCAGCGGCTCGGCAGGTTGGTGCAAGATGTTGCTATGTCTTTGATATGCATCACATTTCTGAACATATTTGATTGCATCATGATGCATGGTTGACCAGTAGTAACATGTTCTCAATGCCTTAGACGATAGTGATTTCCCCCCAGTATGGTTGCCACATTCACCATCATGTAACTCCTTTAGGACTTCTTTTGCTTATTCTAGTTCTAGGCACCTCATGTATAGACCTGTAAAAGATTTTCTTAATAGAACATTATCAATCAAAATCAACCTTGATACCTTTATCCTGAATGACCTTGGATTTTTGACGTTTGTTGGAATTGTCCCATCCTGCATGAATTTGATTATGGCAGCGTCCAAGATGTTAAATCGTCAACGGAGCTGGTTGCTGAATCGGAATGGTCATCAACTTGGCTTACTTCAGGTTGATCTATGGCGGGGTACATTATATGAACGATAGGTATGGTATTGTTCAGCATGCTCTTGCAACTTGAACCCGGGTTGGCTATGTTGGAAATTATGCCCTAGGCCCTTGAGAAAGGCCTTACGTTGCATCATGTTCTCATTTGTTATAGAGATACCAACTCTGTGTTATTATATGTTTTACATGTTTATTATAATAACCCCCGTCACTAGTTCTTATGAATGACTAGTATAAGTTTAATTGAGGATCATATGATGATCATGTGTATATGATACAAATTAAGCTTATGGGTACTTGTTGGTGAACACGTACTGGACATGACCCGCTTTGAGATTTATGTCATGGTCAGATGTCATAATTAAATATCATAATAGTTATATTATTTATCTTTAGACCTGAGATTATCATAGTCTTCCACATGATGAACATTATGTTTGACGTACTCAAACGCTACCCCTAACCGGGTGGTTATAAAGGCTACAATTGGCATAATCGGATTCATTTAGGGAAGAATGATAAGTCAAGATGGGATTTGTCCCTCTCTCAAGAGAGATATCTGCTTGGCCTATCGATGAGTGAGATTGGTGATAGTGTATGGCCATACCCAAATGAATTGAAGTGTTCAATGTCATTTGCTCATATCAATCTACTCGGGATCGAGAAAGCATTGGACAACATAAGTTGACGTGGACCATGACTTATGTCCAATATGATATTGCGTGACAAAAGGATTGTGATATGTTCTATGAGGATAACGAACATCGTTTAAGTTATATTAATTGGGTAATCATGATGGCTTGCTAGAGTCCGCTCATGATTTATGAGTTTGACATTGGTTGGACTCATTACCAACTTGATATAATCCTATGGGGTCACACACAAAAGAACGAATTGTTTAAAAGGCTAAAATCAAGTTTCTGGTGGTGCTCGGCCGAGCACCTCAAAGGACTCGACCGAGCATGAGCAACAGAATGTTCTGGCACAAGGGTGCTCGGCCGAGCACCTTATAAGACTCGGCCGAGCAGGCCCTGTTCAGGCCCAGATTTCCGATTTCGTGTTTTGCGGGTTTTGACATATTTCTCCTAAAAGGTTTAGGACTAATTAGTTTAAATACCTCTCTTAACCCTAATCAGTAAGAGTCGATGTTGTATCATTATTGGTAGCCTCCGTGTGTTTGAGAAACATATTCTTGAGTTTAGATTGAGAATCAAAAGCTCAAGAACACCAATAAATTCATATAGTCTTTGAAGATTAGAAAAGTGTTTTCTAATGGGTCTAGCAATCCAGATCTAGAATGGTTCTAGATATTCGTTCGCGTGTGGATATACATAGAGGATGCTTGCTTTAGCATCTCAAGTTTGTGTTCCTGTGATCGTGATCCGATGAACTTGAAGAACGAGGAAATCAAATCTAAAGCTTGAAGACTTGAAGATTTGAAAATCCGAAAAATTTAAACGCTCTACAACGGTTAGTATTCTAAATTCATCTTGCTATTAATTTCATCATCATGAATGGATCTTGGGGCTTAGGGTTTTGTTAATTTCATATTGCTTAATTCCGCTGCGCATGTTGCCTCAAAACCCAACAGTGGTATCAGAGCCCCGTTCATGTATGATTATTTTAATATTATCATGTTTGATATATGATTTGATTATATGATCTAGCATGATAGAATTTAGAATAAGGGATTTATGTGAATTGTTTGGTGAAACAATGATATATTTGATATAGTATGATTATGAACAAGGTTTTCAAGTTGCTTGATTAATATGATTAATCTATTTATCGGATCATCAATTTCTTTAATTGGATTATTGAATTGATGATTCTTGATCTTGAAGAACAAATTGTTTGTTCTTAGGGTTTGATGTTCATGATAATTTGATTATCATAAATTGTTGAATTCTTAAAGGATCATGATTTGATAAATTGCGATCGTGCGGTTCGCGTGCAATACACGTTTTATGCAGAATTTTCGTCCAGAATTTTCGTGCAGATTACGTGCAGCGCACGTGCAGTCCAGAATTTTGTGCAGAATTTTCGTGCAGTTCGCGTGCAATGCACGAATTCATGCAGATTTTTCGTGCAGTTCGCGTGCAGTGCGCGTGCCGTGCAGATTTCTGAATTCGTGATTTTCAGACTTGGAGATGCATTGTAGAATACGTATTGTTCATGGAATTGGATTCTATGAAGTAATGCATTCTTAATAGAGTTGGACTCTATGAAAGAATTCATTATTCAATATGTATTGTACCTAGAGTGGGACTCTAAGAAAATCTAAAATTCATAATTATATTCACATAGTATCCATTCATTAATTAATTGGATTAATTATACCTCTGTTATGCGCGTTGCTATATGAAAGAACCTTCTTGAAAATTTAAGTCATGTGCCAATCCACTATTAAAACACTTGTGAGTACACCGGATATTTTCATGTAGGCTACGCCCTAGCGAGGTGCATTAATTCTATCAGTGCATGAGCAAAATGAGTGAATCAGAGTTTCCTATACGTTTAACGTGGTTTGACTTAATTAGGCTATCAAAACAGTTTTGGGCCTAAGGCACAAGATGAGATTAAAACATGTTTGACATTGGATGTCTAAAACGATCTCATAAAAGATCTAAGAGTCATATGTGATATGATTGACAAGAGTTGTCTACCTAAATAACTTGGTTTTGAGCAGTCGTGCCCTAGCCGACTCAAAATTGGGTGAAATATGGATCTTAGCCCACATAAATTATATTATAAAATTGTTGTATAATGAAGGTTATGTAATTTAGTGGGAGTATTTATGAAATACAAATAATTTATCTCTTAAATGATTGGTATGAAATATAGGTGTATATTTATTTGCATATTTGAGTAGAATGTTATCTTATACTTTAATTACGTTTGTTACTGCGATCTGTTTTTGAAAGGACAAAGTTAAAAGAGAATGAAATTAATTTCTTTGATTGGATCATGAGCTTAAGAATTGTTCTAAAGCAAGAACGGAAATTATATTTTTTAATAATCCTAAGTAACCTAAATTGCAATATTAATTTGATTAATATGTTCCGTAGGATCATCAAAATTTAATGTGATTAACTTGTTGATGATCTTAGATTCATGAATAAATTGTTTATTCTTGGTTTTGATGATTATGATGATTGGATCATCATGAAACACCAAATCCTAATTGAATTAAGGAAAGCAATTTTATGGAAAATTTTGGAAATTTAAAATCTACCGCTTTTATGATAAATATTTTGAGTTGAATTTAATTGTCAGATGGCTGGTTTTAGAAACCGTGTTTCCTGAAATTAAATGTCAGTTTCAAAATTAATCTGGGATTGAATCTAGTTTCAGATGGCTGGTTTTCGAAACCGTGTTTCCTGAAAAGTGATGTCAATTCAGAAATCAAAATCATGAATTGTTCTTGATTACTGAAATCAGTTAAATTGGTGAGACATGGAATTTAGAAACAAGACTACAGATTCATACGTAAATGTGGATGTCTTTTGGCTTAGTTTCGGCCGTATGGACTGTTCTCTAAATTTCTGAATGATGTACGGAATTGTGGATGCCTTTTGGCTTAGTTTCGGCCGTACAGTTTGTGCTCTCAATATCTGAAATAAAGTGCGGAAAGATGATGATCTAAGTCGAAAATTTAATTTTTGACTTAATGAATTTCTAAAAGGAAAGAGGATTAAAAAGATAAAGGTAAAGATAAAGGTTGTCAAACCTAAAGGAAATTATTGTGGGTAAAGTTATAACTCTAAATAATGCAAATTTGTAATATGACAATTGGATTGGCCATTTAAAATTGCAATCAAAATTCTGGATGATCAAAGAAAGCGAATGGTAATGAGACTACCACTTCGGACATTTATGTTATAAGATTAACCTTTCTAATTTTAATTATTGGGTATTGGATACCGGATTTGATCCCACATTTGTAAAATGTGCAAGAATTAGTAAATTGAAAGACTACTTAAAAGTAAAGTTAATCTACGAAGGGTAGTGATGCAAGAGTTGCAACATTGTTCGTAGAATACTTATGAAGTGGCTTTATTTATTAAGTGGAAAAGTATTATTTTGTTATAAGATAATGAAGGATATTAATTTCTTATTGAGAATAAGAAAGTGCTTTATTTATTGTGATTTTGTCGCGACCCCGGACCCCGCGGGCCCGGGACCGCGATCTGGACGTCGACTCTAAAACCAAAACTGCGAAATACCGAAGTTAAAAATTTCATTTAATACCAAAAGGTGATGATCCAAAGTTTTACAAAACCAAGTTGATAAAGACCAATTACAACTATCATAAACTTCCACAAGTTTATGCCCAACAAAATACAAATATACAATTCTTAACGACGTCATTGTTTGGTATAACTATCCCAAAATGGTTACACATTTACATAATGTAAACCAACCTATATCAACCTTCCCCAAAAGAATGGATCCACACTCGACGTCCTCTTTCTCGTGATCAGCGAGACTAATCCTTAACACCTGGGGGGGGTTAAGGAAAAACAAAGATAAAAGAAAAGGGGGTGAGATAAATCTCAATAAGTTACTAATGCAACTACATGACATGCGATGATGCAAAAAGCAATAAGCAATAATAAATATCACATAGCACATAGCATTTATCACATAACAGATAGCAGCGAAAATAAACACATAACAAAGGATATAGCCAAGGTTTTCCAAACCGGAACATCCAAATAAAGGATCACTGCGCAGCTTCAATAATCAACAATCATCATCTTCATAATAGCATAAAAGCCGAAGAGAAAACCCCGGTACCGGAACCAATAACCATAAAAGTGTCACAAAGGACAAGGACCATGACACAAAGTCATGCCCGCTAGCCAGATACATTCACAAAGGAACGCTGACTTATCCTTTCCAAGGCCAATCTGGAAAAGGGGTAAAGAAGGGGGCAAAACAATGGTCAACATTATAATGGACTTGGCTTTGCCATTATAATCTTTCCCATCGCCCAAACACACACAAAATACCAGCTGGACTTTCACGTAAAGGCTAAGTAATAAAATACTAGCACGATAAACAACAAAGGATTCCAAAGTAGGGAATCATGCCAATTAATCACCAAGAAGATGAAATGAACAAACAATGCGCAATAAAGGTGCTTCAAAATCCCAATTCACTATTAATGAATTTCAAACACAAACTTGATCACAAAGGACCCAATTCTTTCACTAAAGTGTACAACAATGTTCACTAGGGTCAACTAGAAGGACACCAAAGACTTAGACCAAAACACGATCTTCAACTACACCAAATAACAAATGTAATTTTTCAGAGGACTGTGCGGCCGCCCAAAAGGGTATGTGCGGTCGCCCAAAAAGGCCCTCAAACACGACCAAAAGCTTTCAGAATGTTGTGCGGTCGCCCAGGAGATTTTGTGCGGTCGCCCAATACTCTGAATTTCTGGCAATCGGGAAGAACAACATGGGTTCTTCCATTTTTCAAACCCAAACACATTTCAACCAAAAATCAAACATTCTAACTGGTATACTAATGTACCAAAACAACTCATAAGTCTAAAAGGACTCACACAACAACATTTAACAACCAAAATCAAGAATCAAACCCAACATTCAAGATTTCACCATTTTTGATCAAAAACCCAAATAAATTCCAAATAAATTGCAAACTCATCCAAACGTCCAATATGACAACAAAAGCATTATATGAACATGATATGAACCTTTTAGCATTAAAATGGGGGAAAAGTAACTTACTTGAAAATAATGAAAGTCGACGGAATTCGATTCTTTTTGATTCTACGCGATCCTATCGACGATCTAAACAATGTTCACGTTTTAAGAAATGAATAATAATGAAAGGAAGAAGGAGTAAAAGAAGAGAGATGAAGAGAAGAAAACTTACCCTTCTAGCTTGGAGAGAGAGAAAGAAATGGGCTGGAGAGAGAGATGGTGAGGGAGGTGGAGTGTGAGAGGGAGAAGGAGGTGTAGGGAGGTGAGGGGAGTAGGGGGGGAATTATTTTGAAATGTTACAACTAGCCCCCCTCCCCAAACTAACACAATTACTTATACTCCCGACTAACAATTAAGACTCAACACTTCCACACTAGCACAAATAACTCGAATAAAATGCTAGGCATAAATATTATAACACATAAAATACACACATAATTATTTAAATAAATAATAATCTAAATAAACAATTAAGCAAATAATTAAATAATAATCATTAAATTACTAATAAAACAGAGCCTAGATTTCGGGTCGTGACAGATTTACTTTATCGTATTGTTAAATCATATAAATAAATCTAATATCCTAAATCTTGAAGAACAAAATAATGAATAAGATTATAACATAAATTATTATTAAAATTCTTAAGGCATTATTGTTTTGAACAAATAAATAAGAAATGCATATCTAAAATTCCGTGGGACGGAGTTTTAAAGTCATATGATTTTGAATCATATGATTTATGCAAATCTTATTTACTTGGACCAAGACATCTTTTACTAGGAGTAGTAAAAGGCTAATATCTTATTAGACCTAATACATGTTGATGTATATGGTCCATTAAGTAGCAATGCTAAAAGAGTATTTTGGTACTACTTGGTAAAACTATTCAAAGATTCTGATTCGATCGTGATGATGAATAATTGAACCAAGAATTTGACAATCATCTTTAAGATTGTGAAATTGTTTCACAATGAACTCCACAAGGAACACCATTTTGGAATGATATGTCTAAATGGAGGAATTGAACCTTATTGGATATGGTTCATTAGATGATAAAAGTCAAATTGATTTTCCACTATTTATTTTGGGGTTATACATTGGAAACCGCTATAATTACACTAATTTGAGTTCCATCAAAATAGGTTCAAAGGTACCATATGTGATATGGAAAGAAAGAAAACTTGGTTTGTCTTTCATAAAGATTTAAAATGGTGAGACCTTTTGGAAAGGACTTGTTTGGAACAAGCTCACGTTTAAATCTAATAAATGTATTTTCTGGGATATCCTAAGGAAACTTGAGGATATTATTTTACTCGAGAGAAACAAATCGTTTGTTGCTTATGATGGTACTTTTCTAGATAAATTGTTTATCTCTAATATAACCAGTGAGAGTAAAATATATCTCGAATTGTTCGAGACCTGAAAAATTAAATTGAACCTAAGATGGAAGTTGAACAAACTTTCACAAGGAGTTGTGAAAAACCGTTCAAGGTTACACAAGTGACTTGCATATATGATAGGATACAATCTATAATGAGAAATATTGGATTTCTTGAAATAGAAAGTATTGAGGTAAAAGTTCATTGAGAATGATATATTTACCACCAATCAAAATGTGAAGTCCGCTCCATATTTAGATTAATGGCTTAGAGTCATAAAATCTAAAAGGCAATCTATGTAGTATAATCAAGTTTGGAACTTGATCATTCTAAACTAAGGTGTAAAAACCAAATGATGGAATTGAGTTTTCTTGGAGAAAACTTACATGGGTAGCAAGGAACATACTAATTAAGTAAGACTAAATGTGAAAAGGTTGAATCATATTTCGACTATGATAAAACTTTCCCACTCGTAGTCATGCTTTAAACTATTAGAATTCTCATTGTCATATCTTCATATTTGGAATATGAAATTTGACAAATGAATATCAAAACAGAATTCCTTAACGGGAATTAACTTAAGGATGTATTTGATACAACCTAAAGGTTTTGATAGTCTAGAAAATTCTAATAAAGTATGTTAGTTGTGGAAATTCATATGATGGATTGAAGCAAGCTTCTTGGAGTTGAAACAAACTTTTGATGAAGTATTCAAATCGTTTGAAATTCATCAAAGTTGAGACTTGTGTTTGCTAAGAAATTAGTGGGAGCATAGTCTAATTCCTAGTCTTGTATATATGGTTGACATATAATTCATTTTGAAAGAGTTTCTTAATGAAAGACTTAGGAAGAAGCCGCTACATCCTTGGAATTAATATCTGTTGATATACATCTAGGAAGTTGATTGATTTGTGTCAAAGTACTTATAAAGACAAAATACTGAATTGTTCAGTATGCAAGACTCTTGGAGAAGAACTTGCAAAGTTGTCGAATGACAATGTTCTTGGCAAGACTTAGTCTTAGTGGAAGACTAATGAGCAAGAATACATGATTAAGATTCCATATGCTTCGGCAATTGGATCTATCATGTATGTCATATTATGTACTTGGACGGGATAACTCGTATACTTGGAGTTTGATGAGTCCAAACTAATCATATCCTAGTGAAAGTCACTAGATAGTGGTCAAGAATGTCCTTATGTACTTGAGAAGGACCAAGGATGCATTCTTGATGGTTGTTGACATGGGAGATGATCTAGTAAATGGTTACAAAGATGCATGCTTCCACATCGACAAGGGTAATTCAAATCGCAATATAAACATAAGTTTAAAGTAAGTGCTATTAGTTGGAATAGTTCCAAGAAAGTACACTATAAATTATTTTACCTATAAAATTGAGTATTTAGTTACAAGAGTTGTAACTTAGGGAGTTGTTTGAATATAGATGTTATTAGTAAAATCAAAAATAGTTTCTAGTACTACTAATCCTATGGACCTTTATTGTGAAATAATGGTTATTGCACAAGTTAAGGTGCAAAAGGCTCATCCATGATCCAAACACACACTCAGACATTTCCATCTCTACGAGAAATCGTTGACATGGGAGATGTCAAAATATGCAAAATACTTTATGATAATAACAAGGATAATCTTCCTACATAAGATTCTCCACATGCTGTTATGATGGTCATAAGCTAAGCTCAATGGTATTGGATACGCATTGATTGAGCCTAGTGCAAGTGGGAGATTGTTGGAAATTATGCCCTAGGCCCTTGAGAAAGGCCTTACATTGCATCATATTCTCATTTGTTATAGAGATAACAACTCTGGGTTATTATATGTTTTACGTGTTTATTATAATAATCACTGTCCCTAGTTCTTATTAAGGACTAGTATAAGTTTAATTGAGGATCATATGATGATCATGTGTATATGATACAAATTAAGCTTATGGGTACTTGTTGGTGAACACGTATTGGAAATGACCCGCTTTGAGATTTATGTCATGGTCAGATGTCATAATTAAATCTCTTAATAGTTATATTATTTATCCTTAGACCTGAGATTATCATAGTCTTCCACATGATGAACATTATGTTTGACGTACTCAAACGCTACCCCTAACCGGGTGGTTATAAAGGCTACGATTGGCATAGTCGGATTCATGTAGGGAAGAATGATAAGTCAAGATGGAATTTGTCCCTCTCTCAAGAGAGATATCTGCTTGGCCTCTCGATGAGTGAGATTGATGATAGTGTATGGCCATACCCAAATGAATTGAAGTGTTCAATGTCATTTGCTCATATTAATCTACTCGGGATCGAGAAAGCATTGGAAAACATAAGTTGACGTGGACCATGACTTATGTCCAATATGATATCGCGTGAAAAAAGGATTGTGGTATGTTCTATGGGATAATGAACGTCGTTTAAGTTATATTAATTGGGTAATCATGATGGCTTGCTAGAGTCCGCTCATGATTTATGAGTTTGACATTGGTTGGACTCATTACCAACTTGATATAATCCTATGGGGTAACACACAAAAGAACGAATTGTTTAAAAGGCTAAAATCAAGTTTCTGGTGGTGCTCGGCCGAGCACCTCAAAGGACTCGGCCGAGCATGATCAACAGAATGTTCTGGCACAAGGGTGCTCGGCCGAGCACCTTATAAGACTCGGCCGAGCAGGCCCTGTTCAGGCCCAGATTTCCGATTTCGTGTTTTGACGGGTTTTGACCTATTTCTCCTAAAAGGTTTAGGACTAATTAGTTTAAATACCTCTCTTAACCCTAATCAGTAAGAGTTGATATTATATCATTATTGGTAGCCTCCGTGTGTTTGAGAAACATATTCTTGAGTTTAGATTGAGAATCAAAAGCTCAAGAACACCAATAAATTCATATAGCCTTTGAATATTAAAAAAATGTTTTCTAATGGGTCTAGCAATCCAGATCTAGAATGGTTCTAAATATTCGTTCGCATGTGGATACACATAGAGGATGCTTGCTTTAGCATCTCAAGTTCGTGTTCCTGTGATCGTGATCCGATGAACTTGAAGAACGAGAAAATCAAATCTAAAGCTTGAAGACTTGAAGATTTTAAGATCCGAAAAATTTAAACGCTCTACAGCGGTTAGTATTCTAAATTCATCTTGCTATTAATTTAATCATCATGAATGGATCTTGGGGCTTAGGGTTTTGTTAATTTCATATTGCTTAATTCTGCTGCGCATGTTGCCTCAAAACCCAACAGGCTAAGGCATCTGCTTCAGCATTTTCTTCACGTGGGATCTGTTCAAAGGTGAAATCCGAAAATTGACTTGTCAATATTTTAACATGTTGGAGATAACTTGTCATCCTATCCTACTTAGCCATATAAGATCCATTAAAATGGTTAACGAGCAACAAGGAACCACTATAAACATTAATATATTTGACATTTCAATCTAAAGCGGTAGTCAAACCCATAATGAGGGCCTCATATTCAGCCTCATTATTTGTCTCCTTGAATTCACAAGCTACAACTTGAGGGATTAGGTCTCCTTGGGGTGACTTCAAAACAATCCCTAAACCTGTGCCCCTAGCATTGGAAGCTCCATCTGTGTACAACGTCCAATACCTAGGTGGGCCAACGCCTTCAAGTTGTTCGACTTCGAGTTCTACCTCAGGTTGTAGGTTGGGACTAAAGTCAGCCACGAAGTCTGCTAAATCTTGTGACTTGATTGCAGTTCTTGCTTCATACTATATGTCGTAAGTACTAAGTTGTACTGACTATTTAGCCATCCTACCTGACATCTCAGGTTTTCTCATCACATTACTTATAGGATAGTTAGTCTTCACAGTAATAGCATGAGTCTCAAAATAATGGCGCAATTTAGTAGAAGCAATAATTAAAGCAAGTATTAATTTTTCAAGATGGGATTACCTGGTTTCCGCATCAAGTAGAGATTTACTTACATTGTAGACAGGAAGTTGTGTACCATCTTGCTCTCTGACCAAGACTACACTGACTGAATTCTCAGATACCGCAAGATATAAGAATAAAGGTTCACTTTGCTCTGACTTGGACAGCAACGGTGGAGATGTGAGGTATTCTTTAAGTTGGATGAACGCCGCTTCATGTTCATCCGTCCACTGGAACAACCTGTTTTTTCTAAGGACATCGTAGAACAACCTGCATCTGTCTGATGACTTTGAGATAAATCTGTTGAGAGCTGCCACTCTGCCTGTAAGCCTTTGCACATCCTTAACAGTTTTGGGAAACTCCAAGTTGATTATGGCTTTGATCTGTTCGGGACTTGCTTCAATACCCCTCTTAGTAACCATATAACCAAGGAACTTTCCAGCTCTGACTCCGAAGTTGCACTTCGAGGGATTAAGCTTGATGTTGAATGCTTCCAGAATATCAAATGCTTCTCTAAGGTGCTCAAAATGATCTTCAATGCGCTTTGACTTGACCACCGTGTCATCGATGTAGACCTCCATAGTTTTTCCAAGTTGATCCTTGAACATCCTGTTTACCAACTTCTGATAGGTTGCTCCAGCGTTCTTCAATCCGAAAGGCATTACAATGAAGCAATTTATGGCGTGATAAAGGCGGTGTATTCTTGATTTGAGGGCTCCATTTATATTTGTTGAAATCCGGAAGATGCATCCATAAAGGTCAGGATGTCGTGTCCTGTTGTTGCATCTACTAAACAATCTATGCGGGGCAAAGGGAATGGATCTTTAGGACACGCCTTGTTCAGGTCCGTGAAATCCACACATACGCACCACTTGCCATTCCTCTTCTCTACCACCACCACGTTGGCCAACCATCTTGGATAATCAACTTCCCTGATCATCTTGGACTTCAATAATCTTTCCACTTCTTCTTTTATGATCTGGTTGTGCTCCTGTGCAAAATTTCTTCTCTTCTGACGGACAGGCTTGACATTGGGATCAATCTTCAACTTGTGAGTAATGATGTCTTTACTAATAACAGTCAAGTCTTCGTGTTTCCATGCAAAACATTTAAACCGGTTCTTCAACAATTCTATGATTTCTTCCTCGATTTCAGGAGGTATATCTGTCCCAACTAAAATTTTGACATCGGGATCGGAGGGGTCAAGTTGAACTTCCTTTACATCATGTTCAGCTACCTCTAGAACGTCCCGTGTCTTCTTCTTTAATTGCTATGCCTTCCTGGGCGTGGTTGTCGCCTTCATAGACACCTTCTAGCATTCCTTTACAGTTTGCTGGTTCCCTTCACTTTGACTACTCCCCAGGGTGTTGGCAACTTGATGTAATGATGATAGGTTCAAAGTATTGCCTTCATGTTGTGAATCCAGAGTCTCCCAAAGATGATGTTGTAAGATGACTTGCAATCTATTACGCAAAACCTCTCCATCGAGTTCACCCCTTCAATATACACTAGCAATTTAATCTCTCCATAAGTTTGTTTGGTTTCCCCACTAAACCCAACCAGAACAGAAGAATTCTTTGTAACATGATTGAGTGGAATCTCCATTTCATCAAGGGCGTCAGTTGTAGATTGACAGAACTCCCGTTGTCGATGAGAATGCGTCTCACCAGATAATTAGCAACTTGTAACGTTACCACCAAAGCATCATGGTGAGGGTCTTGAATTGAATGTCACCCTTGTCATCTTCATCGAACGTTATCTCCTGGTTGTTGTCTTTCTTAGAGGGCTTTGCCGGCAAGTTCAACCTGTCTTCTTTTGAATCTGCAGGATGACGCTTTGCGGCGGAGTTATGTGCCGCAACTGTCTGACCCTCGACAAATCATGTTGACCACTTTAGTTGGAACTGGAGGAGGCGTTGGATTCTCATCTTGTTGCTCCTGGTTGTCAGTACGTCCGCGCCTTCTGCCAAGTAATTCTTTAAGAAGTCCCTTGGATAGAAGATGACTGATCTATTTTCTTAGGGCGAAGCAGTTTTCGGTGGAATGTCCGAAGTCTTCGTGGTAGGCACACCATTTCGATTTGTCTTTCCAAGCAGATGGCTTATTGTTCTTCTTTGGCCATCTTTCTTTCTCTCGCAAGTTGTCCATAGCATGTAGTAATCCTGCAATGTCAACAGAAAAATAATAGTCATCTATTTTTTGGTATAATGTTTCATCCCCATCGTCATTATCATCAACAATATTAATTCTAGAGTGATCAGGTTTAGAGTAGGGTTTTCCCCTATTTTATCTATTATGTGATGAATCCATTTTGCCACCAGAATGTTCAGGAGCGACGATTTTCTTGATGGCTTTCTCCTGCATCAATTTGTCTTCTTCCAACCTGATGAATTTGATTGCCTTTGTTCTGACTTCTTCCAATTTTCTGCAAGGAGTCATTACCAATTCCTCATAATAAGGTGAATCCTTCTTGAGTCCCATCCCGAACGCTTCAGTTGTTGTGGACATATCCAGGTTGGGGATGTCAACGGCTTCCTTGTTGAACCTGCTCAAGTAGTCTTTCAGTGACTCATTAGGTTGTTGAACTATCCTGTAGAGGTCACTAGTTAGTTTTTCGAAGACTCTATTGCAAGAAAATTGATTAGTAAACATATTAATAAGTTGAGCATAAGATCCAATAGATCCTAGAGGTTGGTTGATGAGCCATCTTAAGGCCGCGCCCGTTAAGGTTGAACCGAAGCCCCTGCATAGACAAGCTTCTTTAAACTGCAGAGGGATATGAATCACATCCATCTTTTCCTGGTACAAGGCAATATGCTCCAATGGATCTGTAGTCCCGTCATATTGTTTCATGTGAGGAACGATGAACTTTTTAGGTATCACCATGTTGGCAATGGCTGGAGCGAAACGGGATTCATTGTAACACGTTGGAGAAACTTGGTGGTAGGGCAACGTTATTCCTGGTACGTTCATTACCATTTCCCTTAATTCTTGTAGTTGCCTGTTCACTGAGTTTCCTGCATCATGGTTAGCAGAAACATGATAAGTATCAAAATCAAGTTGAGGGTTAGCACTCCCTGTTGGTCCTGATGTAGGTGTCATAAAGGCTGTTGAGGTTGACTGGATAGTGTCAGGATTGGTCACTACGCTGTCGGTGTTGACTGCACTGGTCATTGGTATAAACCTCACTCTATCAGTCAATACTCCTGAGTCCCTATCAAAGCTGAGCACTTGAAGGGCACTTGGTGATGCATTCTGGCGCGTTCCTGATGAGCCAGCTTGAAGGGCAGAAACTTCACGTTGCAGTCTAGTGACATTGTTCATTAACATCGTGGAGGTATCAGTCTGCAGCGTTATTTGTCGCCTCATTTCGCCCATCATGTTGGTCAGGTTGGAGGCGATATCCAAAGGGATTTCTTGGAGGGCTCCAGCGGATGTTCCAACCAACGACTGTGTTGAAACTGTGACAATGCTTACATTGGGCTTGTACTCCAGAGGTAATGGGAATGGGCTCAATTCGAGAACCTGCTCCGACTGAAGTCACCGCAGTAGACATTCCTGTAGACATCTTGGATCCTTTTTAGCGATTAAAAGACCAAAGTTCCCACAGACGGCGCCAAATTGTTTTGGTCAAATTTAAGCAATTCAACTTTGAAGAACGAATTGGGTGCAATGGAATATAACACTATTAAGATTCAAGAAAAAAAATAGACAAGGTATTTAACGAGGAAATCCCTTGAACAACTTGTTCGCCGGCATAAAACCTCAAATGGTGGAATTTTATTAACTGTTGTGGTAGTACAATGAATCAATGGAGAATATAGAGAAGAAGAAAATATGAGCCGTGAGTCTGTGATTTACAAGTGGTGCCAATCTTTTTATACTACGGAGTACAACAAACTAGAGGATCATATCCCTTGAAACTCGGGTGGTTGGTTGAGTAGTCATAACCCTTCTTTAACGTGTGTTGAAAAACACGTGCTCTCTATTGACTGAGTCTTTGAGTCCATATGATAATTATTCCTGAAAAATAGGGTTAGGATAATAAATATCGCAAAGGCAGTCAGGTTGCTGAATCAAGATGCGTCGTCAGGTTAGTGGTTCATGCTGAAGCTTCAAGATGTAAGTAATTTTTTACCCCCAAACACTGGGGTAGGACAGATCCTTGGTGAACACGGTTTTCGGCGTTATCAAAAGTTTGGTTGGGTATTGGTGCAACATTACCTATTGATAAATCCCTAGCTTTAGGTTTTTTAAAAAAAATTGATTCCATTGTGTTCTGATGTATCATGGAAATTGGTTGAAAGTAGAGGCAATTAAGAAAGCTGCATAAGTAAATATATACTTAAGGCTCTCGGCTGAGTAGCAGGAGCAACTACACAAGCAGTTTAGGGCCGCAAAACACGATATGTGTCGCCTTAGGGTTGTAAACGCACGTTCGCCCACTCCAAACACACGGCCAAACTCAACCTTAAACTCATGAAGTAATATGGTGAGATCATTAAGAAGTTTTACGTACTAATGCGTACAAAAAAAAAAAAAAAAAAAAAAAAAAACTTTCTCAAATGTGCCTCAATGTGAGAATTACACATTCATTTAGGGACGGAGGAGGGAGTACAAAATTAAGATAATTTCTGCAGCCTGCGGTTTGGCAACTCTTGTACCTGATGAATGAGTAGCAAAGGAATCAGCTATCTCAATCCGCATTCTCTAAAATCTCTGGAGGTTTCTATTAATAGGATATACTTGAGTCAGTGATAAAACTTTACAAGCAACCAACATCTGATTTATGGTTAACTTACCAGCAAATGCTCCAAAATAAGTAGACTACATACACAAATAAGTAGAGAACATACATACATACATAACGATTTCATAGTCAAATGTGGCACTCAAGTGGAACAAAAATGGAATGCAAATGATGACCATTATCATGTATCAATAACTAATAACCTTAAGATTATTGGGATACCTCCACTATTCTACAGAAACATGAAGAGTGAACGGTTCAGTAAGCAAAATAATTTGGTCATTACACTATCGTTAAGGCTCTAAATGTGTGCAGAACGAAATTTATGCTTCTAAGCTGTAATTAAAAAGAGAACAAAAGAGCTCACCTTCGTTATATATCTTACTCATTGGGCAAGTAGAGAAACAAAGCATCTTTCAACGAGCCTGTACCCTCACCATCATAACAGGCTAGGCAACACTGGTGTCCTGGTTCCAGCTTTCCAATCACAACACCAGGCACACAAAACTGTTAGTGCTACATCAAGATTAAAAAACAAAAAGAGTCAAGGGTGAGAGTTGACCACAGATCCCTTGTTACTTGCTCCATTCGGAATTGAACTAGAGAAACTGAACATAAAGAAATTCAGTCAATTTTGCCATGTATGGGATAAAGTTCTTAGAAGATAAACTCGTATCGAAACCCTCAATTCTAATACAAAATTCAAACTACATCTTACTAAACATAACTTGTTCATCTTTGATGTCTCTTTTTTAACTTTCTTGGCTATCTTTCTCATCACTGACAAGACCATCAGTTATTCTGTCTGCTGATTTATCTTTTTTCTTGGACAAACTTTCTTTACTTCTCTTGCTGCATACTTTCCGCGTCTTTGCAAACAAACTCTTGTATTTCCCTAATAGTTGCTCCTTCTCTTCAACTAAACCCAACTTTTCACAAGCATAACCAACTTTCTGTACAATTGACTTTTCTTGAGGTTTACGCTCATATGCTTCCAAGCTCTTAAAAAGGCAAACAACTTCTTTCAGCATGTTGTTTCGATAATACACGGATATCATAATATCACAAACTTTCCAAGGCACCGAACGCAAATCTCTCCCAACTTTCTTCTCCCAAACCCTCTGTGCTTCTTCTACCCTTTGGTCCATGTCTAATGCTCTTATTAACTGTCCATATGTTCCAATTGTGTTGGACTGACCTTTGCTTAGCATCCATTTAATTACTTGAACAACTCTATGCCATTGATTCTCCCTCTCAAGGTTAAGCAGAGCTGCCTTCAGCCGTCCGATAGGGAAGCTCTGTTCCTGTGCCACCCACGAATCCAACGCACCATACACAGCTTGTTTACTATCCTTGAGATCCGCAAGTGTGTTAATGAGAATGCTCATCTTTTTCTCCATTGATTTGCCTCTTCGTTCCTCGTATATGCCTCCATCCTCCTCCGAATATTGACTAATATTCATCTTGTTGTGCGTACCCTCGATTGCATTTGCATTTCTGTGGATAGATAATTGATTTTCGACCAATGTCCCGTAACTGTACTTGAGGATTTGTACCCTCAGGATCCCAAGTTGACTGGCTTGTCTAAGGAGTATGGCCATTGATGTTAACCTGCTAAACCGTATCAAATTATTACCAATCTTGACAACTACAAAACATTCATATCATCTAAACAATATATAAAAGAAGAGAGGTGACTGGTCTCTTGAACTCTGTTGACCCCACTCCATCCATATTGAACTTCTCCCTTAAGAAGATCAACCATCATCTCATTAAGGTCTTAATAAACAAAGGGGCAATTTGGTGCTACAATAGCTCTCCCACATTGGTGGAGTCCTTCCTTGCATTTAAGTGCAAGCGGCTGCTTCCGCGGCTCGAACTTGTGACCTCCAAATCACATGACAACAACTCAAAACGTTGCGCCAATGCTCCCCTTCTCATTAACATCTTAATGTACTCACTCTGTCGGTCTGTCCCTAAATAAATTTCCATTTAAAAAAAAAAAATGTCCCGAAATTAATATTAAGTTTTTGGGAAAATATAGAAATACACCCCTGTACTTAGCTTAAGGATGCAGATATGCCCTTATACAAATTAATTGCCATATTAACCCTTTACCCTTGTACTCAAGAATAATGTGTAGAAATTAGGCCTCCGTCATTTTTCCATCCAAAACTTAACAGAAATGCTGACTAGGTGTCTGAGTTGGCAAGTAAAATTGATCATGTGGAAAACGAATTGCCAAAGTTGAATTATTGAGTATGACAGGGCTCGAAAGTACGTCGTTTTGATACATAAAGTCAATTTTCGTTAAATAGTTAACATATACTCCCTCCGTCCCAGCTCACTTGACACTTTCCAAAATAGCCTACTTTTTATAATTTATATTCACTCTACCCCACCACTCATCCTCTCTCTTCATTTTCCACCACTCAATTTATTCAACCAACACTACTATTTACCCACCCATTCTCTCTTCATTTTCTACCACACATCTTCCTTATTTTATTCTTTTTCCTTATCTATTGTGCCCACGGGTGTCAAGTGAGGTGGGACGGAGGGAGTACTATGTTATATAATTAATGAAATATAATTTTTTAGCCACTTCCGTTAGCAAATATGTTAAAAAATCCCAAATCTTCTCAATCATCCTCATTCTCATTATCTCTAACACCAACACCACTGTCACCCACCATCACTAACACCAAAAATTATTTTTCCCTAACTCTTTGGTTAAAGATCAATCAAAATGACCGCAAAAAAAAAAGTAGAACTACTATCATTCCAGGGAGTGAGTATGTGCTACCAAAATCATTTAAAAATCAAAACTTTCTTCACTTTTAGAAACTCAAAAACAACATTCCTTTGTACATAGAAAATCAATAAAAATTTAATCAGATGAAACAAGAGGAAAGTTCTTTAAGTAAAGTTTGGAAGGCATGATTGTTGACTATTCCAAACTGAGAGTTTTCAACAAGATGAAATTGGGCTGACTTAACCCATAATCCCTTAACCTAGTTCCAATCCAAATGGAAATTCCAACTCAGAACAGTCCAGTGGCAGTGGGGATAACTCAAGTTCAACATAAATTGGATTACCCAAATTGAAATAGGTCAACATTTCAGGATGCCACAAATCAAATTAGGACTAGTATTTTGATTGATTATGTAATAGTGTTAAATGGGGAAAAGACGTACCAGTTGACGGCTCTTGTATCTTCCTTCGGGACAGAGAAAATATGAGCAGGACGAGAGGGGTTTGCAGCTGTAACTCGCTTAGTTTCTCAACTTCCTTTTTGCCCCCTTTGAATTGGGTACTGAGTACAATTATTATTCACATTTTTAGTTGGCTATTTACCAATAAGTCTTTAAAATATAGGGCTATTTATCAATATAAACACATATTTAGTTTTTTAAAAATAAAAGAAATAATTTAGAAACACATACTCCCTCCGTCCCACACCAACACCAATAAGCACTTATGGTCAAACTTACTTAAACTTTGACTAATATTTTATGCTAAATAATTTATCTCCATAAAAAATTAAAAATAGTTATTGATAATGTTTCTATTACAAATTTAGTAACTTTTAAAAAAATATATATATATAGAGATTAATAATTTAGAATAAAATGTCAGTCAAAGTTCAGGTTGGTTTGACCAAAGTGCTCATTCGTATGGGACAAAGGGAGTATCTTCTATTTTAACCAATAAATCTTTAGGTTTAATATTAGATATATAAAAATCATCAATTATTTTTAAATGGCAAAAATACTCTCAAACTAAATAAAATCCTTCCAACCCCTCCTACTTTTGACCATCTTTGACCACCACCTCCGGTCACCGGCGACCACCACCCATCGGCCGCCAACAGCCGAACATCCAGCCACCTCCAACCTCGTCGGCCGCCTGACACAGCCGGACACCGTCGAACCTCCAGCCAACCACCGCTGACGTCGGGTGTATGAGAGCATGTTCACTTTTTTACTTTAAACAACTGCAACATTGGGTTCTCAATTGTTCCATACATGATGTAGCATTGCATTTAGCATTTATTAATCAAATATTTAGCTTGAAGCAACTGAGAAATTGATTTCATAATTGTTAAAAAAAACATTTGACAGCACACAACTGTGAAATTGAGTGTCAACAACAACAACAACAACAACAAAGCCTTAGTCCCAAAATAATTTGGAGTCGGCTAACATGAATCCTCATATGTCAACGTGATAAAAGGAAGAGAGAGAGAGAGAGAGAGAGAGAAAGAGAAAGAGAAAGAGAGAGAGAGAGAGAGAGAGAGAGAGAGAGAGAGAGAGAGAGCGAGAGAGAGAAGAGAAAGAGAGGAAAAAGATGGAGAAAATAAAATAAAATAAAATAAATAAATAAATAAATAAATAATAATAAAAAGTATGATCAACCCCCATCATTCACATGAATTTTCGCCCTCCATTCCGGCCTCTTCAACGCCACATCTTCATTCACTCCGAGTAAACTCATATCATTTTCAATCACCTTAATCCAAGTTTGTTTGGATCTTCCCCTACCCCTCGCCATTTTATCACTTCTCCATTCTTCAGGCCTCCTAACCGGTGCATCACTCGGTCTCCGTCTCACATGACCAAACCACCTTAGACGATGCTCCCTCATTTTATCCTCAATGGACGCAACTCCTACTTTACCCCTGTTCACCTCATTTCTCAATCGATCTTTTCTTGTATCCCCACACATCCATCGTAGCATACGCATCTCCGCTACATTCATCTAATGAAGTGAAATTGAGTGTCAATTATGAAAAATTTAGTGATGAATTTCTCAAATTATTATACTAAACTCATGTGTGAACAAATGGGAAATGAATGTCCCAGTTATTGTACTTGAACTCATGTGTGAACAATAGAGAAATAAATGTCCCAGTTATTATAATCAAACTCATGTGTGAAAAATTGAGAAATGAATATCCATATTATCATACTAAAAACTAAAAAAGGGGGAATGACAATTTAGGGTCCAAAGTTTAGGGGGGTGTGCCAATAGGGGTATGATGTTTCAATTTTGTCAATTTAGGGTCCAAAGTTAACAACGTTAGTCAATTTGAGGTTTTTTTTACGGAAATGTTAGAAAACATCGTTAAGCCACCACGTGCGTTGCACATGCAACTTAACTGACGTTATTTAGGGTTAAAATTACCAATTTACCCTTCATACCAGACCCTAAATTGACAAAATCCTAAAGATTGGACCCTGTTTTGTCATTTTTTAAAATTAACAAATTAAATTTCAATTTTTTTTTTTCACTTTATGGTATATTAATTAAATAAAAAAATATTTTTATGCATGTTTAATGTATTAAAATTAAAAATAAATATTGTATTAGATATAAATATGTCATTACCCCATTAATAACTATAATAGCAAAAAATGAATAGAATGATAATATTAAATGATAGCTAGATAATAAAATCTATATATGTATATATATTATTTAAAAATATTAAAGACCATAATATAAAGTACCTAAAGACAAAAATTGTAATTAAAAATAAATATAATTGTTATAAGGTACCTAAATATATAAATATGTCATTTTTTAAAAGAATTTCTCTAGCCCTTGTAGTCTTATTGGACTTTATCTTTTAAGGCTATATGTTTGTAATTACAAATAAATATAATTGGTTATAAATTAATAATGAAGAATTATCAAATAGCACAACTTACACAATAGGCCTAGAAATATATAAGGTAATGACATATTTATATCTAGTACAATATTAATTTTTAATATTTAATATTTTTATTTATTTACTTTGAATCAGTATATTGTAAAAAAAAAAATTTGTTACAAAAAAAATCTTTTCTTTAAGTAATATTTATTTATGTATTGTATATGTTTAAAGAATATATATACATATGTATATGTTTAAAGAATATATATATATATATATATATATATATATATATATATATAATATTTAATATTACTATTCTATTTTGTTTTTTCCTGTTATAGTTATTGATAGGGTAATGATATATTTATATCTACTACAATATTTATTTTAAATTTGAATACATTAAACATGCATAAAAATATTTTTTATTTAATTAATATACGGTGAAGTGGAAAATTTTAAAATTTAATTTGTTAATTTTTAAAAATAAAACAGGGTCCAAACTTTAGGATTTTGTCAATTTAGGGTCTGGTATGAAAGGTAAATTGGTAATTTTAACCCCAAATAACGTCAGTTAAGTTGCATTTGCAACTCACGTGGCCACTTAACGATTTTTTCTAACATTTCCGTCAAAAAACCTCAAATTGACTAACGTTGTTAACATTGTACCCTAAAATGACAAAATTGAAACATCGGACCCCTATTGGCACACCCCCCCTAAACTTTGGACCCTAAATTGTCATTTCCCCACTAAAAAATGCATGTCCCTGATGGATGTGTTTCTACCCATCTAAATAATATACTTTTATGACTTATTAGATGCTCAACCTGGGGTGTTTTTATGGTTTTTGGAGTGTTTATGAGTATAGGGAAGGAGCAAAAGAATGTATGGATTCATATACGTTAAAGCGCGAAAAGGAAGGATAAAGAACGGACCAGAATATAAAGATAAATAGATGTGACTTCTAAGAAATCAAGACCATTGGATAGTACTCGAAAATATCTTTCCAACGATAGTTTACACGTCCAAATCGGAGTTCGTATGAAGAAGTTATGGCCTCCGGAAGATTGCGCGATAATCAGCGAAGTACCAAGCGCCCACTTGCTCCATAACAGGCGCCCACTTGGTCTTTGGACAGAAAAAACATCAGTTTTTCACCAAAGAAAGCGCCCACTTGCACCCTAGCAAGCGCCCACTCGCCCAGGGACCTTAGGGGAATTTTCTAAGGACTTTTCTAGAATTTCCAAATTTTGAGGGGCTTTTCAGGAATTTCCAAATTTCCAGGAGCTTTTCTGGAATTTCTGGAGGACCTTTGGGGAATTTTTGGAGGGCTTTTCTGAAAACTCAAAAATACCAAGGGCTCCTGGGGAATTCTGGCCAGCAACTTTGTTTATCCTTTTTCAACAAGGAATCCTAGGGTTTTTCATATTTTTACACCTCCTTATCCACAGCATAAATATAATACTCCATACACATTATTTTAGATACTTTTATTTAAGATTCAAGGATTGTAATCAATGATTCATCATTTAATCCAGGTTTTGATGTTCTTTAATTTATTCTTTGTTCTTGATTTTATGAGTAGCTAAGTTCTTAGATTTATGGATTGGTAGTAGCAAATACTAGATCTCTATGCTATAGATTTAATTCTTCCATTCGATTTAATTCTTGTTCATTAAAATATTATTCGTGACTAATTCTTTAGTTTCAATTATATGTTAAGATATAAAATGGCTTTAGAATTATTGGGTATATATTGCTATACTAGCGTGGGTGATTATACGTTGACCATTGTTTTGATGATTAGATTCAATTGAGGACCTAGCGGAAGTCAAAAGAATTTAGGTTCATGTGTTCTTGAGTGCTTCATGAATTTCTTGCATGTTGTATAGACCTAGCGGAAAGTATTAACATAAAGGAAATAATAGAATTGCAATCCGGCGACCGAATCGTCCCAATTCTTATTAAAGTGAACGAACCCAAGAAAGAAATTGATAAGCATAGCATAGAGTGAAAGTATTTGTGAACTCAATTCTTGAATCTATTCGTTAGTCTTGCTTTTATTTATTTTTAAGTTTAATTATAATTATAGTTTTAGTAGTTATAAATAATCAAACTAAAACCCCCACTATTTACTTTTCTGTTTTTAAACATTCTTGTTTTCCAATCTAGTCTCTGTGGATTCGACCCTTGCTTGTGCATATTACTACACCGGTAACTAGTACACTTGCTAGGTAATTTAATTAGAGGGAGATTTTTTCCATCAAGTTTTTGGCGCCGTTGCCGGGGACTTGATTAGGTTAACAAGTTTGTGTAGGTAGTGTAAATAATTTTCTTTTGTTTTTCTTATTTTTCTTTTAGCTAGTTTTTTTTTTAGTATTTATTTCTTTATTGTATATAAATTTTATGTGTAGACTCAAAGATGCATAGTATGTATGAGTCGTGTCTGAACTGTGGATCTTATTCTCATGCTACTAATCATTGTCCATCTAGGACATATTTTTCTGAGTATTATCCATAGGTTCAAACAAGAAATTATTTCGAGTCATGGCAACCCCAATATGATCCTCCCCCATACTCTCATAGTCAAGGGTGGAAAAATCATTTAAATATGACTTGGAATAATCAAGAGCCAACATATTTGTTGGTCCTAAAGGGCAACAAGGGTATGGAAAATAGCTAGAGGGGGGGGGGGTGAATAGCTGTTTTAAAATTCTTTTCGTACCCTTGAAAATTCAATGGCAAATGCGCACTTAATCAAATAAGCGTTATGAAATGCGCCTAAGTGAGTGAGTGAAATGCACAGCGGAATAGTTAAGTAAAGTAGGCGCAAATGATTAAAAGGGGCGCAACACACACTCTAAGTATTTTGGCTCAAAGTGGATGAAATAAGGAACTTAGGCAAATGATATAACAAACACAACACAATTCAATCCAATCAATCTACAATGAGTAAACAAGCAAATAGTGAGTGAAGGTAATAACTTAAGTAAATGACAAGAAATTAATACGCGCTATTTGGAGAGGTTCAATCAATGAAAGATCTACATCCTCTACCAAAATGGTTAGTATTGGATTTCTAATGGAGATCTTATATAATGAGTGAGTGTTACAAATTACAATCGTTTGAGCTTATAAACTAACTCAAGATCTAATATTCTATGAAAGAACAAATTCTAGACAATAACCGGTGTATCTCTAAAAGAAAGATCTAAGTGATCAAACTTAAAGAGGTGCGTGTGTGATTTTAGATTCAAGGCTCTTTATGTAACGCCCGTCCTAATTCATGTGAAATTCTTGACTTGCATAATTATATGCTATTTTATTTGAGTTAATTATTTAACTAATTGAGCAAGTTTAGGTCATAATTGTTCAAGTTGAAACATTAGGGTCATTTGTGAAAATTAAAGTTTAGGGGCAAAATGCTCAAATTGAAACTTGAAGGGCCTTTTTGTCAAAAATGAAATTTGAGGGGCCAAAGTGCAAATATTTGAAAGTTTGTAAGGATAAAGTTACTCCTACGCTTGGGACGGACAATTGTAAACCTGGGAAAGAATTGAGCAATTGCTGAAATCGCCTAGTGTGCGACCGCACAATATTTCCTGGGCGACCGCCCATCTTTCTAGAATGTTTTTCAAAGGATTCACCTGCTAGTGTGTGGCCGCCCGGTCCATTTTGAGCGCCCGCCCGGGTGCCCTGAAAAATAAAAAGTTTGTTTAAAGTTTGTATAAGTTGGAAGTAACCCTAGTTAAGGTATATAGCCTTAATATAAGATGTCCTAGCAAGTGTTGTGACACCTTAGGGGCATTGCTTGGATGTTAGAATGTTAATAGAAAGTTAGGGTTTACCCTATTCTCGACTCCTCTCGCTTAATTATGCCTCTGTTCGAAAATTCGACTTCGCATAAATGATCAGGGCGGTGAGTAGAGCATTTCCTGCCGAACAGAAATTAGTTTGAGTGAATTTGATTTCAGACTAGGTAAGTCACTATCTCCCCTTGCTTGTAATAACATGCCTATGTGTTATTCTTGATACTTGTGCTTGTTAATTTCGTGATTTGAATGAGTTTTATGATACTTGTAAATTTGGGACGAAGGGAGTATTAGTATGAATTACAAAGCATGAAATTGACTTGAAAGACATGTTTAGGCATGTTAAAATGTTCCTCGTGAGTGTTAGAAAATTTATACTCCTACTCGTGAGACGGTAAAATATTAACTTGATTTAAATATTATTAGAAAAATTGTACCATTATTTGTGGTACGGGGAAATAAATGAAAGTATCCCTAAATGTTTATATTAGTATATTAGAAAATTATACTTATACTTTTGGGATGGTGAAATATTTAAATGGTAACGTACTTGTATATGCTTCGAGGAGATTGAATCTTTATAAATAGAATAATTCTACTCTTGACTTGAAATTGATTGTATTGAAATTTCTCGAGAGAAACAATTGTTTCCAAAAGCTAGTAAGAGATAGAGGATCTATTACCTTGAAATGGATGCCTGAAGTAAATATCTTTGTTGACCTATATAAGTGGAAACAACCGAAGTACGCATATTCTTGAGATTTTCTTGATCTTGTTAGAGATTCATTAATGAATTTCGAAGGTAGCTCTGATACCAAACCTGACACGCCCCCAAGTCCCGGGATTCCCTAATAGAACCTCGAACCTGGTGCGCGTGACTAACAAGAAACTAGAAACTGAATGACATCTGCTTATATCAAACTGACATCATATATATACTCAAGAGGATCGAGCTAAGATAGCTCACAACGAGTTCTATACCAAAAAATTTAAACCAAATGGTTATACACAGCGGAAAACATGCCTAGCACATACGCTGGCATTACAAGAACACTATACAAGTCTACCCAATATACTGAGTCTAAACAATTGATACCAAATCGTCCTCACCAAAACTGGAAAGGATAGCAATCCCCAAACAAGAACAACCTGCCAAGTAGGCCCCTGCTAAGTCGAGCCTCACAACGTATTACCACTTGCTTTCCTGGGGGGGGGGAAACAAATAAACAAGGAACGGGGTGAGATAAATCTCAGTAAGTTACTAGATACAAGTACATAGCATGTTATCATGTAATCATGCAAATCAAGAAGAGTATCAAGTAATCATGCTCAAGATGTCATCAAGTAATAAATATATGAGAGGCTAAGCCAACTCATCAAGTAACTAGCACATAAGGCTAACTAACACGTTACAAAGGATATCCCAACCTTATTCCTCCCAAGTAAACCATTGTTGTCGTTGCTTATTGCAGTTGACAAATCACGATCAATCAAGTTGCTACTGTGCAGTACACAAGAGGACCCGGTAACCAGTATCACTCACAAGAACAAGATTCACGAGGTGTTCACGAGTTTAGCATTCACTTTTATCAGGTGCATTGCTCTAATAAAGGAAGCTATGCCCTTACTATGGCCTGTAGTAAGGGGTCAAGCGCAGATACATAGGCACCCGATTATCACTTTGGCCCCAGCCTCATGATAAGCGTGAACCTATACATCTCCGAACAAGCAAGGTGACCAGCTGGACTCACACAAGAATGCACAAGTAGATGTTTACTTGAACTACAAGAGTATAGAACTAAGTCCAAAAGTAGTGGACTAGCTCTTCATGAACCATGTAATTATGTGCTCACCAAAACTAACGAGAATAGAACTAAGTCCAAAAGTAGTGGACCAGTCCTTCACGAAACATGTAATCATGTGCTCACCAAATACAAGTACACGTACGCATAATAAATTTATTATGCATAGTGAAGCTCGAACAAGAGATAAAACGTGTGTTAATTCAAAATGATGGATTGATAAACGTGAAGCCAATTTTTAAATATTGAAATGATGGATGACCACAACTTCAGTATTTGACATTGCCTAGTGGATTCGACTAATATGATGGTTATTTGGAGGATATGACCAGTGTTACTATTTTCTCGTGTATGTGTCAAGATTCACCAATATAGTGGATATTACCCTATTCTCAACTCCTCTCGCTTAATTATGCCTCTGTTTGAAAATCCGACTTCGCATAAATGATCAGGGCGGTGAGTAGAGCATTTCCTGCCGAACAGAAATTAGTTTGGGTGAATTTGATTTCGGACTAGGTAAGTCACTAGCTCCCCCTTGCTTGTAATAACATGCCTATGTGTTATTCTTGATACTTGTGCTTGTTAATTTCGTGATTTGAATGAGTTTTGTGATACTTGTAAATTTGGAACGAAGGGAGTAATCTTGTACTGTGTAAAGAGAAATGGAACAAAGTTATACTCCTACTTAGAAATTTAATAAAATTATACTCCTACTCGTGAGACGGTAAAATATTAACTTGATTTAAATATTATTAGAAAAATTGTACCATTATTTGTGGTACGGGGAAATGAATGGAAGTATCCCTAAATGTTTATATTAGAATATTAGAAAATTATACTCGTACTTTTGGGACGGTGAAATATTTAAATGGAATAAAGGAAAATTATCCCATTATTTGTGGGACGGTAAAAAGAATGAAATAAACTTGAAAGTAATATTTTGAACTTGTTAGTATACTCCTGGGCATTGCTTGGATGTTAGAATGTTAATAGAAAGTTACTCCTACTTGTGGGACGGTGGAATAATAAATTGCTTGAAAGAAATAAAATTTTGAATTTTAGTACCTTGGGCGACCGCCCATTTATCTGGAAGATTTTACTCTTGAAATGTCTTGTTTTGGGCGACCGCCCATATACTTTTGCGCGGCCGCACACCTGCCCTGAAAAATAAAAAGTTTGTTTAAAGTTTGTATAAGTTGGAAGTAACCCTAGTTAAGGTATGTAGCCTTAATATAAGATGTCCTAGCAAGTGTATATGTACCTTTTGGAGCATTAGAACTTGGTCTTGAACATGAGTACTCATTAAATTAAAATGAGAACTTGAATATCAAAGTAAGAACTCTTTTATATGTCTTGAAAGTGCTATGAACAAGCACTAATGTGTTATATGTGTTTTGAAATCAATGTTTGTGTACCTTAGGGGCACTAGAACAATGTCTTGAGCTTGAACATCCAAAGTATAGGATTTAGAACTTGTAAGTATGAGATGTATAACTCATCTACTTAACTTAAACTTGAAGTATAAGACAATTAAATCTTGTACATGACTTGAATATCCAAAGATTGGAATAATAACTTGAGTATAAGATAATTAATTCTTGTACATGTCTTGAACATCCAAATAATTGGATTGAGAACTTGAATGTAAGATGATAAAATCTTGTACATGACTTGAAACCAATACGTGTGTATGGTAATGAACTTGAAAGTGCTATAAACAAGCACTAACGTGTTAGAACTATCCTTGATGTGTATGTGCAAATCTTTCACATAATTACTTGATAGAATGTGGCTTGTTGACTACTTGATACTTGGTATTAATAACTAAAGAGTTAGAATTTGGAACTAGATAGAGAATGAACAACTCTAAGACATACTTGAATCTAATACGTGTGTATTGAAAGTGCTATGAACAAGCACTAATGTGCTAGTAATTGGTTTTAATCGTGCATATACTCAATGAAGTATATAAAGTATAAAGAAGATATATTGTTCTTGAGTTGAGTTCCTAAAGAATGAGGGACTAGTGTAATATGAAGATAATTCATATAACTATGAATCCTTCAATTTAAGTCAACAAGAATAATTACAGAACACAATATGTGTTGGAAAATGTATTCGATTGTTAACGATACATATACGCGAGGTATGATTGTGACTAGGTACAATACAACCTATTCGACTACGTGCTTAGAGTCTAAGATGTTGGGCTCTACTTGAAAGTAAGGGTATCGTGATAGACACATTAGTGTGTTAAATATTATATTAATATGTACGTGCAAATATTTCATATGACAAAGTGATATAAAATGACATACCCTACTACTTGGTTGGGGTCTGTTATTAATAGACTCTAATTTGGCTTGATTGTGTTACGTGGACACATTATGTGCCATTGTTATACTGCTTTGTATTTGCAAATATAGCATACGTGTACTTGTATTTGGTGAGCACATGATTACATGGTTCATGAAGAGCTAGTCCACTACTTTTGGACCTAGTTATACTCTTGTAGTTCAAGTAAACATCTACTTGTGCATTCTTGTGTGAGTCCAGATGGTCACCTTGCTTTCTCGGAGATGTATAGGTTCACGCTTATCATGAGGCTGTGGCCAAAGTGATAATCGGGTGCCTATGTATCTGCGTTTGACCCCTTACTACAGGCCATAGTAAGGTCATAGCTTCCTTTATTAGAGCAATACGCCTGATAAAAGTGAATGCTAAACTTGTGAACACCTCGTGAATCTTGTTCTTGTGAGTGATACTGGTTACCGGGTCCTCTTGTGTACTGCACAGCAGCAACTTGATTGATCGTGGTTTGTCAACTGCAATAAGCAACGACAACAATGGTTTACTTGGGAGGAATAAGGTTGGAATATCCTTTGTAACGTGTTAGTTTAGCCTTATGTGCTAGTTACTTGATGAGTTGGCTTAGCCTCTCATATACTTGTTACTTGATGACATCTTGAGCATGATTACTTGATAATCTTCTTGATTTGCATGATTAGATGATAACATGCTATGTACTTGTATCTAGTAACTTACTGAGATTTATCTCACCCCGTTCCTTGTTTATTTGTTCCCCCCCCAGGAAAGCAAGTGGTAATATGTTGTGAGGCTCGACTTAGCAGGGGCCTACTTGGCAGGTTGTTCTCGTTTGGGGATTGTTATCCTTTCCAGTTTTAGTGAGGACGATTTGGTATCAGTTGTTTAGACTCAGTATATTGGGTAGACTTGTATAGTGTTCTCGTAATGCCAGCTTATGTGCTAGGCATGTTTTCCGCTGTGTATAACAACCATTTGGTTTAAATTTCTTGGTATAGAACTCGTTGTGAGCTATCTTAGCTCGTTCCTCTTAAGTTTATATGATGTCAGTTTGATATAAGCAGATATCATTCAGTTTCTCGTTTCTTGTTAGTCACTCGCACCAGGTTCGAGGTTCTATTAGGGAACCCCGGGACTTGGGGGCATGTCAGGTTGGTATCAGAGCCTGGTTTAGCTCTAAGCCTGGATAGGGTCTATGGCCTAGCTTGGGTTAGTCTTGGGTGTGCTACCGATGTCGAGTGCTTCGTTACTTGTTGTTATACCAGGCATAGGACTGGTGTTGATAGTGTTGATCTAGTGGAGACTAGATGGTTTGAGAATCGAGAGCGCGAGTCTTTAAAGACTTAGGCGTATCTATCTTGTGCAGTGGACATTGTTTCGTGCTATATATGCATGCTTATCCTCATTTCTTGATTTACGTGAAAGTGTATTCTCTAGTAAGAGACTACGTGCTTGATATCGTTATTTATAAGAGCTTGATAGAAGTGTGGGTGATAACACCCTATACGTTATATGTTAACTTGGTCATGTTACCTGCATGGGGCATTGATGTGATACGTGTTATGGCTTGGCTTTTTATGTGTTAGGCCTTTCTTGTTTGCCACAATAGATGATGAATATTTCTATGCTGGTATGCTTGACTATTTATATGAGCATGATATAATTATGTATAATATTCATGTTCTGCATTGAAAGCTCGAAAATGATTATCAAGGTTGTGCTGAATATTTAGCATATGTGGTTGATGGAAAAATGTCTACACCAAGATTGAAGGATACATCATTCTTTGTGAGATCTCAGATATAATTTCTAGTGATTAGTACATGATACATGATGAGAACCTTGGGTTATCTTGAGTTGCTAGAGTACAAATATAGTGCTGATATCTAAATCAATGTTCATGACATCGGTTGAGTTCAAAGTGTTGAAGGTTCAACTTGAGAAATTTCTTGATAGAGGATTCACCCAGCTTAGTATAATTGCGTGGGGTGTATCTGTATTGATTGGCATGAGGAGATATGGTACTTTGCGATTTCATATTGAATGCAAAGAGTTCAACCATGTGACTATAATGAACCAGTACTTGTTATCGTGTATGGATGAATTATTTGATCCCTGAAGTTAATCATGTTGGTAGTGGTGCCCTAGGCACGTTTAATAAACGTTGTAATTGTTATCATTTATTTCATATCAATAAAGAGATGTTTTGATTATTATTATTGTTCATGTTTACTTATAATAATCTCCGTCCCTAGTACTTGTTAAGCACTAGTATAAAGGCTAAATGATCATGCGATAATCATGTTAGATTTATGGGTACTTGTTTGGAACAAGGTACTGGACATGACCCGCTGTATGAGATTTATGTCATGGTCTATGTCGAACATATATCTCATATTAGTTATGTCATTTGAATCCTTAGACATGAAGTTATTATAGTCTTCCACTTGATGAACATTATGTTTGACATATTCAAACGCTACCTTTAACCGGGAAGTTATAAAGGGTATGATTGGCATAATCGGATTCACGTAGGGAAGAATAATAAGCTAAATGGATTTGTCCCTCTTCGGAGAGATGTCAAGCTTGGGCCTCTCGTAGGAATGGTGTTGATGAAATGTTCGGCGGGACTCAAATGAATTGATTGGATCAATGGCATTTGGATTATCAACATATTCGGAATCGAGAAAGTATTGAACAAAAACAAGTTGACTATTTGACCATGACTTGTGTTCAATGACATCGTGGACAAGGGGATTACGACATATTCTAAAGGAATGCGAACTTGTATCTAGTTATACTATTTGGGTAGGTATGACGGTTTGCTAGAACCTAATCATATCTTATGGTTTCATGTTTGAACCCATTGCCAACTTAGTATAATCCTAGAGGGTCACACACAATAGAACAAATCTTTAAAAAGGACTATATTGGAATTTTGGAAATTCTGGACATTCTGGGGAAGTGGGCGACCGCACAATATAGACTGGGCGGCCGCACACTTAGCTCAGTTTTTGTACCAGTTTTGTTTCAGATAGCTGTGCGACCGCACAGAGGTTTTTGGGCGGCCGCACAGTACTGTCGGGTGGCAGATTCCTAATTTGATTAGGAAAAGAATTTTGGACGGATTTTGACACAAGTTTCCTATTTGGAATAGGTCATACTTGTGTATAAAAGACCAAATTCGGCCAGCACTCTAGACTTATGATTTTGTGAGTCTCAAAGAGTTTGAGAAAGGGTTTATTTTGTTCTAAGACATTCTTGGTTGAAGAACAAAATAATACCCAAAATAAATTCCATATAGTTCTTTTGATTGTGAAAAAGTGTTTCACAATTTGGTCTAGCAAGCAAGATCAAAGAAGCTCCTTTGATATTCGTTCGAAGTGTGGATACCGCTAGAGGGTGAAAATCATCATCTTCAAAGTTCGTGTTCAAGCTTTGTGATCGTGATCAAGTCTTCAAATCTCCACCAAAGACCAAGAGAAAATTTGATAGCCATCAAGGGTTAGTTTGTTCCTTTATTCTTGTTATTGTATTTGATTTAATCATATGAACGGATCCATGGCTTTGGGTTTCAAAACTTTTAAATGCTAAATTCCGCTGCGCATGTTTGATCGAAACCCAACAGTGGTATCAGAGCCCCGTTCATGTTGATTAATTCAATACTTGGATCATGTTATGTGTATATAAATTGTTTATGTGCCTTGCATGATATGAATATTGGAATATGTGTTGTTTATGTGTTATGTGATTTTATGTGGTTTATTGTTTTGTAACTTTAATCGCACGATTCAATCGTAATAAATAAATTATGGTGGATTCAGAATTCTTGATTATTAATTTTGATTGGATCAAAGTTTTAATAATCGGGGAAAAACGATTTTGAGACAAAATTTTCGAACTTTGAAAATTCTGCACATTCTGATGGCACTGGGCGACCGCACAAAACTCCTTGGGCGGCCGCACAGTTTTGGGCGACCGCACAAGGGTTTTTGGGCGGCCGCACAAGGGGATCAGAAGGTCTGATTTTGGTTGAAAAACAGAATCTGGAATTTTTCAAAAAATTCAACAAAACCAGTAACAGAACCAGTCCAGACTTGCTGATCTGGAATGGGTTTTGGGTAGTTGGTTTGTGTGTGGATTTTGGGGTTTGATTTTCCTATTTGTTTTAGTCTTGTGATTCCTAGATTGGTTCAAGTTTTGGATGGCTAATCTGCGTTCATCGAGATTGTGTTTCCCAAAATTAATCGCAATCAAAGTTTTAAAGATAAAACGAAGTTAGAATTATGAAGAGTTCATAATTGCTAAAATTGAGAAACAAAGTTCTTGATTCAAAGTTTGGAGATCCATATGGAATTGTGAATGCAATTGGCCTACGTTCATCGAGACCATCTATTGCTTAGTTTCGGCCACATGGACTACTTTCTTGGTTTCTTGAATTAGTGCGGGATTGTGGTTGCCTAATGGCTTAGTTCGACCGCACTTCTTGTTGTCTTGATTTGGAAATAATAACCGAAGTTGAAATAGTCTCATCCTCATAATTATAGAGAAACTAATGACACATAAATACCATGCTTAAATTAATGGAGATTAATTTAGTGGCTAAACTTGATGTGTAACATGTTTATATTATGTGCTCATAAATGTGTTATATGCTATATGTGATGAACCTTCAAAGAAAGTTTTAAGTCCTTTTGCCATGCCATGATTAAACACTTGTTTATACATGAGTAATTTTATGTGGGCTCGCCAAAGCGAGGTGCATTGATTTTATTCATGTTTGAGCAAGATGAGTGAATAAGAGTTTCCTATGCGTTTAAAATGGTTGGACTTAATTAAGCGTCAAAACAGTTTTGGGCTTAAGGTAAAGATGAGATTTAACATGCTTTTTGAAATTGGATTTCTTAAAGAATCTCATGAAAAGAACTGAGAGTCATATGAGATATGATTGACAAGAGTTGTCTACCTAATTGATTTAATTTTGAGCGGTGCGCCAAAGCGTACTCAAAATTAGATTAAAGCGGGATCTCAACCCATTTAAATTATACTATACATTGGATGTATAAAGAAGGTTGTATAATTTGGTGGGAGTATTTTGTTTTAAAATACATTAATTATTTCTCTAATGAAAATCGATACTTATTAAATTTTTGGAAATTTTGCATATTTGTAGATAATGACTAATAACACTCAATCAATGTCGTTGCGATCGATCCTTGAGAAGGATAAGCTTGAAGAGAATGGTACTAACTTTATGGATTGGATCCGTAGCATAAGAATCGTTCTTAGGCAAGAAGATAAGTTGTACATTCTCGATGGGCCTCTCCCTGCTGAACCACCGCCTACTGCCCCTAGGGCAGAAAGAGACAATTACAAGAAACATCGTAATGATTCTATAGATGTAAGTTGTCTCATGCTTGCTGCTATGTGCTCAAAACTCCAACAAAGTTTGGAACATTTGAAAGCCTATGAGATAGGCGTGGAGTTGAGAACTATGTTTCAAGAGCAAGCTAGGCAAGAGAGGTACAAGACCATTGTTGCATTCACTACTTGTAAAATGAATGAAGGGCAACAAGTGAGTCCTCACTTTCTTAAAATGAAAGGTTATGTAGAGCACCTTGAGAAACTTGGCTATCCAATCCCATTGGAGCTAGCCACGGATCTCATTCTTAATTCATTGCCTAAAATTTATAATCAGTTTGTAATGAATTATAACATGCATGGAATGGATAAGAATCTCTCTGAGTTGCATTGGATGCTCAAAACTGCAGAGATGAAAATTGTGGAGAAAGGTTCTCCCGTGCTCTTGGTTCATGATGGGAAGAAGGCTAGTGCCAAAGGAAAGGGTAAGAAAGTTATCAAACCCAAAATAAGCAAGGCAAAGGTTGCCAAGGCTTCTGAGGCAAAACCTGATTCACAAAAGGATGCAATCTGTTTCCATTGTCAAGAAATTGGTCATTGGAAACGTAATTGCAAGGCTTTCTTGGAAGAGCAAAAGAAGAAGAAGAGCAGCAAGGCTGCGTCGACTTCAGGTATCTATATGATAGATATTCTCCTTTCTACCACTGATTCTTGGGTATTGGATACCGGATGTGGTTCTCACATTTGTCTAAATGTGCAGGGACTAAAGAATAGGAGACTGCTTAAAGAAGGTGAAGTAGATCTACGCGTGGGAAATGGAGCAAGAGTTGCTGCATTAGCCGTAGGGACTTATGAAGTCACTTTACCTTCCGGATTAATTCTTGTTTTGAACAATTGTTATTATGTTCTGGATTTAAGCAGAAATATTATTTCAATTTCTTGTTTGGATAATGAAGGTTTTAAGTTTCTTATTGAGAATAAGAAATTTTCTATTTATTTAAATGATGTGCTTTATGGTATTGCTAATTCATTTAATGGCCTTTATATCTTGGATGTCAAGAATGAAAATAATGTCTATCATGTAAATAAGAAATCTAAACCTAATGATGTAAATCATACTTATTTGTGGCATTGCCGTCTTGGTCATATTAATGAGAAGCGTATCTCAAAACTCCATGGGGACGGACTTTTGGGTTCATGTGACTTAGAGTCATATGATACTTGTGAGTCATGTCTTCTTGGAAAAATGACTAAGACACCTTTTACCAAGTTGGGTGCAAGGGCAAGCGACTTATTGGGGTTGATACATTCCGATGTATGCGGACCATTAAGTAGCAATGCTAGGGGAGGATTTCAATACTTCATAACCTTCACTGATGATTATAGTAGATTTGGGTATGTTTACCTAATGAAACATAAAAGTGAAGCATTCGAGATATTTAGAATATTTCAAAATGAAGTAGAAAAACAACTTGGCAAAAGTATAAAGGCACTTCGATCAGATCGAGGTGGAGAATACTTGAGTCAAGAATTTGATGATCATCTAAAGAATTGTGGAATAGTTTCACAATTGACTCCACCCGGAACACCACAATGGAATGGTGTGTCCGAGAGGAGGAATCGGACTTTGTTAGACATGGTTCGATCAATGATGAGTCAAGTTGATCTTCCAATATCCTTTTGGGGTTACGCTCTAGAAACCGCTGCTTTCACACTAAATCGTGTTCCAACTAAATCGGTTCAAAAGACTCCATATGAGATGTGGAGCGGAAAGAAGCCTTGTCTATCTTTCATGAAGATTTGGGATTGTGAAGTTTTTGTCAAAGGACTTATCTCAGACAAACTTGCACACAAATCTGATAAATGTATTTTCGTGGGATATCCTAAGGAAACTAAAGGATATTACTTTTACAACCGAGAGGACAACAAAGTGTTTGTTGCCCGAACTGGTGTCTTTCTAGAGAAAGAGTTTCTCTCCAAAGAAATAAGTGGGAGTAAAATAAATCTTGAAGAAATTCGAGACCCAGAAAATAACATTGAACCAATAGTGGAACAAGAACAAGAACCACAAGGAGTTGTGGAACCTGTTCAAAATACACAAGCATCTCGCAGATCTAGTAGGTTACGATCCGAGCCCGAGAGATATGGATTTCTCGTAACGGATAGTAATGAGGTAGAATTCATTGAGAATGATGAACCGTCAACCTACCAAGAGGCGATGTCTTCTCCTGATTCGGACAAGTGGCTTGGAGCCATGGAATCCGAATTGCAATCCATGCAAGACAATCAAGTTTGGAATTTGATTGATGCGCCCGAAGGTGTAAAACCATAGGATGCAAATGGGTCTTCAAGAAGAAGACTGACATGGATGGGAAGGTGCATACTTACAAAGCTAGGCTTGTAGCGAAGGGTTATAGGCAAGTTCATGGTATTGACTATGATGAGACCTTTTCACGCGTAGCAATGATCAAGTCTATAAGAATTTTGCTTGCCATTGCCACATATCATGACCATGAAATATGGCAGATGGACGTCAAAACCGCTTTCCTGAATGGAAAACTCCAAGAGGATGTGTATATGACACAACCAGAAGGTTTTGAACAAGATTCTAAGGTATGCAAATTGCAAAGATCCATCTATGGATTGAAGCAAGCTTCAAGGAGTTGGAATCTCCGTTTTGGTGAATCGGTCAAAGAGTTTGGTTTCATCAAGAACGAAGATGAGCCTTGTGTATACAAGAAGATTAGTGGGAGCATAGTGCTATTCCTTATTTTATACGTGGATGACATATTGCTCATTGGAAACGACATTCCTACACTTCAGTCTGTGAAGACTTGGTTAGGAAAGTGCTTCGCAATGAAAGATATGGGTGAAGCCGCATATATACTTGGTATTAAGATCTATAGAGATAGATCAAGGAGGCTACTTGGTTTAAGCCAAAGTACATACATTGACAAGGTCATTAGAAGATTCCGTATGGAAAATTCTAAGAGAGGCACCTTACCCGTGTTACATGGAGTTTCTCTAAGCAAGACTCAATATCCTAAGACAAAAGATAAGCGTGAGAAAATGAATGATGTTCCATATGCTTCGGCAATTGGGTCCATCATGTATGCCATGATTTGTACTAGGCCGGATGTGTCTTATGCTTTGAGCATGACAAGTAGATACCAATCCGACCCTGGCGAAAATCACTGGATAGCTGTAAAAGCGATTCTTAAGTACTTAAGAAGAACTAAAGACTCATTTTTGGTCTATGGAGGAATGGAAGATGATCTCGTTGTAAATGCTTACACGGATGCAAGCTTCCAAACCGACAAATATGATAGCCGATCTCAATCGGGTTTTGTGTTTATGTTAAATGGTGGAGCTGTAAGCTGGAACAGTTCCAAGCAAAGTACAACCGCTGATTCTACAACAGAAGCTGAGTATATTGCTGCATCGGATGCTGCAAAGGAAGCTGTTTGGATTAAGAAGTTCATAACTGAACTTGAAGTGGTTCCTAGTATTGCTAATCCAATAGACCTTTATTGTGATAATAATGGTACTATTGCTCAAGCAAAGGAACCAAGAGCACATCAAAAATCCAAACACATACTTAGGCGTTTTCATATCATTCGAGAGATCGTTGATAGGGGAGACGTAAATATATGCAGAGTACCTACTGATGACAATGTTGCGGACCCGCTGACAAAGGGACTTCCACAAGCTAAACATGATGGTCATGTTAGGTCCATGGGTATTAGATACATGGGAGATTGGGCCTAGGGCAAGTGGGAGATTGTTGGTAGTGGTGCCCTAGGCACGTTTAATAAACGTTGTAATTGTTATCATTTATTTCATATCAATAAAGAGATGTTTTGATTATTATTATTGTTCATGTTTACTTATAATAATCTCCGTCCCTAGTACTTGTTAAGCACTAGTATAAAGGCTAAATGATCATGCGATGATCATGTTAGATTTTTGGGTACTTGTTTGGAACAAGGTACTGGACATGACCTGCTGTATGAGATTTATGTCATGGTCTATGTCGAACATATATCTCATATTAGTTATGTCATTTGAATACTTAGACATGAATTTATTATAGTCTTCCACTTGATGAACATTATGTTTGACATATTCAAACGCTACCTTTAACCGGGAAGTTATAAAGGGTATGATTGGCATAATCGGATTCACGTAGGGAAGAATAATAAGCTAAATGGATTTGTCCCTCTTCGGAGAGATGTCAAGCTTGGGCCTCTCGTAGGAATGGTGTTGATGAAATGTTCGGCCGGACTCAAATGAATTGATTGGATCAATGGCATTTGGATTATCAACATATTCGGAATCGAGAAAGTATTGAACAAAAACAAGTTGACTATTTGACCATGACTTGTGTTCAATGACATCGTGGACAAAGGGATTACGACATATTCTAAAGGAATGCGAACTTGTATCTAGTTATACTATTTGGGTAGGTATGACGGTTTGCTAGAACCTAATCATATCTTATGGTTTCATGTTTGAACCCATTGCCAACTTAGTATAATCCTAGAGGGTCACACACAATAGAACGAATCTTTAAAAAGGATTATATTGGAATTTTGGAAATTCTGGACATTCTGGGGAAGTGGGCGACCGCACAATATGGACTGGGCGGCCGCACACTTAGCTCAGTTTTTGTACCAGTTTTGTTTCAGATAGCTGTGCGACCGGACAGAGGTTTTTGGGCGGCCGGACAGTACTGTCGGGTGGCAGATTCCTAATTTGATTAGGAAAAGAATTTTGGACGGATTTTGACACAAGTTTCCTATTTGGAATAGGTCATACTTGTGTATAAAAGGCCAAATTCGGCCAGCACTCTAGACTTATGATTTTGTGAGTCTCAAAGAGTTTGAGAAAGGGTTTATTTTGTTCTAAGACATTCTTGGTTGAAGAACAAAATAATACACAAAATAAATTCCATATAGTTCTTTTGATTGTGAAAAAGTGTTTCACAATTTGGTCTAGCAAGCAAGATCAAAGAAGCTCCTTTGATATTCGTTCGAAGTGTGGATACCGCTAGAGGGTGAAAATCATCATCTTCAAAGTTCGTGTTCAAGCTTTGTGATCGTGATCAAGTCTTCAAATCTCCACCAAAGACCAATAGAAATTTTGATAGCCATCAAGGGTTAGTTTATTCCTTTATTCTTGTTATTGTATTTGATTTAATCATATGAACGGATCCATGGCTTTGGGTTTCAAAAATTTTAAATGCTAAATTCCGCTGCGCATGTTTGATCGAAACCCAACAAATCAGTGGTCTATTCAGTGTTTGATTGATAAGTGGCTACCATTATTGGGAAAGTCAACTATGAGGATATACTGAAAACATCTTCTCATATCATGTATGCTCGTTATGAATTGGTGATTATGCTATTTCGATTGATATATGATCTAGCAGTATTGATGGATTTGATGAATGATATCTTCAAACCATAATTAGCTCTCTTTGCGATGAATTGATTAATGACCTATTGGTGTGTACCAAGTCGCATACTGAGAATTGATTGTATTGAAATTTCTCGAGAGAAACAATTGTTTTTAAAAGCTAGCAAGAGATAGAGGATCTATTACCTTGAAGTGGATGCCTGAAGTAAGTATCTTTATTGACATGTACAAGTGGAAATAACCGAGGTACGATTATTCTTGAGATTTTCTTGATCTTGTTAGAGATTCATTAATGAATTTCGAAGGTAGCTCTATCATTAACTATTTGAGACAGAAAGCTACACTTTTCGATGGATTTATAAACGTGAAGCCAATTTTTTTTTAAATATTGAAATGATGGATGACCATAACTTCAGTATTTGACCTTGCCTAGTGGATTCGACTAGTATGATGGTTATTTGGAGGATATGACCAGTGTTACTATTTTCTCGTGTATGTGTCAAGATTCACCAATATAGTGGATATGATAAATTCATTATGCATAGTGAAGCTCGAACAAGAGATAAAACGCGTGTTAATTCAAAATGGTAACGTACTTGTATATGCTTCGAGGAGATTGAATCTTTATGAATAGTTCTACTAATGACTTGAAATTGATTGTGATCCTACGGCTATTGTATTAGCGGATTCATTGAACATAAAGACTTGTATTTCATGATTGATGGTACTGAATGGGAGAAAATTTCTGAGTATTCAACTAAATCCTTGAATTGCGATTATTTGAAAGCAGAATATCAGAGATCGTTTGATTCTTCATAATCCTTCGAGATTTGTGAATATATGAATATATTGCGATGGATTTCGTGGAAGGATTATCATTTAATAGATAAGTCCCGATGATATTGGTTATAGTGGATTGATAAATCAAATCTGCTTGACTTTATGTGTTGTGATGTTATGATCGATACATCTTGATTACATGGGATACCTGTGGATATAATATATGACAGGGATTCTTATTCTACATCTTGTTCTACACCTTGTTTTACATCTTGATTATGGTAAATTTTCTGAGCACTCTGGATATTTAACCGAGGTTGCTTCTTGATCATATGTTGCGAGCATGTGAAGTGGATTTTCTTGTGGTTATTGTATGAGTTTGCGATTTAGTGGAAATTCCATCACACGAATTGCTTAGTATATGGATACTTGATTCTTGTCTTGAGCACGAATACTTCTTGTGAAAGTTTCATGGGAAGTCACGGTATCGAGAAGGTTATGTGAGAATAATACTCGCAGGTAATTGATAATATGGTGTGGTATACCATATTCTTGCTATTCTTGAGTTCAATTTGTTATTTATATGTGTGATAATCTCGATTAGTAAAATTCGAGGACGAATTTTCTTTAAGGAGGGGAGGATGTAACGCCCGTCCTAATTCATGTTAAATTCTTGACTTGCATAATTATATGCTATTTTATTTGAGTTAATTATTTAACTAATTGAGCAAGTTTAGGTCCTAATTGTTCAAGTTGAAACATTAGGGTCATTTGTGAAAATTAAACTTTAGGGGCAAAATGCTCAAATTGAAACTTGAAGGGCCTTTTTGTCAAAAATGAAACTTGAGGGGCCAAAGTGCAAATATTTGAAAGTTTGTAAGGATAAAGTTGGTTTTCCTCTTCCTGGGATATTATTCTCAGATTATCTCGTACTTTCTCTCTGTTTCATAAAAGGGAGTTCAGTTTTACCCTATTCTCGACTCCTCTCGCTTAATTATGCCTCTGTTTGAAAATCCGACTTCGCATAAATGATCAGGGCGGTGAGTAGAGCATTTCCTGCCGAACAGAAATTAGTTTGGGTGAATTTGATTTCGGACTAGGTAAGTCACTAGCTCCCCCTTGCTTGTAATAACATGCCTATGTGTTATTCTTGATACTTGTGCTTGTTAATTTCGTGATTTGAATGAGTTTTGTGATACTTGTAAATTTGGAACGAAGGGAGTAATCTTGTACTGTGTAAAGAGAAATGGAACAAAGTTATACTCCTACTTGGAAATTTAATAAAATTATACTCCTACTCGTGAGACGGTAAAATATTAACTTGATTTAAATATTATTAGAAAAATTGTACCATTATTTGTGGTACGGGGAAATGAATGGAAGTATCCCTAAATGTTTATATTAGAATATTAGAAAATTATACTCGTACTTTTGGGACGGTGAAATATTTAAATGGAATAAAGGAAAATTATCCCATTATTTGTGGGACGGTAAAAAGAATGAAATAAACTTGAAAGTAATATTTTGAACTTGTTAGTATACTCCTGGGCATTGCTTGGATGTTAGAATGTTAATAGAAAGTTACTCCTACTTGTGGGACGGTGGAATAATAAATTGCTTGAAAGAAATAAAATTTCGAATTTTAGTACCTTGGGCGACCGCCCATGTTTGGCCAGGCGACCGCCCATTTATCTGGAAGATTTTACTCTTGAAATGTCTTGTTTTGGGCGACCGCCCATATACTTTTGCGCGGCCGCACACCTTCCCTGAAAAATAAAAAGTTTGTTTAAAGTTTGTATAAGTTGGAAGTAACCCTAGTTAAGGTATATAGCCTTAATATAAGATGTCCTAGCAAGTGTATATGTACCTTTTGGGGCATTAGAACTTGGTCTTGAACATGAGTACTCATTAAATTAAAATGAGAACTTGAATATCAAAGTACTGATAAAAGTGAATGCTAAACTCGTGAACACCTCGTGAATCTTGTTCTTGTGAGTGATACTGGTTACCGGGTCCTCTTGTGTACTGCACAGCAGCAACTTGATTGATCGTGGTTTGTCAACTGCAATAAGCAACGACAACAATGGTTTACTTGGGAGGAATAAGGTTGGAATATCCTTTGTAACGTGTTAGTTTAGCCTTATGTGCTAGTTACTTGATGAGTTGGCTTAGCCTCTCATATACTTGTTACTTGATGACATCTTGAGCATGATTACTTGATAATCTTCTTGATTTGCATGATTACATGATAACATGCTATGTACTTGTATCTAGTAACTTACTGAGATTTATCTCACCCCGTTCCTTATTTATTTGTTCCCCCCCCCAAGGAAAGCAAGTGGTAATACGTTGTGAGGCTCGACTTAGCAGGGGCCTACTTGGCAGGTTGTTCTCGTTTGGGGATTGTTATCCTTTCCAGTTTTGGTGAGGACGATTTGGTATCAGTTGTTTAGACTCAGTATATTGGGTAGACTTGTATAGTGTTCTCGTAATGCCAACTTATGTGCTAGGCATGTTTTCCGCTGTGTATAACAACCATTTGGTTTAAATTTCTTGGTATAGAACTCGTTGTGAGCTATCTTAGCTCGTTCCTCTTGAGTTTATATGATGTCAGTTTGATATAAGCAGATATCATTCAGTTTCTCGTTTCTTGTTAGTCACGCGCACCAGGTTTGAGGTTCTATTAGGGAACCCCGGGACTTGGGGGCGTGTCACTTTAGATCTTTGAGATTGAGAGCACAAGAAAACTAAAGTGTTTTTTCTTGAGGATCTGGGCTAAGGATGAAGGTGTGAAGATGTTCTTGAGAATTCTGGAAAATCAAAAGCAATCTTCAAATATTCAACAAATGTTTGAGAGAGAAATTCTGAATATCTTAGCAACTTCAAAACGTTTGAAGTTATGGGGTATTTATAGTATAGCCCCAAAAACTAACCGTTGGAAATCCCTTGTGGATAAGGTTAAAGGACAGATGTGCTGTCGCTCATTGAGTGGAGCATGTGTCCTTTATAGCCGTTAGACACATAACATAAATATGACCGTTATGGACAGGTGTCCTTAGATGCAGGTGCATACGTGTTATTTAACCACCGTTGGATCATTGGCGTAGTTTGAATTCCTTCATGTCTTCACTAAATCACCAAGTGTTAAATCATTCACAATGAGGCGCGTTGAGCCAAAGGGGCGCGTAACACATGCGCGTGCCAAAGAGGCACATAGGCGCAGAACATTGGCGCATGACGCATGGCGCAGGCGCGTGGCTCAAACTTGACAGAGTGATTTTCTTCAATCTTGACATTCTTGCCCTATTCCTAAGCCTATTCTATTACAATGGATTACCTAAAAAAATGAAGTATAAATACTTCTTACATGTGGGTCTAAAGTCCATGGAATAAAACTTAGTTGATGGATCAATCAAATCTAATCAATCCTATTACATTGAAACTGAGATATATGTGGGCATTCCCAATAATCTCCCCCTATTTGATTGATGCCATTACCTACTATATCATGGACAAACATTATACTTGATAATAACATGTCCTAAAAAAATGAAATTGGTAAATCATGTCTCAAGTTAATGCACACACTAGTCCAAGATATAGATTTCTAATCTATTCCAATAAAGATAAAACATTACAAATGGAAAGATAGAAACAGTTTAACACATTCAAAATGTATGAATTTTGGTTTGAAATGTGTTTAAACAAAGTTTAAACTCTATGCATAAAAATATGAAACAGTTCAAATATGATGCATATGATTTTAAACAATATTCATTGTTCTACAAACAAGGAGTTTGAGTGAACAAGTTTTGAACCAATAGTGATGCTTTGTTCTCATTAATACTTGGGATGTAGAAGTTACAGAATACAAGTATCCAACAGAAGAAAATCAAAAGGTGCTAAAAACAAGTAAGCACTAAGTCACTAACAAAAAGGTTCTAACATCAACAGTTTCTAACAAACTTACAATCAAAAGAAATAACTAAGGGTTGGGAGGAGGAGGCGCATCATCTTCCTTCAATCCTTTTTCGATCTCCTTCACTGAGCGCTGAATCTGTTTTGACAGTTGATGATAACGGTTGACAACACCATGAGTGTCAGTGACACCATCTCTAATGTAGCGCAACTGATCAACATTGATGTTTTGATACTCATCAATGGTGCGCTGAGCAATAGCCTGCTGCTGTGAAAAGTTCTCAGTAAATGCTTGAAAGTTCGCTTCAACAACAGTTTGAGCAGAGATAATATCAGCAGAGGTTCTTTCTGCACGCCTGTCTGTGCTAGAATGCATTGCGCTGAAATGAGTAACTATTAATTCCTTCAAAACATCAATCTTTGAAAGTAAGGAACTAAAGTTAACTGGCACGCTAGAGTCTGCGCTCACAGAAGGCGCAGGAGTAACAGGTGCCTCAGAAGGTGCTGCGCCATAGGCAGTGACTCCCAGGATTTCTAGCTCATCCTTAACTTCCTTGAGTTTATCAACCACATTTAATAATTTTTGGCTATCTCCAGCCACCATCTCAAATAATCTCCTGATGTCTGATCCAATGCTCGACTCTACTTCCCTTATAGCATTAATGAAGTCCTGCCTGACCATCAGATAGTTTGATGCCAGCGTTAATTCGTTCATGGAGGGAAGAGAGAGTACCTTTGAATAAATCATTCATCTGATCAATGGCATCATTCCATTGCTGAGGAGTAAGGAAATGTTTGTTCTTGATATCGCCACCGATGCGCGTCATCTCCCCCTTAATGGCAGCAATCTCATCAGCTTGCTGAGTAAGCATAGAAGTGTGAAGCTCCATCTGAGAATTAATGTGAGCTTGGCCTTGCTGGAGTTGCTGGAGGAGTGAAATAACAATACTCATATCTGGAGTCTAAGGAGGAGGCGCTTGAGTAGAGCTAGGCGCTGGAGTAGGGCGTGGAGAAGGAGTATAATCAGCACTTGATTCTCCAAAAGCATCATAAACCCTTTCACGAACTATGGAGTCAAATGAAGTTGTAGGAACTGCAGCCTGAGTAGGAGGCGCAGGAGCCGTGGGCGCAGGAACAGTTCTGCGCTTTTTCAAAGGCTCTGGCTCCCCCTGAACTTGTTCCTCTGGTTCATCAAAAAGATCAATTGAAATTCTATCTTTGACCTGCTGCTGTTTAGAAGAGAACTTGATAGTAGGCGTGACACGCCCCCAAGTCCCGGGATCCCCTAGTAGAACCTCGAACCTGGATGCGCGTGACTAACGAGAATCAAGAAACTGACAAGAAACAGGATGACATCTGTCTATAAGAAACTGACATGATATATATACTCAAGAGTAAGGAGCTATACTAGCTCACAACACGAGTTCTAAACAAGAAAATTAAAACCAAACTTAGATACATACACAGCGGAAGATATGCCTAGCACATAAGATGGCATTACAAGATGTCTAGAGAAACAAGAGACAACAAGTCTACCCAAAAATACCGAGTTATACAACCCATAATACATCGTCCTCACAAAAATGTAAAAGGACACAAGCCCCAAAAGAATAACCACCTGCGTAGTAAGCTCCCAGCTATGACGAGCCTCACTGCGCGCTATCACTAGCCTTCCTTTGATCTAAGGAAAACAATTAAACAAGAAACGGGGTGAGATAAATCTCAGTAAGCTATTAGATGCAACTACATGACATGTTATCATGCAATTCAAGTAGATACTCAAGTAATCATATATTAAGTATCATCAAGTAACAAGTATATGAGAGGCTAAGCCACTCATCAAGTATCACATAAGGCTAAACAAGCAAGTCATAAAGGATATTGCTTCCTTCTTTATTCCTCCCAAGAATACCATTGTTGTCGTAGCTTGTATTACTTTGACAATCACAATCAATAACAAGAAACTGATTATTCAGTATATATTAGAAGACCCGGTAACCAGTGTCATTCCCAAGAACAAGACTCACGAGGTGTTCAAGAGTTTAGCATTCACTTAAGTCAGGCGTATTGCTCCAACCAAGGAAGCTATGCCCTTACTATGGCCGGTAGTAAGGGGTCAAGCGCAAATACATAGGGACCCGATTATCACTTAAGCCCCAGCTCTCGCGATAAGCGTGAACCTATATATTTCCGAACAAGCAAGGAGAACCAGCTGGACTCACACAAGAATGTACAAGTAGGTATTTACTTGAACTACGGGAGAAGAACTAATCCAAAAGTAGTGGACTAGCTCAACAAGGAACATGCTTCAAGTAATCAAGAAGTCACCTTGTTATCAAGCAACTATATGCAATGTTACATACACATCAAGAACATGTCTCATACAAGTTAGTGCTTATTCACAGCACTTTCTAGTTCATTACCATACATATGTATTGGCGTCAAGTCATGTACAAGATTTTATTATCTTATAATCAAGTCTTAATCCAATTCTTTGGATGTTCAAGTCATGTACAAGATTTTATGGTCTTATACTTCAAGTTATAACTACAATATTTGGACATTCAAGCATGTATAAGAGTTATTCACTTTACTCTTACAAAATCCTAATCCTATTCTTAGGATGTTCAAGTCTAAAACTTTGTTCTCATGCCCTTAAGGTGCACAATCATTGGATTCAAAACAAGTATAACACATTAGTGCTTGTTCATAGCACTTTCAAGACATATAGAAGAGTTACTACTCTTATACTTAAGTTCTCATTTGAGTTCTATAAGTTTTCATGTTCAAGACTAAGTTCTAATGCCCCAAAAGGTACATATACACTTGCTAGGACATCTTATACTAAGGCTCTATGCCTTAGGAGGGGTAAGCTTTCATTTCAATTTAGATTTAAAACACTTTTGTTGAAACAGGGGACCGGGCGGGCGCCTACAATGGACCGGGCGGCCGCTCATTATAGCACTTTTGAAACCAAAACTTATGATGAAATGGGCGGGCGCTTGGTATCTATGCGGGCGGGCGCCTGGTACAATTTTCAGCAAACACTAAATTTCTTTCCAGGCCTAAAATTCTCCGTCCCAAGCGTAGGAGTAACTTTTTACTAACATATTAACATTGCTAGGAGTACACAAACATTTTCTTAACACCTATTTCAAGTTCCCTTATTATTTTACACAGTAGGGTTTTACTCCCTTTGTCCCAAAATTACAAGTATCCCAAAAATCACCCCAAACACGAAATTGACAAGCACAAGTATCAGAAATAACATATATGAATGTTATTACAAGCAAGGGGGAGCTAATAACTTACCTAGTCAAAAATCAAAGTCACCCAAATAAATTTCTGTTCGGCCTGGAACGCTCTATTCAACGCCACGAATATTTATCCGGGATCGGAATCAAGAACAGAGGGATAATCAAACTCGAGGAGTCAAGAATAGGGTAAAACCCTAACCTAGCTTTCAAGAACCAGAGAAAGAACGAGAAGAAAGATTTGGGAATCTTTCTCTGCAAACACAACAAGATATACTTGCCACTTTCAAAGAATGACACCTAGGCTCCTCAAGTTTCACTTTTAACAAAAAGGCCCCTAAAGTCAAATTTTCACAAATGGCCCAAAAGTCAAAACTAAACATTTAACCACCTTAATATTCTAAAGCAGTTAAGAATTTAACCCAAGTAAAACTAGCACATAATATGCAAGTTCAAGTATTTAACAAATAAGTCAAATATTTAACGAGAATAAGGATGGGCGTTACAAGGCGCACGAGGGGGGAGAGGCGCAGAAGGTGCAGGCGCGCGCGGAGGATCTGCGCTAGAACCTGCGCCTCTTTGCCTCTAAATATTTTCAGCAGCAGTGGCCTTCTTTAACAGATAGTCCTCATCTCTTTTCTTCTGTGCTTCTAGTCTACTGACATCCTTAGCACGTTTGAAGTCGTTCTCATCATCCTTATCTGATCTGGGGCGCTTTGGTTGTTTGTTCCCACTTGCAATCCTTTTTCCCTTATCTTCTTCTGTGCCAGAAACTATGCCTGGCTGTGCGCCAGTTTCTGCGTCATCCTTGACACCATCTGCGCCATCAGCTGCGCCTTCCTCAGCCTCATCTGATTCAGTGGCTTCATCCACTAAGGCTTCACCTTGAACCCTAGGCGCGCGCTTTGCCATACGCTTCCTGCGCCTCTTGAGAACCAAGTTAGCCTTACCAAAAATAGGCACATCGTCAGACTTGTGATCAGCATTGGCATTTAAGAACTGTGCCAGAGTAGGATTTGTCATGAAGAGTTTGGTGAGGATACGGCAATGAGTCTTGAACTTAGTCTTGCCCTCATATTTGTTCTTGTTATACTTATCAACTTGTTTCATCAAGGTTTTCATCAACACTTGAGGCCAGTTGAGCCTTGACCGACCCATAATCACTGCAGTGTACTCCCACTATTCCACAGTGAATCTGTTTACATTGCCCGTCTTGAACACAATGGAGGTACCAACGAGATGTGCGATGTGCGCTAAGAGGCCGCCACCATCTCGTATTTCAACTGCCTTGATATTATTCTGTAAAGTAGGGATGCGAAAGAAGGTCTGTGCTATCAAATTCTGAGCTGCAGGGGCGTAAATCATAGATCACCCTGCCACACTTAGTTCCCCCGTGATGGGAAACTCAAGTAGATTCCTGATAGAAGTGTAAGAAACACTAACTGGAACATCATGAACTGTAGCATTGATTCTATAACGAGTATGACCAGGAGTCTCTGTTGGAATCTCTACAATTTCAGAAGTGGAAAAGAACTCATCTACTAGCAGAGGCGCATAGTAGAGTTGATCCATCGTGAATAAAGGGAGAAGCCCAGCAGTCCGTATATGAGCCATCACATCGATGCCCATTGGGTCAGAAGATAACTCAGCGACCTCGAATGTCTCACCTGGTTTGAAATTTGCGGGATCCTAATAAAATGACAATGATTTAAGTTAGGAGTGTATCAGGCGCATAGAATCATAAAATGAGCAAAGTATAAAATAGGCACAAGACAATATATAGGCGCATATAATTAGTAGGCGCATACATGTTGTATGCGTATATAAATACGAGGCGCATATCATGGTTCTATGAGTATATACTAAGGAAGAATTAAACATAAACATTTGACTAAGTAAAATTTAAGCGCATAAAATGTTAGGCGCATAAGGACACATGGCGCATAAATCAACCCTTAGGCGCATATTTATGTTGAATTCATACTTAGTATAAAAACACACAAAAAAACACACAAACACATGCAAAGCAAACATATGCAAGTTTTAAGAATCAAACCATGAAAATTTTGAAAAACAAGTTTTGAAAATTTTAAAACACAAGTTATGAAAAAATAACGAAGAACACGAAGAACATGTCTTGAGTGCTCGAAGAACACCAAGAACACATAAATCATGAAATATCACCAAATCAAGCATACAATATATCAAAATGATCGCATGAACACAAAGATCATGAAAATGTAAACCAAAACAAGTACAAAACAACAACAAATCCAAAAAATGGATTCAAAGATCTGAAAATTCGAAAACTTCAAAAAGGAAAGTCTTCAGATTCGCAAAATATAACGAATTGATCGTTGAAAAGTTTAGTTATAAAGACTCGAAATCATGTATGGAACAAAACCTAACAAACGATTTTGAAAACGGAGCACCGAAACAAGATTAATCAAAGAAAGTAGATTTCGGTTTTTGAAGAGACAAACCCAGGAAAAAAAAAACAAATTTTTTTTTGCAGAAATTAACTGAGTTTAAGGTTAGAAATCCATACCATTTCGTCTTGGTTTGTCTTGGTATTTCGTTTAGGACCCATTAATATATATATAGAAGAGAAAATGGATAAGAAGTGATGAAGATATAGAGAGAGAAAGAGAGATACGGGAGTCAGAGAGAGAGAAGTGAAGGGAGGCGGTGTAGAGAGTGAGGGAGTAGGCAATGATGGAAAAGGGGAATGAAGTGGTTAGGCTAATATATATATAGGGTTAGTTTTTCTAAAAGAGGGAAGGTGAAAAGATGGGCATTTATGAGGGATTTTCAGGAGGTGGTGGGTAATAAATGCTGAGATAATGAAAGGACGGCCATTAATGGAGTAATGACACAAAGTGAATTGATGTGACATTTTGGGTAAAGAAAAACTGCTCCACTTCCCTTATAAGTGTATGAGCAATTTTGATTATTTTTTGCACAAATCCCAAAGACATCTGTTTTGGTGTAAGTTTGGGGTTCAAGAAATATATCCCCAGAAAAAATAAAATTTTTGAAAAACGTAAAACGAGAGAAAAATTAATTGCACAAGTACCCTTGAACAATTATGCAATGCCAAAAGACAAAGATTCTCCATAATAAATGATCAGAATTAACTTACCTGGTACTTGTGAAAATTGAATACGTTCAATCATTGAAATAATAAATTTTGGACCATTGATTGAGTAGCAACATTTATTAGGCACATGGGAGGTGCATAGCTCATCGAGGCGTGCAGAATGATAGTGGCGCATAAGGCACTTGGCGCGCAATGAGTGAGGGGCGTATTCCAGGCGCATGAAGTTTCCTTGAAACTTTGAAAATGATCTAACTTTTGAACCTAGGATATACATAACTCAAAGAAACATAAAATCATTAGTAGTAACAAAACTGTATTGACTATTTGAGTTCAAGCATACCCATTTCACCTCTCAAAAAGATGAACCTTTTCGCGTCAAGTGCTTTCGTTAGAACGTCGGCGATTTGAAAGTCAGTTCCCACGTGTTCTAAATGAATATTTCCTTTTTCCACGTGGTCTTTGAGAAAGTGATATTTGATGTCGATGTGCTTGGTTTTGGAATGCATGACATGATTTTCAGAAACGACAATGGTTGAAGTGTTGTCGCAGTAGATGGGACAATTTTCTTCGATTATATCATAGTCCACCAATTGATGCTTCATCCATAGAATCTGACAGCAACAACTTCCCGCAGTGATATATTCTATTTCTGTTGTTGATACAGATACTGAAGCTTGTTTCTTACGCGCCCATGACACAAGTCGATATCCGAGGAAATGACAAGTGCCACTTGTGCTATTCCTACCAATTGTGCACGCTGCATAATCCGCAATATTTAGAGCACCAATGATATTATTGATTGGGTGACCTCTAACTTCACGAATTTCAGGAGGTAAGCTAGGTTGGGTCGTAGTAACTTGAAGGTCTTCAATAGGTACATCTTCACCAAATTTAAATCATCAAAATTTGGGGGGTTGAACTGGTTCAGAATTGAAACTAGGGTGTACACCAGATGCAGCAGTAGATATAGGCGTGTGAGAGGAATCAAGAGGCGTATCATTTGAATGAGGCGCAGCAGAGAATTCATTAGGCACGCCATATGAGGAGTTAGGAGCAACTGATGTAGATGGATTTCCTTGAGTTGATAGATTCTGATTTTGAGTAGGCGCAACATGAATAGGAGCACCTGTATCATTAAGCTCAACAGAATCATCAGCAACATTTAGAGCCAAATGTGGCTCAAGGAGAGAATGTTCATCAAATGTAACATGTACAAATTCAACTATCACTAATGTAGATCTATTAAAAACGCGAAAAGCTTTAGAATGTTTGGCATACCTAACAAAAATACCTTCGTCGGCTTTGGCATCGAATTTACCTCTATGTTCGTTTTCGTTGTAGAGGATATAACATTTGCAACCAAAGATCTTGAATAATGCAATGTTGGGAGTTCTACCACGCCAAAGTTCATACGGGGTCTTGTTGTGAGGTTTGTTGATGAGGGAACGATTTTGAGTAAAACAAGTGGTGTTGATAGCTTCTTCCCAAAAGTACTTAGGCAATTTCGCTTCTGCTATCATCGTCTTTCCTGCTTCAATCAACGTTCTATTCTTTCTTTCAACAACATCATTTTGTTGAGGAACTCCAGCGGTTGAGAAGTTGTGATCTATCCCATGATTGTCGCAATATCGAGCAACACCGTTGTTCTTGAATTCTGTTCCAATGTCAGATCGAACACTAACGATGTCATCTTCTTTTTGGGTTTGGAGCAGTCTGAATAAGGTGGTCAAAATGTCTTAACAATCGTCTTTTGAGTGCTTCATGAATTTCTTGCATGTTGTATAGACCTAGCGGAAAGTATTAACATAAAGGAAATAATAAAATTGTAATCCGGCGACCGAACCGTCCCAATTCTTATTAAAGTGAACGAACCCAAGAAAGAAATTGATCTTATTATTTTGAAACATAGCATAGAGTGAAAGTATTTGTGAACTCAATTCGTGAATCTATTCGTTAATCTTGCTTTTATTTATTTTTTTAGTTTAATTTTAATTATAGTTTTAGTAGTTATAAATAATCAAACTAAAACCCCCACTATTTACTTTTCTGTTTTTAAACATTCTTGTTTTCCAATTTAGTCTCTGTGGATTCGACCCTTGCTTGTGCATACTACTACACCGGTAACTAGTATACTTGCTAGGTAATTTAATTAGAGGGAGATTTTCTCCATCAGTCCCTTTTATGATACTAACAATTGAGAAATGCATGCCCGATTTATTACACTAAAAACTGAGAAATGCATGTCTCATTTATTTACTAACAATTGAGAAATAATGTCCCAATTACTATACTAACAATTGAGAAATGGATGACCCAGTTATTATACCAACAACTATGAAACGCATGTCCCTGTTTTTAAGTGAAAACTAAAAAAAATAGTTTCTAATATTTGAAACATGTGATGCAGGCACTTGTCTAATTCGTCGTAACAATACGATTATTACAATGGTTTCGAATTATATTTTTTATTTTTAAAGTTTGAGTTATAATCTTTAATGTTTTTTAGTGAAAGAAAAACAAGAAAGAGAAAGGATGAAAGTGCTAGAAGGAAATTAAGGAGAGATGATATAAATTCAAAATTATAAGTGAGAAAGTGGTTGTAAGTATGATGATTTGGGAACTAAAACCACAATTTAAGTGCGTGAGTATGATAGGTAGGGCGAATAAAAAATAATAAAAGTTGATCATTTAAGGAAGTGAGACTTGCAAACTGAGATACTCCTTCCGTACAATTTCATATTGTAAAATTTGTCATTTTTGATATTTCATAGAAATTGCAAAATCCAAAAATAGAAGTTTTTAATAATGTTTAACTAGTGGGACCAACTTGTCATACTCACATCAACTAACTGACATAAATGCTTGAAAATTCTAAGGTGAGGTGGTCTCACCTTGTGAGATGGATCCCCCAAGGGCCGACCGTCCAGGTGCGCCATGTCTAAGCTTGACCCGCGCACGCTAGTTTCCTCTGTACGTAGCGATTTTTGTAAAATCATACTTTTTAACAAACAAAAAACTGAGATGTTTGTCGCCTGAAATGTAACGCTTGATGTGAAGGAATGTAAAATTTGGATTCCGAAATGTAATTGTTTTTATTATAAAATGTAACTGTAGTTTTGCAGAAGATTTTACATAATTTGATCTTTTTTTTTAGAGTAAATAACAATTGAAATGTAGCAGACTATATATATATAGGGTCTTGCTCCTGTGAGAACCAGATTATATGAGAACCATGATAACTATTACCAGCCTTTAGATTAGAAGAAAATGGAAGTTCTGTTGGGTTTCGTAGTAACATGCGCAGCGGAATTAAGCATTTAAAATTTTCATGAAACCCAAAGCCCATAGATCTATTCATATGATTAAGTCAAATACATGCATAATGAATACTAGAATACTAACCCTTGATGACTTTGATTTTGCAACCTTGAATTCGATGGAGGCTTGAATGCTTGATCACGAACAGAGCAATAACACGAACATTGAAGATGATAAGTTTCACCCTCTAGCGGTATCCACACCACGAATGAATATCAAGATCACTTGATCTTGGTTGCTAGACCAAATTATGAAACACGCTTTCACAATTATAATGACTATATGGAATTATGAATTTCTTGATCTTTAGATTCTAAACCTTTGATCAAGAATATTGTCTCTCTAAGAGGCTTGGAATAATGTGCTTAATGGCTGGTGAAAAGATCCTTTTATAGGTCCTAATCCTTAACCCTTAAGGAACTAGGATACCTAAATCCCGTCACCCAAATTAAGGCAAGTATTTCTGTCACGGCAGATCTGGCACGGTCGTGCCCTATATCTGGCACGGTCGTGCCAATAGGGTCGACACTGCCTTCCTCTCGCTGATTATTGGCACGGACGTGCTTTATAATCGGCACTGTCGTGCCAAGCACTTTAGCAACGTCGTGCCCTATAATCGGCATGGTCGTGCCAAGCAGTTTAGCACGGTCGTGCCCTAAAACTAGCACGGTCGTGCCAGACCAGAAAAACCCATTTTTCCATAATTCCAATTCAGTCCTTTAGGATTCGTTCTATTCGTGTGTGACCCTCTAGGATTACACTAAGTTGGCAATGGGTCCAAACATGAACCCATAAGATATGATTACGTTCTAGCAAACCGCCATACCTATCCAAATAGTGTAACTAGATACAAGTTCGCATTCCTTTTAGAACATGTCACAATCCCTTTGTCTGCGATGTCATTGAACGCAAGTCATGGTCAACAAGTCAACTTGCATTGTTCAATGCTTTTCTCGATTCCGAATATGTTGATAATCCAAATGACATTGATCTAATCAATCCATTTGAGTTTGGCCAAACATTTCATCAACATCATTCCTACGAGGGGCCCAATCTTGACATCTCTCCGAAGAGGGACAAATCTAATTAGCTTATTATTCTTCCCTACGTGAATCCGATTATGCCAATCATACCTGTAGACACCCCGCTTTGGACCTCTCACCCAGATTGCATACATAGTATTTTTATTTAACTTGTTTTATTAATGTCTGTTACTTCCGTTAAGTTTCTTACTGATTCCGTTAGTTTTGGACTAAACTGCATAACAGAGTTAACTTTTAGAGTCATTCTGTCATTCGATTATTTTCACTCGCGGGCGCCTCCCGTAATGGTCATGGGGCGCGCGCGCGTTTGGTCCAATAGGCCGGACTCGCGCGCTTCCCACTTTGACTGTTACGGATTGCAGCCTTTTCCCTCCATTTTTAGAATCAAAAACATCTTTTTATCACATGTATTAATCTAGCATTAACCCTTTTTTATTTTGTAACCTCCCAATCCCATATTCTTAGCTTTTTCCCAAAAACTAAATATTTCTTTTATTTATTATTGGATTTTCTTTTATTTATTTTATTTCTCTTTATTTTTCTATTGGTTGAAAGACCACATTTTTCTCTCTTTTCTACCTATTTAAACCCCTCATTTTTACCTTAGAAAGGGACCTTGAACTTTAAACTTTCTCCTTACACAAACTCTACACCATTCTCCCTACACAAATTTCCCCAACAAGAGTTCTAGCAACTAAACTCTTCACAAATTTCTACACAACAATTTCTCTACAACAACTCCAAGCCAAAGTTTGAAGTCCTCTTTTCTAAAGGTACACTTCTTCTTCTTCTATTTTATTTATGTCTTTTTAGATGTATGCAATCCCCACCAAATGGGACATGATCAAATGACCACTTTATTATATTAAAGTTGGTCAAGGTCATCTCCCTACATTTCAATCTTTACTTTAATTTCCTATCCATTTCTTAATGTAATTGTTTAGTATAATTGTTACATGTAATCTTTAGCATAAATTAATAAAGAAAACAATTCTCTTTTATTTCTCTTTTATTTTCCCTTTCTTTTCACTTTAATTGTTAGCACTTTTTATTGAAGGACATTTAACATTAGAACACCAAAAGTACAAAGACCCGCGTAAGCGGGGTGGAGTGGGTGTTTAAGTACTTCCCACTCCGTCACCTAACCCCCGAACCTCTCTTCTCAAGAATCTTTGGTTTCGTAATCAAGAAAAAAAGAGGCTATTTTCTTAGGTTTTCTCGCGTTCCTCTAAAACGTGGGTGGCGACTCTTAAAATCAATTAGACATCCTAGGTAATTCACAGCTCTAGCCAAGCCGTGGTTCCCCGGGGTATCTACAGTGGTGACTCTGCTGGGGACATAGAAGGTTAAACTTGCATTTTTTGCTTTTGGTGTTCTTATATCTGTTTTCTGGGCATTCTGGTAAAAAGGGTAGGAAGCGCGCGCCTCCGGCCTTCTTGGCCTAAAGCGCGCGCGTCCGACCCTTATTACCAGAATCGTCCACCTTCCATCTTGTCCTTCAAATTTCATATTTCTATGCTAACAAGTTTCTGCAGGGGAAAGTTACATAATTTGGGACCAGGGCAATCCCATGAGTCCGCGGTTTCTTCTGAAATTCTGACAGGTACCCCAGATGCGCGTGCCTCCCACATTCATAGCGAAATGCACGCGCTTCCCACGTAACTGCCCTGAGTCGCGCGCTTATGGGCCATTTTCCAAAACAGAACAGTAAACAGAACAGTAAACAGAACAGTTAACAGAATGGGCAGTTTTGACAGTGTGTGGGCACCGGGCCTGCATACACCCCCTTTTACTTTTGTTTATTCATTTTTATCGGTCACACGGGTGATTCGAAAGTTGTAAACTACGTGCTTATTTGTTTTTTTTATTTCCTTTGAAAAAAAAAATATTTTGTCACTTGTTAGACCTCACACTACGCGCACAATTCTTATCAACTGCTCACTATCGAGTCGCACAAGTCCAACCCCAAACCCGTCGAGGCCCGTCCTAGGAAGTTTCAAGCTCCACTCGACCTTGACTCTTCCGAAGCGGTAAACCTCAGCCCGTGGCGTAGTTCACGACTACATGCCGGGGGTGACCTTTAAGCCTCTCTTTAGCCGAGTACAAACCACACAATTCTAGTTAGGGTCTAACACTCCGTGACTCAAGACGATTTCCATGTGCCGAGATTTCCCTAAACTAATGTCTTCAAATCATACATGCCAACTTGTTGCAATGGACAAAAGAAAACTCCGTCCCCAAAGTGGTTATAATGGACGAAAATAAAAAAATCCGTCCCCGCATATATGATTTACTACATTAATTTAGTTTAATCCCGACACATGTAGGATTCACAAACGTGGTGGAATCCGATGAGTATATGGGACCGTGAGAAGGTATGTATACTAGTGTGACGATTCCACTATTCTTTCTAGAAACCCCAAAAAGAACCACGTCCTTCCGACTTTTGTAAATTAAAAAAAAAAAGTTTTTTCTTTATGTGGTTTGAGTCTTTACTTTTGTTTGTGGGTGAAATAATTTTATCCAAAAGGTGTTTGTGGGGCCATCCTAAGATCGACCGTGTTCTCTCCATAGGTCCAATGGCTTCCAACGGCAACAACAACATGGGTGAGAACATTTCCGTGTCCAACGAAAGGCTCTTCAACATAATAAGACCCATTGGGGAACAAATGGATAGACTTGTCGAGGATGCCCGTCACAAGGATGATTTATGGCAAGCCCGTCTTGATCTCGAGAGGAGAATTCATAAGGAAGAAGTATCCGAACTTAAGGCCCGTTTAAAAGAGTTCACCGACAACAAGGCAAAGGTCAACGGTAAGGCATGTTCAAGTGGCCCGCCCTCAAAAGTCGCAAAAGTGCCGCCAACAACCGCATTTTCACTCCTCTCCTAGGAATGACTCAAGCCGAAACATTTGAAGTTTTGGTAGAAAGTGGGAAGGTCAAGCCTTTGGAAGGGTACAAGCAACCACAACCATTGCGTCCCAATCATGCCCATCACAAGTGGTGTGACTATCACCAATGCAGCGGCCATCTCACCGAGGGATGCTTTGCTCTCCAAAACGTCATCCAAGATTTGATCGACAATGGGGAATTTACCATGGGTGAAGAGCAAGAACTCATCAAGGAAGAGACTTAGATTTGAAATGGGCTTTAACAAGAGATCATGCCACTACAACGACAATGGGGATGACGACAACAATCTCCGTTTCTCTTTCTCTACCTAGTAATAGGAATAAAAAAAAAGAGTCAAAGTCCTCTTTAGTGTGCATTAAAGTTTTCTCTCATCCCATGTTCAATGTCGAGTCTTATTATCAAATAAAAGTCGTTCTTGTCCTCATACACTCCTCCAAGTTGTTCAATTTAATTCTTGGCAAAATGATGAAAAAAATGTCTAAACACGTTTTAGAACGAAGGCTATCACTTGAACGCCTAGAGGCTAAATATCGACGACGACATCAACGACGAAGAAAAAGCCAAGACATCAAGGAGCAACAACCATGGAGAAATCAAGCAAAGTTTTCAAAAAGGGGATTTAAAAAAAAAAAAAAGGCTTGCTAAGTTGAAATCCTCAAATCAACCTAGGCAAAAGTTAGAGCACAAAAAAAAAAAAAAAAAAAAAAATCCCCCTCAATCAAAGAAGTACAAGATCAACATCATTCCACCAATGAAGGACGAAGCAACAACCATCTCGACGAATGGAGCATCCACAAGAACTACGGTGACCTGAGCCTCTACACTGGAGGAATGTAGGCAACCTTCGGGTCCGGTCTCATGCAAGAAAGAAAATATGTTTAGCCCTAGCGCGTTATGGTGATCGGCCTTCCTCTCGAAAGACATCTTTGTACGATTCATTTGCCAATGAATTAATCACCAAAAGATTGAACAACTTTCTTAGATTTGGAATCGCTTTCCGTTCCTTGTCGAGTCTAGGGCTTCTTTTCTTTCTGCTATGCTCCCAATCAAATTGGGGCTTTCCTTCTCTTCTCTCTTAATGACTCACTTGTGTTCACGAGTCATTCAAGTCAATAAAAAATACATGTCAATACTAGGGACACTTCCCTAGTCGAGTTAATGTCACTCAAGGTCCTCACCGCAAAATCACATGTCTTATCTCCTCAGCCATAGTCAATGCACACTTCCTCATTAATCGAGTAAAAAAAAAAGACGCAAAAGAGATGCCCACTAGATTGAAAACCCGAAAGGGCGGTCTAGGCAAAAAACAGGGTGCGTCATATAAAAAATGACAGAGTGAGAGAGAGAGAAGGAAAAGAGAAATAGAGATCCCCGGCTAATAAAGAAGACAACTACACGAGCTCTGCATTGGATCTTGTTGGTCCCAAAGGGCAACAAGGGTATGAAAAATAGCTAGAGGGGGGTGAATAGCTGTTTTAAAATTCTTTTCGTACCCTTGATAAACTCAATTGCAAATGCGCACTTTATCAAATAAGCGTTATGATATGCGCCTATGTGAGTGAGTGAAATGCACAGCGGAATTTAGTAAAGTAAATAGGCGCAAAGTATGATAAAGGGGGGCGCACACACACTCTAAGAATTTTGGCTCAAAGTGGGTGAAATAAGAAACTAAGGCAAATGATATAACAAACACAACACAGATCAATCAATCAATCTACAATGAATAAACAAGCAAGTAATTAGATATGATATGAACTTGTAAAGAAATAGCAAGATATGAACAAGAGCTATTTGGAGAGGTTCGATCGGGAAAATGATCTACGTCCTCTACCAATATGGTTAGTCTTGGATTTCTAATGGAGATCTTATATAATGAGTGAGTGTTACAAATTACTACTTTTGAGCTTATACACTAACTCAAGATCTAATATTCTATGAATGAACAAATCCAAAACAATAACCGGTGTATCTCTTAAAGAAAGATCTAAGTGATCAAACTTAAAGAGGTGCGTGTGTGATTTTAGTATCAAGGCTCTTTAGATCTTTGAGATTGAGAGCACAAGAAAACTAAAGTGTTATAGCTTGAAGATCTGGGCTAAGGATGAAGGTATGAAGATGTTCTTGAGGAATCTGGGAATTTCAAAGGCAATCTTCAAATCTTCAATAAATTCTTGAGAGAGAAATTTTTGGAAATCTTAGCAATTCTTTAGCAACTCAGCAACTTCAAAATGTTGAAGTTATGGGGTATTTATAGTGAAATTTCAAAAACTAGCCGTTGGAAATTCATGATGATTCTGAGCAAAGGACAAATGTGCTGTCGCTCATTGAGTGGAGCACGTGTCCTTTTATAGCCGTTAGACACATAACACAAATGTGACCGTTGTGGACAGGTGTCCTCAATTTGGGCGCACACGTGTTATTTAACCATCGTTTGAATTCTTGGCGTAGGAGAATTTCTTCAACTCTTCATGTCTTCAAAGAATCACTTAGTGTTGAATTAACATCTTTGAGGGGCGCATGAGTCATGGGGCGCATATTACATTCACAGGCGCGTGGCGCATTGGTGAGAGGCGCATGGAGCATATGCTGAGGCGCATGAGCCAATGGAGTGCTTGAGTTAATGCTAGGCGCATACTCATGCGCGAACGCCAAGAGGCGCATGGCGCGTGGCTTGAAGGCGCATGGCTCAAACTCAAAATGTGATTTTCTTGAATCTTGATCTTCTTGCCCTATTCCTAAGCCTATTCTATTACAATGGACAACCTAAAAAAATGAAGTATGAATACTTCTTACATGTGGGTCTAAAGTAAAACTTAGGTGATGGATCAATCAAATCTAATCAATCCTATTACATTGAAACTAAGATATATGTGGGCATACCCAACAATCTCCCCCTATTTGATTAATGCCATTACATACTATATCAAGGACAAACATTATACTTGATAAAAACATGTCCAAATAAATGATATTGGTAAATCATGTCTCAAGTTAATGCACACACTAGTCCAAGATATAGATTTCTAATCTATTCCAATAAAGATAAAACATTACAAATGGAAAGATAGAAACAACAGTTTATAACACATTCAAAATGATATGAGTTTTAGTTTTGAAATGTGTTTAAACAAAGTTTAAACTCAATGCATTAAATGTGAAGCAGTTCAAATATGATGCATATGATTTTAAACAACATTCAATGTTCTACAAACAAGTAGTTTGAGTGAACAAGGTTTGAGATAAACGTGATGCTTTGTTCTCATTAATACTTGGGATGTAGGAGTTACAGATTACAAGTATTGAATAGAACAAAATCAAAAAGAGGTGCTAAAACATGTAAGCACGAAAATCAATATCTTCAAAAGGGTTTTACTAACAACAAAAAAATTCTAACAACTTACAACCAAAGAAAACTAAGGATTAGGAGGCGCGTCGTCATCCTTCAATCCTTCTTCAATTTTTGAAACGGAGCGCTGAATCTGTTTTGAAAGTTGATAGGCGCGGTTAGCATTAGCAGAAGTGTCAGTGACAAGAGTATGGGTTTCAGTGACACCGTCTCTGATGTAGCGCAAGTGATCAACGTTGATGTTTTGATATTCATCAATGGTGCGTTGAATAGTTTGCTGCTGCTGAGAAACATTTTCTTCTATTATTTGAAGATGAGCTTCAATAGCATTCTGAGCAGTGATAATATCAGAAGAAATGTGATCGGCGCGTCTGTCTGAGCTTGAGTGAGCAGCAGTGAAGTGAGTGACAATCATTAACACATCCAACTTTGAAACTAACACATTCATGTTGGACTGAGATGCAGCAGACTGAGGTATGAAGGTAGGAGGCGCAGCAGATGAAGTGTGCGCCTGATCAGGTTAAGCTTGTACCTGAGTCTGTGTCTGCGCCGGAGGAGTAGAAGAGAGTTTGGCCTTGATTGAATTTATCTCCCCCTTAATGGCAGCAATCTCCTCAGACTGATCAGTGAGCATGGAAGTGAGGAGCTCAAATTGAGATTTAATATGAGTCTGGCCTTGCTCCAAATTGGTCTGCCCCTTCTGCAAAGATTTCAGAACAGAGAGTACCTCGCTCAATTCTGAGGGAGCAGAAAGAGGAGGCACAGGGGTGCTAGGAGGCGCGTCATCAGATTGATGCGCTTGAGTTGATTGGGGCGCAGGAGTAGGAGAAGGAGGAGGAGCATATTCATCTTCAGAATCATCATCAGCAACTGTTTCCACTCTGATTAGTTCAGTTCCAGAAGAGGGAGGAGGTGCGTCGATGCGCGGAGAAGGAATGCGCGGAGGAATAGTCTCTTGCTCCCCCTGAATTTGTTCATCCAAGTCAGAAAAATCATCACCAAAAAGGTCTGTATGAAGTTGAGTCCTAAATTTGGTGAGCCTTTGAAGTTTGAGTGCGGGAGGCGCACGGGGAGCGGGGGCGCGTACTAAAGGCGCGCGTTGGGTAGGCGCAGGATCAACTGAGCTTTTCTCAACATCTGGGCTTGAACCAGCGCCTTTCTTGCGTTCTCGTTTTTCTAATTCACCTGTTTGCTTGGCTCTAAAGTCTTCATCTCGTTTCCTTTGAGCCTCAAGCCTGCTAGCTTCCTGCGCGATAGATCTCTATCCTCATCAGATTCAAATCTAGTGCGCTTGATAGGAGGTCTTGGAGGTTCTTCAACAATCCTCTTGCCTTTACTCTTTTTCTTGCCTGCAACGGGCTCTGCGCGTTGATTTATGCCTTCGGGATCTGCGCTCTTCTTTGTTGGTGCACCTTTAGGAACTGGCGCATCATCTGATTCAGTATCTTCATCTACTAAACCTTCAACAGTATTGATCCGAATGCCCGTCTTGCGCTTTACTGGCTTCTTCCTGCGCTTTTTGAGATCCAAGTTAGCTTTTCCAAAAATTGGAACATCGTCAGTCTTGTACGCAGGGTTCTCATTCAAAAATTTGACAACTCAGGATAAGTTAGAAAAAGTTTTGTGAGAAGACGGCAGTGAGAGCGGAACTTGGTCTTTCCTTCATTCTTGTTCTTCACATGTTTGTCAATCTGTTCACTCAAGGTTTTGAACAAAATGTGAGGCCAGTGAAGCTTTGCCTTAGCCATGATGGAAGCGGTGTATTGTCACGACCCGAAGGCTAGGCTCTATTTTATTAGTAATAAATAATTATTATTTATTTATTTGCTTATTTATTTATTTAAATTATTATTTATTTAAATTATTATTTATTTAAATATTTATGTGTGCATTTTATGTTTCATAATAATTATGCCTGGCATTTTATTTGAGTCATTTGGGTTAGTGTAGTATTGTTGGGTCTTAATTGTTAGTGGGGAGTGTAAGTATTTGTGTTAGTAGATGGGGAAGGGGTCTAAGTGTAAGTTTTTGAAATAATTTCCCCTACTCCCTCCCTACTCCCTCTCTTCTCCCTCACCTCTCCCTCATTTCTTTTCCCAGCTCAATCTCTCTCTCTCTTTCCAATTGTTTGGGTAAGTTTTCTCTATCTTCTCTCTTCATTTTCTTCCTCTTCCTCTCATTATCTCTCATTTCTCATAACTTGAAACTTGTTTAGATCGTCGATAGGATCGTAGGAAGCCAAAAATATTTGAAATCCATCATCTTTGAGAAATCTCAAGTAAGTTGCTTTTCCCCCATTTTTATGCTAAGATGCTCATATCATGTTTATATAATGCTTAAGTTGTTATATTTGATGTTTTATTGAGTTTGGAATTTATTTGGAATTTATTTGGGTTTTTGGTTAAAAATGGTGAATGTTAGGAATGTGGTGATTCAATCTTGGTTTTGGTTGATAAATGGTATTATTTAGGTCCCTTTAAGCTTAAATGTTGTTTGGGTACCTTAGTAAACTTGTTGGAAGTCTTGATTTTAGTTGATTTTAGGTATGGTAAGAAGTTGGGTTGTTTTAGGTTTGAAAATGGAGAACCCAGCTGCTGAAATCCCTCCCAGCCGTCGACCGAGCGCCCGCCTGCGCGGACCCAGGCGCCCGCCTACACCCCTTTTTCCAGCGGCCTGACCTTCTGGTCATTTAAGCGCGCGCTCGCCCCCTACCAGGCGCCCGCCCGCCCCCTGTTCCAGAATTCTTCCTTTTTGCTTGGTTTAGGACTAATGGCTTACCTAGTTTAGGTTTTATTCTTCTAATTTACCTAAGCTAACATCGTGGAACACTTTATTAATTGGAATTGATTCTTTTGTGAACAAATTTGTTATGGAATTTGATTAAGTATCATTTTGGGAATGTGGTCCATCCTTGATGTGTGTTTTGGATTGGTTTACCTTTGTGGTAATTTATTTGGAAGGTTCCCTACTTTGGAATCAGTGGTTGCTTATTTAAGCTAGAGTTTATTACTTAGCTTTAATTTAAAAGTCCAGCTGGTTATTTGTGTATCGAGTCAGGCAATGGATAATGCTATAATGGCACAGCCAAGTCCAGTATAGCATCGCCCATTGGTCCTTCTTCCTCATCCAGATTGGCCTTGGATGGGTTGAGCTAGCTCCTTTTGTGAGTATTCTAGCTACACGTTTTGGAGCATGACTTTGTGGCATGGCTCCCGCCCTTTGTGGCATGTTACTTTGTTATTGGTTCCGGTACCGGGGATTTCTCTTCAGCTTCCATGCTATTATGAAGATGATGATTTGTTGATTATTGAAGCTGCGTAGCGACCTTTATTTGGTTATATCAGTTGGGAAACCTTGGCTAATATCCTTTGTTAATTGTTTATTTCCGCTGCTATCTGATATATGAAAATTGCTATGTGTTATGTGATTTATTATTGATTATTGCATCATAGCATGTCATGTAGTTTCATTAGTAACTTATTGAGATTTATCTCACCCCCTTTTCCTTTTTCTTTGTTTTTCCTTAACCCCCCCCCCCAGGTGGAAAGGATTAGACTCGCTGATCACGAGACAGGACGTCGCGAGGGTTGAGCTTTTGGGGCAAGTGTATATTGGTGGGTTTACATTATATAAATGTGTAACTCTTTTGGGGATAGTTGTACCACACTTTGACGTCACTAAGATTGGTATATTTTATTACTTTGTAGTGTGAGCTTATGGGGCTTACACTAGTACATCGTTGTTGTTAAATTGTTTTCCAAAACCTTGTGTTATCACCTTTTGATACGAAATGAAATTTTTATCTCTGATATTTTGGTATTTTGATTAGTAAGTCGACGTCCAGCTCGCGATCTCGGGCCCGCGGGGTTCGGGGTCGCGACATGTATTCCCATTGTTCCACCGTGAATCTGTTGACATTACCAGTTTTGAACACGATAGAGGTACCAACTAGGTGCGCAATATGTGTCAAGAGATCTCCACCATCTCGAATTTCAGTGGTTTTGACATTATTTTGAAGAGTGGGAATATTTAGAAGTGCAGCAGCCATCCGATTTTGATCCTCGTTAGAGAAAGTCATTGGACGCCCAAGTATTCGATCTTCACCCGTAGAAGGGCAACCGAGTAAATATCGAATCACTGTTGAGGAAAGAATGATGTATTCATTCTGAACGCGGGCCTCAATTCTGTAGCGAGTGCGTCCATTGTCATTTATTTCCACTAGATTAGTGGTGGAAAAGAATTCGTCAACTAGGAGCGGGGAAAAGTATAGCTGATCCATTGTGAATAATGGAAGCAGACCAGCAGCAGTGAGGGTCTCAATGATTTCTCTTCCAATATCTTCCCCAGACAGCTCGAAGAGATCAATGGTTTCTTCTAGTTTAAAGTTAGCTAGATCCTGAAAAACAAAACATAAGAGAATTAGTATTGTAAGTGGCGCATAGAATCATGTAAATGAGAAAAGTAAAGAGTAGGCGCAGAACAAAATATAGGCGCATGATAATAGTAGGCGCATGATAATAGTATGCGCATACTATTACTAGGCGCATATATGTTGGTAGGCGCATAAATTTTACCAGGCGCATAGAATGATTCTTTGAAAAGTACTAAGAAAAATTTAGACATAAAAATTTGACCAAGTATGAATTTAGGCGCATAAGATTTTAGGCGCATAATGACTTTAGGCGCATGAATGATTGAGGCGCATAACATTTGTAGGCGCATACAATTGTTAGGCGCATGAATCAATAAAGGCGCATAAGTTCTTTAAGGCGCATAAAATACTAGGCGCAGAAAATGATATTTAGGCGCATGTCTATGTAAAAATTGAACTTAGTATAAAAGTACACAAACAATGAAAATACATAAGCATGCAAGCAAACACGATCAAACATGAAAATTTTGAAAAACAAGTTTTGAAAATTTTGAAACCCAAGTCATGCAAAAATAAACGAAGAACATGAAGAACATGCTTGAGTGCTTGAAGAACATCAAGAACACCAAGAACACGTAATTCGTGAAACTTCACCAAATCAAGCATACAATATATCAAAATGACCGCAATGAGACAAGGATAACAAATATGTAAATCAAAACAAGTAATAATCAACAACAAAAACAGAAAATGGATTTGAATGTCCAAAAATTCGAAAGTTTTGAAAAAGGAGATTCTCAGATTTGCAACATATATAGCATTGATTGTTACAATGTTGGATTCAAAAGACTCGAAATCCCGAAATGAACATAACCTAACAAACGATTTCGAAAATGGATCATCGAAGAGAGATTTATCAAGATAAACTCATCCGGGTTTTTCAAAAATGACGAACACTCAGAGATGACGAAAAAAATGCAGAAACTTTAGAGATTGAGGGTTAAGAATTCATACCATCTCGTCTTGATTGGCTTTAGTTGTTCTCTTAGGACCCATTAAAGATATAAGAAATTAAAAAGGAAGTATATATAGAGAGAAAGAGAGAAAACAAGAGAGAGAGACTGGAGAGAAGAAAGACGAGAGAGAGAGAGAGAGTCTGGTGAGGAGATGAGGGAGAGAGATAGAGTTGGTAGGATTTTATAGGGTAAATGATGAAAAATGGAAATGAGTGTGTCAGGGTTAGTATATATATAGGGTGTTTTATGGAAGATGAAAGGATGGGTAATAAATGGTGAGGTGAGGTGCATTTATGGAGGATTTTATGATTTGACGGCTAATAAATGCTGAATGACCCAAAGTACGATTGACGTGACATTTTGGGTTAAAGAAGAACTGCTCCACTTTCCCTTTAAGTGTATGAGCAATTTGGACTAATTTTTGCACAAACCCCAAAAACATCTGTTTTGGAGTAAGTTTGGGGTGCAAGAAATAAGTCCCCAGAAAATAAAATTTTTGAAAAACGTAAAACGAGGGAAAAAATAATTGCACAAGTACCCTTAAACAATTAATGGAATGTCAAAGGACAAAAATTCTCCATAATAAATTAACTGAATAAACATACCTGGTACTTGTGAATTGAATACACTTAATCATTGAGTAATAACTTTAAAGCATTGAATACCCGTTTGCAATAAATGTGCGCGTGAACTTGCATTTTTGGCGCGTTAGATTGCTTGGGGGCGCGCATAGAATTATAGGCGCAGTATTCATCGAGGCGCGCAATGAGAGATAGGCGCGCATTGATGTTGGGCGCGCAAAGTGAGGGGCGCGCAGGGGTGTGAGGCGCGCTTTGATCTTGGGCGCGCAGAGTTTCCTTGAAACTTTGAATTTTACCCATCATTTAAACCTAGTATACTCATAACTTAAAACAAAACATTAGTATTGACAAAACTATATTGAATTCTAGTTGAGTTCAAGCATACCCATTTCACCTCTAAAAAATATGAACCGTTTCGAGTCAAGTGCTTTCGTTAAAATATCGGCTATTTGATAGTCGGTTCCCACGTGTTCCAAATGTATATTTCCTTTCTCCACGTTGTCTTTGAGGAAGTGATATTTGATGTCGATGTGTTTGGTCTTGGAGTGCATTACAGGATTTTCAGAAACCGCAATTGTTGATGTATTGTCGCAGTAGATCAGACAATTTTTTTCGATAATATCATAGTCCACCAATTGCTGCATCATCCATAGTATTTGACAGCAACAACTTCCCGCAGCGATATATTCGGCTTCGGTTGTTGAGACAGATACTGAAGCTTGTTTCTTACTTGCCCATGACACAAGTCGATATCCGAGGAAATGACAAGTGCCACTAGTGCTTTTCCTATCGATTGTGCAAGCTGCATAGTCCGCATCTGAATAACCTACAAGTTTAAAATTCGAATCTTTGGTGTACCAAAGTCCAAGGTTAACAGTGCCGGAGAGATATCTTATAATACGTTTCACAGCAATTAAGTGCGCTTCTCTAGGGTCAGATTGATAACGAGCGCAAACACAAACACTAAACATAATATCGGGCCTACTAGCAGTAAGATAAAGGAGCGAGCCAATCATACCTCGATAGAGCGTTTGATCAACACGTTTACCTTTTAAATCTTTGTCGAGTTTGTTGTCGGTGGCCATTGGAGTATCATATGCTTTGGCGTTCTCAAGTCCAAATTTCTTGATTAAGTCCTTTGTATATTTGGCTTGATTGATAAATATGCCTTCATTCATTTGCTTGATTTGAAGCCCGAGGAAGAATGTGAGTTCTCCCATCATGCTCATTTCAAACTTGCTCTTCATTAGTTTCTCAAAGCGCTTGTACAACAATTCATTAGTAGAACCAAATATAATATCATCAACATAAATTTGAACAAGTAATTTGTGACCATTATGTTTGGCAATGAAAAGAGTTGTATCGATTTTACAGCGAGTGAAGCCTTTTTCGATGAGAAACTTTGATAGTGTATCGTACTATGCTCTTGGTGCTTGCTTAAGTCCATACAAAGCTTTCTGGAGTTTGTACACATGATTTGGAAATTGTGAATCTTCAAACCCAGGTAGTTGAGCAACGTAGACTTGTTCTTGGAGTTCACCATTTAGAAACGCGCTCTTCACATCCATTTGATATAACTTGAAGTTCTTGTGAACAGCGTAAGCTAGAAATAATCTGATAGCTTCAAGTCTTGCTACGGGTGAAAAGGTTTCATCGTAGTCAATTCCTTCTTCTTGCCTATAGCCTTATGCAACCAATCTTGCTTTGTTTCTTGTGATGGTTCCATTCTCATCCATCTTGTTTCTGAACACCCATTTCGTACCAATCACTCCTTGATCATTTGGTCTTGGAACAATAGTCCAAACCTTACATCGTTAAAATTGATTGAGTTCTTTTTGCATTGCAACAACCCAATTAGGATCTTGGAGCGCTTCATCAGCCTTCTTCGGTTCAATTTGAGAGATGAATGCAGTGTAAGCATCAAAGTTTGTAGCTCTCCTTGTACGAACACCAACGTTTAGATCACCAATGATATTATTGATTGGGTGATCTCTAACTTCACGAATTTCAGGAGGTAAGTTAGGTTGAGTCGTAGTAACTTGAAGGTCTTCAATTGGTACATCTTCACCAGATTCTAAATCATCAAAATTTGGGGGTTGAATTGGTGTAGAGTTGAAACTTGGGTTTACACAAGATGCAGCAGTAGATATAGGCGCATGAGAGGCATCAACAGGCGCAACATGTGAGTGAGGCGCAGCTGATGACTTATGGGGCGCGCCATATGAGGAGTTAGGAGCAACTGATGTTGATGGATTTCCTTGAGTTGATAGATTCTGCTCTTGTGTAGGCGCAACATGAATAGGAGCACCTGTATCATTAAGCTCAACAGAATCATCAGCAACATTTGGAGCCAAATGTGGCTCAAGGAGAGAATGTTCATCAAATGTAACATGTACAGATTTAACTATCACTAAAGTAGTTCTATTAAAAACGCGAAAAGCTTTAGAATGTTTGGCATACCCAACAAAAATACCTTCGTCGGCTTTGGCATCGAATTTACCTCTATGTTCGTTTACGTTGCAGAGGATATAACATTTGCAACCAAAGATCTTGAAGAATGCAATGTTGGGAGTTCTACCACGCCAAAGTTCATACGGAGTCTTGTTGTGAAGTTTGTTGATGAGGGAACGATTTTGAGTAAAACATGCTGCGTTGATAGCTTCTTCCCAAAAGTACTTAGGCAATTTTGCTTCAGCTATCATCGTCTTTCCCGCTTCAATCAACGTCCTATTCTTTCTTTCCACAACACCATTTTGTTGAGGAACTCCAGCGGTTGAGAAGTAGTGATCTATCCCATGATCGTCGCAATATCGAGCAACACCGTTGTTCTTGAATTCTGTTCCATTGTCGGATCGAACACTAATGATGTCATCTTCTTTTTGGGTTTGGAGCAGTCTGAATAAGGTGGTCAAAATGTCGTAACAATCGTCTTTTGAGATCATCATTTCCACCCATGTATATCTTGAATAATCATCCACCACAACTAGAGTATACTTGTTCTTTCGAATACTTGCAGTGGTGACTGGTTCAAATAGATCAATGTGGAGCAGTTGCAAACATCTAGAAGTTGAAGGATTGGTCTTGCTGGAGAAAGATTTCTTCGGTTGTTTTCCAAGTTGACATGCGGCGTACTTCTTGTCATGATGATCAGCAACCTTGGGAAGTCCTTTAACTAGGTTATTCCTGCTGAGTTTAGATAGATATTTGAAGTTCAAGTGACTTAAGCGCTTGTGCCACAGCCAACTATTTCCGCTCACACTTTTAGCTACAAAATAAAGATTAGTACTAGAGTTCATACTATGGAAATCAATAATGTAAATATTTGTCTTACGATATCCTGTGAGTAGTGTAGCTCCAGTTTTGCCATTCTTGATAAGACATTGAGTTGAGGTGAAATGGCATTCTAATCCTTTGTCGCAGAATTGAGATATGGATAATAAATTGTGCTTGAGCCCTTCGACGAGAGAGACTCTTTCAATGCACACTTTGTCTTTCTTGAGCTTTCCATATGCAACAACTTGACCTTTGTTATTATCACCAAATGTTACTGAGGGACCTCTTTCTTTATAGACATCTTCTAATAAGGATTCATCTCCAGTCATGTGTCTTGAACACCCACTATCGAGAATCCATTCATAATTTCTAGCTTTTGAAGATCCAGCCATGAAACAAAGAACCTGAAATATAGACATTTAAGCAGGTCCCCTTTATTCCTTTTGGGTCCTAGGGTTAGCAACTTTTGACAACCCACTCTTGCTTGACCTTAGGGTTTTTACGTCCTTTGGCATTAGGAGTGAATCGCAAAAGGCATTCTATGGCCTTGTGTCCAGAACAATCACAAATGGAACAATGATGAAAGCCACCAATCACATGAGTTTTCACAAACTCTTTACTTTTCTTTGGGATAGCATTCTTCTTTGGGTCAGTTGGACTAGATTTAACAAAATCCTTCTTTTGAAATTTTGGAGCGCTTGATCTAGGAGGGCGCATAGGGCTAGGAGGCGCACGGCGATGAGGTGCGTGGCTCCTAGGCGCATAATGAGCACTCGGAGAAGGAGCGTGCTTTGTTTCAAGAGGGATTTTGCTAGAGGATGATTCATCTGTAGCTATATCTTTCCCATTATCTTTTCCAAATTGCTTCGTTGGGTAGACATAATGGAATGTTTGTCTTTTGACTTTTTCCTGTCCTTTACCCATTGGATTAGAATGTTTTTCCTTGGGAATTTCAAAAGTTTGCTGGTTAGTAAATTCACTATCTCTTTCAGCACAGACATCACATTTAAAGTTGTCACTAGTTGATGAGAATCCCAAGCCACTTTTATCACCACTGACTTTTTGGGACTCAAATATATTTTCCATAGTGACACAAGAATTGGACCACTCATTTGTAATCTTTTTAAGATCAGTAATTTGAGCAATCAATTCATCGTTTTGAACTTTAAGAAGTGAGTTCTGTTCTGTTAGAAAAGTGTTTTTAACAGTAAGAGGAGTCATGCTCTTTATCTGCTCCTTAAGGAGGGTGAGTTCAGATTTAAGTAGAGATTTCTCGGTCTTAAGTTGTGAAATTTCATCACATGATAGTGCTAAAGCTTCCTTCATACTATCAAATCTAGTGATTACCTTTTCAGCCTTTTTGAACAATTTTTCTTGTTCAGCAATCACTTCATCATCGTTGATTTTGGAGATTGGAGCAGTTGGTTCAACTTGAGGTCTAATGTAAGCTCATTTTCTCAACTTGTTCCTTGCACTTAGATCACATCGTGAGAATAACAATCCACCATCGCTTTGAGCCGGAGTGAGAAATCCTTGTTCAACGAGCTCGCTGATGGTTGGTCCTTTCTTCCTTTTCACTTCTTGAAAACCTGCAGATTTCTTGATAGGTTTATTCAAGACATTCATATCCAGAACATCCTTGGAGAAGTCATCATCAGAATCATAAGTATCAACTTCATCATCATTTGCCACCAATCAAACGAGTCCATCATCGGAATCTTCATCGCTCTCATCTGAGTCTGTTTCAATCCAAGTGTTCTGCTCATTTGCTGGTGCTTCTTCTTCAGCAACCATTCCCTTGTGACGAGTGAATTTGGGAGTGAACTTGGGAGTATGGCTGCTCTTCTTCTGCATATATTCAAATTTTGGAATTGGGCAGCTTGAAGCAAAGTGTCCTGGTTTCCTGCAATTAAAACAAACAAGGTCTTCTTTTCTTTTTGAATCACTGCTCCTTGTGAATTTTGGAGGATCTCTGCTGGTAGATCCTTGAAATTTGCTTGTTGAGCCGGGCTTGGTGAATTTTCTGAACTTCTGGAATCTCTTCACAAATAAAGCGAAGTCTTCATCGTCCATGTCCAATAGCTCAGAAGTAGAAATTTTGGGATCGGAACTTTTCTCATCATGAGTAGGCGCAGGCGCAGAAACATGCGCCTCTTCTCTTTGCACCACCATTGCTATGGATTTTGATTTTCCTTCAGTTTCACTAATTCGCTGAAGTTTGAGCTCATAAACTTTGAGATTTGCGTAAAGGTTTCTTAAAGTCCATACATCTAAAGTTCCAGCGTCTTCGAAAGCGCTAGATTTATGTAGGTATCTTGATCCAAAAGCTTGGAGAAAATTGACATTCAAATCCTTGTTAGAAAACTTCATGCCAAGTGAAATACATAGATTTATAATTTCATAGTAGCGTTCATAAGTTTGTCTTAAGGTTTCACCGGGGAGTTGAGAGAAATTGTTGAATCTCTTTTGCACTTCATATTTCTTGTTCTCCTTACAAACGGTATCTCCTTCTATATGCTCTTCAATAGTGTCCCATAGCTCATTAGCAGTAGCACAATTCATGACTTGTTGTTTCATAGCCGTGCTTAGGAGAATGTTTCTAGCTTTGCCATCATTTGCAACTCTTCTTATTTCCTCCTCAGTCCATTCTTCCTTTGGTTTCTTGACGGTTGGTTGAACAGCATTGGTGCGTGGATTTGGATTTGCTTTCATAGGGATGTAAGGTCCATAAACCACGGTGTCATGAAGTCTTTCATCGATTGAGTTGAGATGAGTCAATATGCTGAATTTCCACACGTCAAAATGATCTTCATCAAAGACCGAAACGTGAGTGTAGTTTGCAGTTGCCATAGGTTTTGAGTTTGCCATTTAGAATCGGCACCCAAGTTGTTAAGCTTGAAAAACAAAAGTGTTTTATAAAGTTGTTTGCTCTGATACCACTTGTTGGTCCCAAAGGGCAACAAGGGTATGGAAAATAGCTAGAGGGGGGGGGGTGGATAGCTGTTTTAAAATTCTTTTCGTACCCTTGATAAACTCAATTGCAAATGCGCAATTTATCAAATAAACGTTATGATATGCGCCAATGTGAGTGAGTGAAATGCACAGCGGAATTTAGTAAAGTTAATAGGCGCAAAGTATGATAAAGGGGGGCGCACACACACTCTACGAATTTTGGCTCAAAGTGGGTGAAATAAGAAACTAAGGAAAATGATATAACAAACACAACACATTTCAATCAATCAATCTACAATGAATAAACAAGCAAGTAATTAGATATGATATGAACTTGTAAAGAAATAGCAAGATATGAACAAGAGCTATTTGGAGAGGTTCGATCGGGAAAATGATCTACGTCCTCTACCAAGATGGTTAGTCTTGGATTTCTAATGGAGATCTTATATAATGAGTGAGTGTTACAAATTACAACTTTTGAGCTTATACACTAACTCAAGATCTAATATTCTATGAATGAACAAATCCAAAACAATAACCGGTGTATCTCTTAAATAAAGATCTAAGTGATCAAACTTAAAGAGGTGCGTGTGTGATTTTAGTATCAAGGCTCTTTAGATCTTTGAGATTGAGAGCACAAGAAAACTAAAGTGTTATAGCTTGAAGATCTGGGCTAAGGATGAAGGTATGAAGATGTTCTTGAGGAATCTGGGAATTTCAAAGGCAATCTTTAAATCTTCAACAAATGCTTAAGAGAGAAATTCTTGGAAATCTTAGCAATTATTTAGCAACTCAGCAACTTCAAAATGTTGAAGTTATGGGGTATTTATAGTGAAATTCCAAAAACTAGCCGTTGGAAATTCATGATGATTCTGAGCAAAGGACAAATGTGTTGTCGCTCATTGAGTGGAGCACGTGTCCTTTTATAGCCGTTAGACACATAACACAAATGTGACCGTTGTGGACAGGTGTCCTCAATTTGGACGCACACGTGTTATTTAACCATCGTTTGAATTCTTGGCGTAGGAGAATTTCTTCAACTCTTCATGTCTTCAAAGAATCACTGAGTGTTGAATTAACATCTTTGAGGGGCGCATGAGTCATGGGGCGATATTACATTCACAGGCGCGTGGCGCATTGGTGAGAGGCGCATGGTGCATATGCTAAGGCGCATGAGCCAATGGAGCGCTTGAGTTAATGCTAGGCGCATACTCATGCGCGCGCGCCAAGAGGCGCATGGCGCATGGCTTGAAGGCGCATGGCTCAAACTCAAAATGTGATTTTCTTGAATCTTGATCTTCTTGCCCTATTCCTAATCCTATTCTATTACAATGGACAACCTAAAAAAATGAAGTATGAATACTTCTTAGGTGATGGATCAATCAAATCTAATCAATCCTATTACATTGAAACTGAGATATATGTGGGCATACCCAACAGATCTCCTCAACAAATCAATTCCCCACCGAGTCAACTTTGGGATTGCAAAAGGCTCGACAAGATATGGCACCATCAAAGGTTGTCTTGGGTTATCGGCATCATTCTCCAGCAGTGTGCATTTTTGGGTTCATGAAAAGAAGGCCCGTGGTAACCAAGACCCATCTGAGAACGAGCCCATCATAAAAGGGCACGAGATTGCACAAATAATCCCTAGCTAGTCAATTGGCTTGGGCAGCAAATAGCAACAACATGTGTCTCAGTTTTCAAAGCTTCTGCAAGTATGTGCTTCTAAAGTACGCCAAAAGGCTCCCGAAAAATGGAGTAGCTCTTGCCATGTCCTCTCATGTTTGTTCCCTCGCACGAGGATGAGTCACTCTTGCTTTGCTCAACAAATGGTGACGCCTTAGGGGCTATGTGACTCAATAACAAGGGCTTATTTTGCTTCATTTGACAATCAATAAGCCCTAGGGGCTATGCTCGAGAAAGATGTGTGAGACTATCCTCAAAATCTCTCAAAAGGGATGTCAAAAAGACCTCTTGTCATGTGTGCCTGTACTCGTTCCCCCAATCAAGTATGGACCTTTCTCACAATCAATGATGGCACTCTAGGGGCTACGGTCAAGTCTTAAAGGCTCCTTCGGCAAGAAGCCATTCACTTCAATGTCCCCAGCAACATTTGAAGCTTTATACCGAAAGGTCTCAAGGGGATTCGCAATCTACAATATTTTGGGATACGGCATTACAGTGATACAAGCAAAGGGCAATATTGGGGCTTCGCAATTAACAAGATTTTGGGCAGTGGTACCCGAGCAATGCAATTTGGGAGTAGTCTTATGGCTCCATGAAAGGGATCAAACTTCAATGGTCCCTCAACACTTCCAGTCAAAAGGCCTCTTGGTTTTAAATGAAGGCTCTGATGATATGAATGAATTTTATGATTCTTGTTAGAACCCACAGCGAGATTCTGAAGGAAGTCTTAGAGAAAAGGAAAAAGATTCAATATGCTAGACTCACCCGGCTGAGTTATAGCGGGCAATGCCAATATGTTAACTCTATAAGCAGGGTTACGGCCAATCCCAATGTTTCTGCAAGTACTGCACCCCCTTCTCCAAGATCAAAAGCACAGGCTGCATCCGAAGATCCGTCGTCGGCTCAACTCAAGAAGACTCAAGCAAACATACCATTCGAGACTTTATCACACCAAGACCTTATCATCTGTAACAACATTACCATCTCCCACGAGACGTCTCCCGAAGACCGTACTACATTTTCAACATGGAACTTCCGCCATTTGGGTATCAACCACAAAAAAAAGGGCCATCCATCTCCAAACAAGAGAAAGAAGGAGATCTCCTTCAAGAGTTCTTCCCAATAGCGCCATCCGCTCCCAACGTAATGCTAAGCCTATTCCAAGAAAATTTGAGGCTTCACACCGAAAGGTCTCCACATCCCGCCATCTACAAACTTGATAAGACCATGACATTTGGGGCTTAGCAATCTCTCAAAGCTTGGTATCAATGATCTTCTCTTGGGGCTTGCCCACGTTGACAACAAAAGACAATTTATTTGAATGGGCTAAGAGTTGATTCATCTTGGGGCTTCATAAGCCACTCAAAGTTCAACATTCGAGGGGCTTTACAGTCAGTAACTCCTTGGCATCTCGGCATCAATAGTCCTTTTGAAGCCCCATAAACGACAAATCTCTTGGGGCTAGATATCAATTTTCGTTGGACACCGCGGCGACAACATTCAAGCGAGGCAATTCGGACTTCGATCGAACATGACTTGATCTTGGGTTGGCTTTACAAACACACAATGGTCAAAATGATTCACCCACGAACTAAAAAAAAAGTCTTTTTCCCACATGTGTACATATTCTATTCCTACAAAAAGATGAAAAGAATTTTCTTTTTCTTTTTTCCTTGTCCCCTTTCTTGCGTAAAATTATGTGTTTCCTTTTTGCTTTGCTCCTAGCATTCTCCCCCAGCATTCTCCATCATCCTTGAACTACGCTGGTCTGATTCTCTTAAAAGGATACGTAGGCAGACTTTTGGCACGACCAACCCATCATCCAGAATACCATATCGCCAACACTCCATCAAAGGCAAGAACAATTCATCATCACCAACATCATCATTCTCCAAAGCATGGACATCAAGGCATCCACTACCACAACACTAATCCATCCAACGGCAATGGTAAGTGAAGGTATGAATACATCCGAGGCTTTCCTCAAATCACACCGCACACAAAATCACTTTCTCCATTCTTACAAAAATTCCCTCTCATGCAAAACTGCCTTCAAATCACATCACACCACAAGCACAATTTCTCTCATAACTGTCATTTCACATCTCATACATGTCACAAGCATATATACCTGCAAAGCACACACTTAACAGGTACCACCACAAGGTCAACAGCATCTGCAACTCAAGGCACTTCAGAAAGTGATCCGCCGTCAACTACGCCTGCATCCCACAGGGTCAAACAATTACAGTTCAATGACAACAACTCGGTCCATGGTAAGCCGCAAAATCACCAACTTTCCATCAAGCAACACAAAAATATTGTTGGTAGTGGTGCCCTAGGCACGTTTAATAAACGTTGTAATTGTTATCATTTATTTCATATCAATAAAGAGATGTTTTGATTATTATTGTTGTTCATGTTTACTTATAATAATCTCCGTCCCTAGTACTTGTTAAGCACTAGTATAAAGGCTAAATGATCATGTTAGATTTATGGGTACTTGTTTGGAACAAGGTACTGGACATGACCCGCTGTATGAGATTTATGTCATGGTCCATGTCGTATATATATCTCATATTAGTTATGTCATTCGAATCCTTAAACATGAAGTTATTATAGTCTTCCACTTGATGAACATTATGTTTGACATATTCAAACGCTACCTTTAACCGGGTAGTTATAAAGTGTATGATTGTCATAATCGGATTCACGTAGGGAAGAATAATAAGCTAAATGGATTTGTCCCTCTTCGGAGAAATCTAAAGCTTAGGCCTCTCGTAGGAATGATGTTGATGAAAATGCTCGGCCGGACTCAAACAAATTGATTAGATCAATGTCATTTGGATTATCAACATATTCGGAATCGAGAAAGTATTGAACAAAGATAAGTTGACCGTTTGACCATGACTTGTGTTCAATGAGATCGTGGACAAAGGGATTGTGACATATTATAAAGGAATGCGAACTTGTACCTAGTTATACTATTTGGGTAGGTATGATGGTTTTCTAGAACCTAATCATATCTTATGGATTCATGTTTAAACCCATTGCCAACTTAGTATAATCCTAGAGGGTCACACATAATAGAACGAATCCTAAAAAGGACTATTTTGGAAAATTAAGGCTCTTTGATCCTGGTGTGCGACAGCACAAACCAGGCTGGGCGGCCGCACATGTTTTGGGCAACCGCACACCTGATTTTGGGTAGCTGCACGGTGTGTCAGGACAGATTTCCTGATTTAATTAGGAAAATGATTTTGGACGGGTTTTGACACAAGTTTCCTATTTGGAATAGGTCTAACTTGTATATAAACAGCCAAATTCGGGCCAGAACAAGATCTAGATTTTGTGCAAGTCTCCAAAGAGTTTGAGAGAGTTTTATTTTGTTCTAAGACATCCTAGATTGAAGAACAAAATAATACACAAAATAATATTCCATATAGTTCATATAAATTGTGAAAACGTTTTTCATAATTTTGGTCTAGCAACCAAGATCAAGTGTTCTTGATATTCGTTCAAGGTGTGGATACCGCTAGAGGGTGAAGCTCATCATCTTTAAAGTTCGTGTTCTTACTTGTTCGTGATTAAAGCTTCAATTTCACCACCAAGATCAAAGACCAAATTCAAAGTCATCAAGGGTTAGTTCTTCTAGTATTCATATTGCAAGTATTTGATTTAATCATATGAATAGATCTATGGGCTTTGGGTTTCATAAATTTTAAATGCTATTTTCCGCTGCGCATGTTATTTGGAAACCCAACAGTGGTATCAGAGCCCCGTTCATGTTGATTATTTCAATACCTAGATCATGTTGTGCGTATATAAATTGTTTATGTGCCTAACATGATATGAATATTGGATAATTGATGTTTATATGTTATATGATTTTATGTGGTTTATTGTTTCACAACTTTAATCGCACTATTGAATCGCACTAAAAATTATGTTGGATTCTGAATTGTTTGGTTATTAATTTTTTATTGGATCAAAGTTTTAATAATCGGGGAAAACAATTTTGAGACAAATTTTCGAACCTTAAAAATTCATTCTGATACTACTGTGCGACCGCACAGAAAACCTTGGGCGGCCGCACAAGTTTGGGCGACTGCACAGTTTTTCCTTGGGCGGCCGCACAGTTATCAGGATTCTGGTTTTGATTTTCGGTAAGAGTCAGAATCTGGAATTTTGATGGGGTCCGACCAGACCAGTGACAAGACCAGCCAGACCTGCTGATCTGGAGTGGGTTTTGGGCAGTTGGTTTGGGTGTGGATCCTGGAGTTTGATTTTCCTATTTGTTTTAGTCTTGTGATTCCAAGATTGGTTCAAGGTTTGGATGGCTAATCTACGTTCATCGAGATTGTGTTTCCCAAACTTGATCGCAATCAAAGTTTCAAAGATAAAACGAAGTTAGAATTATGAAGAGTTCATAATTTCTAAAATTGAGAAACAAAGTTCTTGATTCAAAGATTGGAGATCCATGTGGAATTGTGGATGCAATTGGCCTACGTTCATCGAGACTATCTATTGCTTAGTTTCGGACACATGGACTACTTTCTTGGTTTCTTTAATTAGTGCGGAATTGTGGATGCCTTATGGCTTAGTTTCGGCCGCACTTCTTGTTGTCTTGATTTGGAGATAATAACCAAAGTTGAAATAGTCTCATCCTTATAATTATAGAGAAACTAAAGACACATAAATATTATGCTTAAATTAATGGGGATTAATTTAGTGGCTAAACTTGATGCGTAACATGTTTATATTATGTGCTCATAAATGTGTTATATGCTATATGTGATGAACCTTCAAAGAAAGTTTTAAGTCCTTCTGCCATGCCATGATTAAAACACTTGTTTATACATGGGTAATTTTGTGTGGGCTCGCCAAAGCGAGGTGCATTGATTTTATTCATGTATGAGCAAGATGAGTGAATAAGAGTTTCCTATGCGTTTAAAATGGTTGGACTTAATTAAGCGTCAAAACAGTTTTGGGCTTAAGGCAAAGATGAGATTTAACATGCTTTTTGAAATTGGATTTCTTAAAGAATCTCATGAAAAGAACTGAGAGTCATATGAGATATGATTGACAAGGGTTGTCTACCTAATTAATTTGATTTTGAGCGGTGCGTCAAAGCGTACTTAAAATTAAATTAAAGTGGAATCTCAACCCATTTAAATTATACTATACATTGGATGTATAAAGAAGGTTGTATAATTTAGTGGGAGTATTTTTGGAAAAATACATTATTTATTTCTTTAATGAAAATTGGTACTTATTAAATTTTGGAAATTTTGCATAATTGTAGATAATGACTAACAACACTCAATCAATTTCGTTGCGATCGATCCTTGAGAAGGATAAGCTCCAAGAGAATGGTACTAACTTTATGGATTGGATCCGTAGCCTAAGAATTGTTCTAAGGCAAGAAGATAAGTTGTACATTCTCGATGGGCCACTTCTTGCTGAACCAGAACCTACTGCCCCTAGGGCAGAAAGAGACAGTTACAAGAAACATCGTAATGATTCTAGAGATGTAAGTTGTCTCATGGTTGCTACTATGTGCTCAAAACTCCAACAAAGTTTGTAACATTTGGAAGCCTATGAGATAGGAGTGGAGTTAAGAGCCATGTTTCAAGAGCAAGATAGGCAAGAGAGGTACAAGACCATTGTTGCATTCACTTCTTGCAAAATGAATGAAGGGCAACAAGTGAGTCCTCACATGCTTAAAATGAAAGGTTATGTAGACCATCTTGAGAAACTTGGATATCCAATTCCATTGGAGCTAGCCACGGATCTCATTCTTAATTCATTGCCTAAAAGTTATAATCAGTTTGTGATGAATTATAACATGCATGGAATGGATAAGAATCTCTCCGAGTTGCATGGGATGCTTAAAACTGCGGAGATGAAGATTGTGGAGAAAGGTTCTCCTGTGCTCTTGGTTCATGATGGGAAGAAGGCTGGTGCCAAAGGAAAGGGTAAGGCAAAAGTTGTCAAACCCAAGATAAGCAAGGCAAAGGTTGCCAAGGCTTCTGAGGCAAAACCCAATTCACAAAAGGATGCAATCTGTTTCCATTATCAAGAAATTGGTCATTGGAAACGTAATTGCAAGGCTTTCTTGGAAGAGCAAAAGAAGAAGAAGGGCAACAAGGCTGCGTCGACTTCAGTTATCTATATGATAGATATTCTCCTTTCTACCACTGATTCTTAGGTATTGGATACCGGATGTGGTTCTCACATTTGTTTAAATGTGCAGGGACTAAAGAATAGGAGACTGCTTAAAGAGGGTGAAGTAGACATACGCGTGGGGAATGGAGCAAGAGTTGCTGCATTAGCCGTAGGGACTTATCAAGTCACTTTACCTTCCAGTTTAATACTTGTTTTGAACAATTGCTATTATGTACCGGATTTAAGTAGAAATATTATTTCAATTTCTTGTTTGGATAATGAAGGTTTTAAGTTTCTTATTGAGAATAATAAATTTTCTATTTATTTAAATGATGTGCTTTATGGTATTGCTAATTCATTTAATTGCCTTTATGTCTTGGATGTCAAGAATGAAAATAATGAAAATGTCTATCATATAAACAAGAAATCTAAACCTAATAATGTAAATCATTCTTATTTGTGGCATTGCCGTCTTGGTCATATTAATGAGAAGCGTATCTCAAAACTCCATGGGGACGGTCTCTTAGGTTCATGTGACCTTGGGTCATATGACACTTGTGAGTCGTGTCTTCTTGGAAAAATGACTAAGACACCTTTTACTAAGCTAGGTGAAAGGGCAAGCGACTTATTGGGGTTGATACATTCTGATGTATGCGGACCATTAAGTAGCAATGCTAGGGGAGGATTTCAATACTTCATAACCTTCACTGATGATTATAGTAGATTTGGGTATGTTTACGTAATGAAACATAAAAGTGAAGCATTTGAGATATTTAGAATATTTCAAAATGAAGTAGAAAAACAACTTGAAAAAAGTATTAAGGCACTTCGATCAGATCGAGGTGGAGAATACTTGAGTCATAAATTTGATGATCATCTAAAAAATTGTGGAATAGTTTCACAATTGACTCCACCCGGAACACCACAATGGAATGGTGTGTCTGAGAGGAGAAATCAGACTTTGTTAGACATGGTTCGATCAATGATGAGTCAAGTTGATCTTCCAATATCCTTTTGGGGTTACGCTCTAGAAACCGCTGCATTCACACCAAATCGTGTTCCAACTAAATCGGTTCAAAAGACTCCATATGAGATGTGGAGCGGAAAGAAGCCTTGTCTGTCTTTCATGAAGATTTGGGGTTGTGAAGCTTTTGTCAAAAGACGTGTCTCAGACAAACTTGCACACAAATCTGATAAATGTATTTTCGTGAGATATCCTAAGGAAACTAAAGGATATTACTTTTACAACCAAACGGACAACAAAGTGTTTGTTGCCCGAACTGGTATCTTTTTAGAGAAAGAGTTTCTCTCCAAAGAAATCAGTGGGAGTAAAATAAATCTTGAAGAAATTCGAGACCCAGAAAATAACATTGAACCAATAGTGGAACAAGAACAAGAACCACAAGGAGTTGTGGAACCTGTTCAAAATACACAAGAAACTCGCAGATCTGGTAGGTTACGATCCGAGCCCGAGAGATATGGATTTCTCGTAACGGATTGTAATGAGGTGGAAATCATTGAGAATGATGAACCGACAACCTATCAAAAGGCGATGTCTTCTCCTGATTCGGATGGCTTGGAGCCATGGAATCCGAATTGCAATCCATGCAAGACAATCAAGTTTGGAATTTGATTGATGCACCCAAAGGTGTAAAAACCATAGGATGCAAATGTGTCTTCAAGAAGAAGACTGACATGGATGGGAAGGTGCATACTTACAAAGCTAGACTTGTAGCGAAAGGTTATAGGCAAGTTCATGGTATTGACTATGATGAAACCTTTTCACCCGTAGCAATGATCAAGTCTATAAGAATTTTGCTTGCCATTGCCGCATATCATGACTATGAAATATGGCAAATGGATATCAAAACCACTTTCCTAAATGGAAAACTACAAGAGGATGTGTATATGACACAACCAGAAGGTTTTGAACAAAATTCTAAGGTATGCAAATTGCAGAAATCCATTTATGGATTAAAGCAAGATTCTAGGAGTTGGAATCTCCGTTTTGATGAATCGGTCAAAGAGTTTGGTTTCATCAAGAACGAAGATGAGCCTTGTGTATACAAGAAGATTAGTGGGAGCATAGTGCTATTCCTGATTTTATATGTGGATGACATATTACTCATTGGAAACGACATTCCTACACTTCAGTCCGTAAAGACTTGGTTAGGAAAATGCTTCGCAATGAAAGATATGGGTAAAGCCGCATATATACTTGGCATTAAGATCTATAGAGATAGATCAAAGAGGCTACTTGGTTTAAGCCAAAGTACATATATTGACAAGGTCATTAAAAGATTTTGTATGGAAAATTCTAAAAGAGGAACCTTGCCAGTGTTACATGGAGTTTCTCTAAGCAAGACTCAATGTCCTAAGACAAAAGATGAGCGTGAGAAAATGAATGATGTTCCATATGCTTCGGCAATTGGGTCCATCATGTATGCCATGATTTGTACTAGGCCAGATGTATCCTATGCTTTGAGCAAGACAAGTAGATACCAATCCGACCCCGGAGAGAATCACTGGGTAGCTGTAAAAGCGATTCTTAAGTACTTGAGAAGGACTAAAGACTAGTTTTTGGTCTATGGAGGAATGAAAGATGATCTTGTTGTAAATGCTTACACGGATGCAAGCTTCCAAACCGACAGAGATGACAGTCGATCGTAATCGGGTTTTGTGTTTATGTTAAATGGTAGAGCTGTAAGCTGGAAGAGTTCCAAGCAGAGTACAACCACTGATTCTACAATGGAAGCTGAGTATATTGCTGCATCGGATGCTGCAAAGGAAGCTGTTTGGATTAAGAAGTTCATCACTGAACTTGAAGTGGTTCCTAGTATTGCTAATCCAATAGACCTTTATTGTGATAATAATGGTGCTATTGCTCAAGCAAAGGAACCAAGGGCACATCAAAAATCCAAACACATACTTAGGCGTTACCATGTCATTCGAGAGATCATTGACAGAGGTGACGTGAATATATGCAAAGTACCTACTGATGACAATGTCGCGGACCCGCTAACAAAGGGACTTCCACAAGCTAAACATGAAGGTCATGTTAGGTCCATGGGTATTAGATACATGGGAGATTGGGCCTAGGGCAAGTGGGAGATTGTTGGTAGTGGTGCCCTAGGCACGTTTAATAAACGTTGTAATTGTTATCATTTATTTCATATCAATAAAGAGATGTTTTGATTATTATTGTTGTTCATGTTTACTTATAATAATCTCCATCCCTAGTACTTTTTAAGCACTAGTATAAAGGCTAAATGATCATGGGATGATCATGTTAGATTTATGGGTACTTGTTTGGAACAAGGTACTGGACATGACCCGCTGTATGAGATTTATGTCATGGTCCATATCGTACATATATCTCATATTAGTTATGTCATTCGAATCCTTAGACATGAAGTTATTATAGTCTTCCACTTGATGAACATTATGTTTGACATATTCAAACGCTACCTTTAACCGGGTAGTTATAAAGTGTATGATTGGCATAATCGGATTCACGTAAGGAAGAATAATAAGCTAAATGGATTTGTCCCTCTTCGGAGAGATCTCAAGCTTAGGCCTCTCGTAGGAATGATGTTGATGAAAATGTTCTGCCGGACTCAAATGAATTGATTAGATCAATGTCATTTGGATTATCAACATATTCGGAATCGAGAAAGTATTGAACAAAAACAAGTTGACTGTTTGACCATGACTTGTGTTCAATGAGATCGTGGACAAAGGGATTGTGACATATTCTAAAGGAATGCAAACTTGTATCTAGTTATACTATTTGGGTAGGTATGACGGTTTGCTAGAGCCTAATCATATCTTATGGATTCATGTTTGAACCCATTGCCAACTTAGTATAATCCTAGAGGGTCACACACAATAGAACGAATCCTAAAAAGGACTATTTCGGAAAATTAAGGCTCTCTGATCCTGGTATGCGACCGCACAAACCAGGTTAGGCGGCCGCACATGTTTTGGGCGACCGCACACCTGATTTTGGGCGGCCGCACAGTGTGTCGGGACAGATTTCCTGATTTAATTAGGAAAAGGATTTTGGACGGGTTTTGACACAAGTTTCCTATTTGGAATAGGTCTAACTTGTATATAAACAGCCAAATTCGAGCCAGAACAAGATCTAGCTTTTGTGCAAGTCTCCAAAGAGTTTGAGAGAGTTTTATTTTGTTCTAAGACATCCTAGATTGAAGAACAAAATAATACACAAAATAATATTCCATATAGTTCATATAAATTTTGAAAACATGTTTCATAATTTTGGTCTAGCAACCAAGATCAAGTGTTCTTGATATTCGTTCAAGGTGTGGATACCGCTAGAGGGTGAAGCTCATCATCTTCAAAGTTCGTGTTCTTACTTGTTCGTGATTAAAGCTTCAATTTCACCACCAAGATCAAAGACCAAATTTAAAGTCATCAAGGGTTAGTTCTTCTAGTATTCGTATTGCAAGTATTTGATTTAATCATATGAATGGATCTATGGGCTTTGGGTTTCATAAAATTTTAAATGCTATTTTCCGTTGCGCATGTTACATGGAAACCCAACAAATATCACATATAGGTAGACAGAGCCTCAGTTCCCGCCATCCGCAAACGGATCCCGCATCAGCAAACGGATCCCGCATTCAGCAAACGGATCCCGCCTCAGCAAACGGATCCCGCTTCAGCAAAACGGATCCCGCTTTAGCAAACGGATCCCGCTTCAGCAAAACGGATCCCACCATATCCTTTCTATATCAATAAAGCCGCTCACACAGGGAGCGGACCCCTATCCTTTGCAAATTTCAAATTCATGTTTTATCGAGTCTTTGTGTTCTCTTGTCGATGTCCTCGGCGGTTGTCTTTCTTTCGTCGACGCGTTTTGCTTTGCAATCCACGTCGTCGAGGGGCTCTGTAGACACCCCGCTTTGGACCTCTCAATCCGATTGCATACATTGTATTTTTATTTAACTTGTTTTTGTTAATTTCTGTTACTTCCGTTAAGTTCTTAACTGATTCCGTTAGTTTTGGACTAAACTGCATAACAGAGTTAACTTTTAGAGTCATTCTGTCATTCTATTATTTTCACCCGCGGGCGCCTCCCGTAATGGTCATGGGGCGCGCGCGCGTTTGGTCCAATAGGCCGGACTCGCGTGCTTCCCACTTTGACTGTTACGGATTGCAGCCTTTTCCCTCCATTTTTAGAATCAAAAACATATTTTTATCACATGTCTTAATCTAGCATTAACCCCTTTTTATTTTGTAACCTCCCAATCCCATATTCTTAGTTTTTTCCCAAAAACTAAATATTTCTTTTATTTATTATTTGATTTTCTTTTAATTATTTTATTTCTCTTTATTTTTCTATTGGTTGAAAGACCACATTTTTCTCTCTTTTCTACCTATTTAAACCCCTCATTTTTACCTTAGAAAGGTACCTTGAACTTTGAACTTTCTCCTTACACAAATTCTACACCATTCTCCCTACACAAATTTCCCCAACAAGAGTTCTAGCAACTAAACTCTTCACAAATTTCTACACAACAATTTTTCTACAACAACTCCAAGCCAAAGTTTGAAGTCCTCTTTTCTAAAGGTACACTTCTTCTTCTATCTTATTTATGTCTTTTTAGATGTATGCAATCCCCACCAAATGGGACATGACCAAATGACCACTTTATTATATTAAAGTTGGTCAAGGTCATCTCCCTACATTTCAATCTCTACTTTAATTTCCTATCTATTTCTTAATGTAATTGTTTAGTATAATTGTTACATGTAATCTTTAGCATAAATTAATAAATAAAATAATTCTCTTTTATTTCTCTTTTATTTTCCCCTTTCTTTTCACTTTAATTGTTAGCACTTTTTATTGAAGGACATTTAACATTAGAACACAAAAAGTAGCAGGACCCGCGTAAGCGGGGCAGAGTGGGTGTTTAAGTACTTCCCACTCCGTCACCTAACCCCCGAACCCCTCATCTCAAGAATCTTTGGTTTCGTAATCAATAAAAAAGGCTATTTTCTTAGGTTTTCTCACGTTCCTCTAAAACGTGGGTGGCGACTCTTAAAATCAATTAGACATCCTAGGTAATTCACCACTCTAGCCAAGCCGTGGTTCCCCGGGGTATCTACAATACCCTTTATAACTATCTGGTTAAAGATAGCGTTTGAATATGTAAAACATAATCTTCATCAAGTGGAAGACTATAATAACTTCATGTCTAAGGATTCAAATAACATAACTAATATGAGATATATGTACGACATAGACCATGACATAAATCTCATACAGCGGGTCATGTCCAATACCTTGTTCCAAACAAGTACCCATAAATCTAACATGATCATCCCATGATCATTTAGCCTTTATACTAGTGCTAACAAGCTCTAAGGACGGAGATTATTATAAGCAAACATGAGCATTAATAATAATCAAAGTATCTCTTCATCACTATGAATATAATGATAACACATACAACGTTTAACAAACGTGCCTAGGGCACCAACACCAACAATCTCCCACTTGCCCTAGGCCCAATCACTTAGGTATCTAATACCTATGGACCTAACATGACCATCATGTTTAGCTTGTGGAAGTCCCTTTTTTAGCATGCCCACAATGTTATCATTACTTGGTACTCTGCATATATTTACGTTTCCTTTATCAACGATTTCTCAAACGATATGAAAAACGCATAAGTATGTGTTTCGATTTAGGATGTGCTCTTGGTTCATTTACTTGATCGATAGCACCACTATTATCACTAATAAGGTCTATTGGATTAGCAATGCTAAGAACCACTTTAAGTTCACTAATGAACTTCTTAATCCAAACAGTTTCCCTTGCAGCATCCAATGCAGCAATAAACTTAGCTTTAGATGTAGAATTAAGTGACTGTACTTTGCTTGGAACTATTCCAACTTACAGCTTCACTATTCGACATAAACACAAAAATAGATTGCGATCTACAATCATCTTTGTCGGTTTGAAAGCGTGCATCCGAGATCATCTTCCATACCTCCATAGATCAAAAAAGAATCTTTAGTCCTTCTCAAGTACTTAAGAATCGCTTTCATAGCCTATCCAGTGATTCTCACCGGGGTCGGATTGATATCTACTCATCATGCTCCAAGCATTAGATATATCCGGCTTAGTACTTATCATGGCATGATGGATCCAATTGCCGAAGCAAATGGAATCTCACTAATTTTCTCATGCTCATCTTTTGTCTTATGACATTGAGTCTTGCTTAGAAAAACTCCATGTATCATTGGCAACTGTCCTCTCTTAGAATTTTCCATGCGGAATCTTCTAATGACCTTGTCAATGTATGTACTTTGGCTTAAACCAATTAGCTTCCTTGATCTATCTCTGTAGATCTTAATGCCAAGGACGTATGTGGCTTTATCCATATCCTTCATTGCAAAACACTTTCTTAACCAAATCTTTATAGATTAAAGTGTAGGAATGTCGTTTCCAATGAGTAATATGTCATCCACATATAAGAGAAGGAATAGCACCATGCTCCCACTAATCTTCTTGTATATACAAGATTCATCTTCGTTCTTGATGAAGCCAAACTCTTTGATTCATCAAAACGGAGATTCCAACTCCTAGAAGCTTGCTTCAATCCATCCCATGGATCTGCGCAACTTTCATACTTTTAGAATTTTCTTTGACTATCAAAACCTTTAGGTTGTATACAATACATCCTTAAGTGAATTCCCGTTAAGGAACGATGTTTTGACATCCTTTTGTCAAATTTCATATTCCAAACATGAAGACGTGACTATGAGAATTCTAATAAGTTCCTTGCTACCCACTTAAGTTTTCTCCAAGAAAACTAAATCTCATCCTTTGGTTTTTACACCTTAGGTTATAATGATCAAGTTCCAAACTTGATAATTATACATGGGTTGCATTTTAGATTTTATGACTCCAGGCCATTAATCTAAATATGGAGCAGACACTTCATTTTGATAGGTGGTAATATGTCATTCTCAATGAGCTTTACTTCAATACTTTCTATTTCGAAATATCCAATATTTCTTGTAATAGATTGTATCCTATCATGTATGCAAGTACTTGTATATCTTGAACGGATTTTCACAATCCCTTGTGAAAGTTTGTTCAACTTCCATCTTAGGTTAAATGCTATTTCCTGGGTCTCGAAGCATTCGAGATATATTTTACACCCACTGGTTCTTTTTAGAGATAAGCAACTTATCTAGAAAAGTATCATCATAAGCAACAAATCATTTGTTTCTTATTAGGAAAATAATGTCCTCAAGTTTCCTTAGGATATCACATGAAAATATATTTATTAGATTTAAATGTGAGTGTGTCCCAGACAACTCCTTTCCAAAAGGTCTTATCGTCTTTAATCTTTACGAAAGACAAACCGAGTTTTCTTTCACCTTTTTAACCTCTTTTGATGGAACTCAAATTAGTGTAATTATAGCGGTTTTCAATATATAACCCCAAAACAAATAATGGAAGATCAATCTGACGTTATCATCTAATGAACCCTATTCAATACGGTTCCTTACCTTTATACAGACACATCATTCCAAATGGTGTTCTTGGTGGAGTTAATTGTGAAACTATTTCACAACCTTAACGATGACTGTCAAATTCTTAGTTTAATTATTTATCATCATAATCCAATCAGAATCTTTGAATAGTTTTACCAAGTAAAACCAAAATTCTCTTTTAGCATTGCTATTTAATGCACCATATACATCGAAATGTATTAGGTCAAGTAAGATGTTAGCCTTTTACTAATCCTAGTAAAAGATGTCTTGGTCCAAGTACATAAGATTTGCATAAATCATATGATTTCAAATCATATGACTTTAAAACTCCGTCACATGGAATTTTAGATATGCATTTCTCATTTATTTGATGAAAACAATAATGCATAAAGAATTTAATTATTTATGTTATAGCCTTTATTACTTTGTTCTTCAAATTTAGGATATAAGATTTATTTATATGATAACACAATGAAGTAAATCATAATAAATAAATCACTTTTCTTATTCCAAGTAAGAAATAAATATCCTTCATTATGTTATAACAAAATAATATTTTCTACTTCATGAGTAAAGTCACTTTATCAGTGTTCTACGAACAATGCTTGCAACCATTGCATCATTACCATTCGTAGTTCTAACTTTACTATAAGTAGTCTTTTAATTCACTAATTATTGCACATTTATACAAATGTGGGATCCACATCCGGTATCCAATACCCAATAATTAAATTTAGAAAGATTATTTTATAACATAAATATCCCAAGTGGTAGTCCCACTACCATTCTCTTTTATTGATCATCCAGAGTTTTGATTACAATTTTAAATGGTCAATCCAATTGCCACATTACAAATTGCATCAATTAGAGTTATAATTTTAGCCACAATTATATTTCCTTTTAGACAATGTCTGTCTTACCTTTCTTTTGGCATTTGCCTTTTTCCTTCATGAACCATGAGCACTGGAGAACCCTTCTCCACCATCTTCATCTCCACAGTTTTAAGCATGTCATGCAACTCAGAGAGATTCTTTATCCATTCCAAGCATGTTATAGTTCATCACAAAGTGATTATAACTCTTAGGCAATGAATTTAAGAATGAGATCCGTGGCTTGCTCCAATCCAATTGGTCAGCCAAGTTTCTCAATATGCTCTACGTAGCCTTTCATATTAAGCATGTGAAGTGCCACTCGTTGCCCTTCACTCATTTTGCAATAAGTGAATGCAACAATGGTTTTATACCTCTCTTGCCTAGCTTGCTCTTGAAACATGTCTCTTAACTCCACGCCTATCTAATAGGCTTCCACAAGTTCCAAACTTTGTTGGAGTTTTGAGCACATAATCGCGAGCATGAGACAACTCACATCCCTATAATCATACTCATGTTTCTTGTGATTGTATTCTCTACCCTAGGGGCATTGGCTCCGGGTTCTTTTAGGAATAGGCTTTAACAAGAATGTACAATTTATCTTCTTGCCTCAGAACCATTCTCAGGCTCAGGATCCAATCCATGAAGTTTGTACCATTCTCTTGAAGCTTATCCTTATCAAGGATTGATCGCAACGAAGTTAGTTGTCATTATCTACAACTCATGCAAAATTTCCAAAATTTTACAAGTACCAATCTCATTAAAGAGATAAATAATGTATTTTCCAAAAATACTCCCACTAAATTATATAACCTTCTTATACATCCAATGTATAATATAATTTAAATGGGCTAAGATCCAACTTTAATTTAATTTCAAGTCCGCTATGGCGGATTACACAAAGTCAAATTAATTAGGGAGACAACCCTGTCAATCATATCCCATATGACTCTTAGATCCTTTGTCTGAGATTCTTTTAAAATTGGGCTAAGATCCAACTTTAATTTAATTTCAAGTACGCTTTGGCGCGTCGCTCAAAATCAAATTAATTAGGTAGACAAACATGTCAATCATATCCCATATGATTCTTAGAGATCCAATTTCAAAGCATGTTTAATCTCATCTTTGCCTTAGGCCCAAAACTGTTTTGACGCCCAATTAAGTCTAACCATTTTAAACGCATAGTTGATGTGCCTCGCTAGGGCGTGCCCACATCATCCATCTTGCTCATACATGAATAAATTTAATGAACCTCGCTAGGGAGAACCCACATTAAAATCACCCATGTACTAACAAGTGTTTTAATCATGGCGTGGCAAGAGGACTTAAAACTTTTCTTGAAGGTTTATCACCATATAGCATACAACACATTTATGAGCACATAAAATAAACATGTTACGCATCAAGTTTAGCCACTAAATTAATCATCATTAATTTAAGCATAATATTTATGTGTCATTAGTTTCTCTATAATTATGAGGATGAGACTCTTTGAACTTTGGTTATCATCTCCAAATCAAGACAACAAGAAGTGCGGCCGAACTAAGCCATAAGGCAACTACAATTCCGCACTAATACAAAAAACCAAGAAAGTAGTCCATGTGGCCGAAACTAAGCAATAGATGGTCTCGATGAACGTAGGCCAATTGCATTTACAATTCCACATGGATCTCCAAACTTGAATCAAGAACTTTGTTTCTCAATTTTAGCAATTATGAACTCTTCATAATTCTAACTTCATTTTATCTTCGAATCTTTGATTGCGACCAAGTTTGGGAAATACAGTCTCGATGAACGTAGGCTAGCCATCCAAACCTTGATCCAATCGCAGTTTGGATCGAGATGAACATGGTAAGAAAGTTGATCAAACTCTCTACCGAGGTATGATTGGCTCTCTACTTTACTTAACTGCTAGTAGGCCAGATATCATGTTTAGTGTTTGTGCTAGATTTCAAGCTGACCCTAGAGAATCTCATCTTATTGCTGTTAAACGTATTATTAGATATTTATGTGGATCTGTTAACCTTGGACTTTGGTACTCCAAAGAATCTTCATTTGATCTATTAGGTTATTCAGATGCTGACTTTGCAGCATGTAAGATAAGTAGAAAGAGTACAAGTGGTACTTGTCAGTTCCTTGGAACGCGGCTTGTGTCATGGTCCAGCAAGAAACAAGCGTTGGTTTCAGTCTCAACCGCTGAAGCTGAATATATAGCGGCTGGAAGCTGTTGCTCTCAAATTCTCTGGATGAAACAACAGTTGGAGGACTACGGGATATTTGAACAAAACTGCCCTATCTACTGTGATAGCACTGCTGCAAAATCCATCTCCAACAATCCAGTTCAGCACTCAAAAACCAAGCACATCGACATAAGATATCATTTCCTCAAAGACCATGTTGAAAAGAAAAACATTTTTCTAGCAAAGGTGGGAACAGATGATCAAATTGCTGATATCCTCACCAAACCGCTTGAAAATTCCAGGTTCTATCACTTACGAGGAGAAATGGGTATGTTAGAACTAACTTAAGATATCATATCTATATATATTATTTCTATTTTGTTTAAGTGTTTTGGCTATGCTTAGAAAAGTCATCTAGTGTGCGGTTCTGTCATCATTGAAACCGCATCAATAAATGGTTCGGTACAAGATACTCCATCAAACTGATGAGTCAAAATGAATGAAATCGGTTCTTTCAAAACCGACAAGAAAGCAAAGTCATTCGGTTTAAACATACAAACCGCCATCAGATTAGAGAGACATCAGTTTCATGAAAACCGCTGAAGACGTAAGGTAAGTCGGTTTTCTCAATCAAACTGCTCAGGTATGAAATTGCATTTCAGTCCCTACTTTATGTCATATAAATTATAAGGACATTTTTGCAATTATCTCTGCCGCATTAAATTTTATGTGACGTGGGACGCCAACTGGAGACCATCGTGCGCCGTTCTCGTCGTTCCATTACCCGAGTAACAGTTATTTGAGTATAAAAGACAAAGTTTATTTCTTTTTACCTTTTTACCTTCTTCATCATTCATCTCTCTCTTCTGCAACCTCTGTTTTCTACCTCCAAAATTTCTCATACTCTTTTCAAAATTTAAATGGCACCTAAGAAATCATCCGACCCTTCTGCTCCATCTACATCTAAAACATCCAAAGGCGATATGGTATGATTTCTTGAACCCTTCACTCTAGCATTTCATCTTTTTCCGCCATTGTTGTTCGTAAAAGCTTGTTCGTCTTCTAATGTTTTTACTTGCTTTTTCTTTCAATTTTTGGTTGATTATGCGTACATATGTTCATATATACTGGGTTTGATGTTTATTCCTTGTATTTTGTTCAATTTTTGAAAAATTTTGATTTTTGGGTTTTTGGGTGTTCTTTCGTATTTCTTTTGATACTATGTTCTGGGTTTGTTATTTGAACTTGTTCTTTTAGAACTTTGTTAGTATCTGCTCGTTTCGAATCTTTTGGTATACTTCTTTCATGTTTTGGTTAAGTTTTTGTTTTGCATGTTTATCCCCTGTTCATCATGTTCTTCATGCATTCAAATACTTTTTCAAATTCTTTTCATGTCTAGTTTTGGGTGTTTACCATTTTACCCTTGTTTTGCTTCAACCGCCTATTTCATTGTTAGAATTCCTTGTAGCGGTTTGTATGCTTGGTTTATCAAACTGCTTGCACCAATCTCTTACTAACTTTGATTATTTTTAGGATGAATCCAACTTTGTACCTGGATCTCAAATCATTAAAGACGAATTCGAAGCTGATGCAGTTGGAAGAAAACTGCTTGCCCGACTGGAATCGTCAAAATTGATGCCTCTGTTTCAATTAGATGAACCGAAGTTTGACAAAAAGCTTTGTGCAGAATTCTTTGACAATGGGATTGTCTGTGTGGTACCCCTGTTGAATGGTAAAGGTGAAGAAATCAGAGATTTAGAGTCTGGGGAAGTTAAGACTGAAAATGCCATCAAGTCCACTGTCAGGACAAAAGATGTGGTTTTATCTGCTTCAAAGGTTGTTATCCTGGCTGGGTTAGAAAATTCTGGAATTCTTTCCATCAAACCAGAGTTAGTCAGCCGAACTACTGAGGAGCTCTTAGGGGTTTCTGTCTTCAACACTAAGTCCACCCCCAAGAAGGAGTTTGGAGAAGTTATGGCAATGTTGTGTGATTTAGTAGATACTGGAGTAATGTGCAAGAATGGCAATCACAACAACTTCACTTCTGAGCAGTACAACTACTGCGTGGCTATCTACAAGGGGAAGAAGCTGCACTGGCCAAGGATCATCATGCAAGAAATGATCAATACCCTCAGCCGCCATACTTCTGCCAAAGCCGCTGGAAAAACAAAGATCAGAACTCACTGCAGACTTTTAACAAAGTTTCTTCATCAGGATTCTGTGATCTTTAAAGCTTCTGTGGCAAACGAAGCTGAGTGGGTGCAACCGAATGAGAAGACCTTGTTTGGTGCTTCAAAACTTGATGCTTTCAGAACCGGGTTTGGATGGCGGTTTGCACAAGCGGTATGGAATGCTGATCCTTTGCCTGAAGAACAGAGAGGACCCTATCCTGAGGCTCGGCTCAATAAGTCAAGCAAACCTTATGCTGGTGCCATAGCAGATCAAGCTGCCGCTACTAGAGCTAGAGAAGCAGCTCAAACTGCCACCTTGAATAGGCTAGGAGTTAGCCTGGATGGAACTGAGGCTCCAGTTGAGAGGGAGTCTGCGGTTGAGGGGGAGCCTACAATCCCTGTGGCTCAACCCAGGGAAACCATGACTCCAAGAAAGAAGAAAGCCAAAATTACTGACACTTCCAAACCCTCATCCAATCTTCCTCCAAAACCATCCTTACCAAAATCCTTCCTTATTCTATCCAATCCCTCTTCTAAACCGCTTCCACCTTCATCTAAACCAATTCCCTTCACTAAATCAACTCCTCCTACCTCTTCTAAACCCCAGATAAAACCCCTTTCCCCAATAAAGCCAAATGTTGAAAAATCCATGAATTTCGCACAAGATGTGCAAATCTTGAGAAAACTGAGAGCCACCACCTCTGAACCCAAACCTATCTCACCTCCAAAATCCCCTCTCAAACTGCCAACTGTTCAATTCACTGAAGAACAGTTACAGCTAATCTTTTCTACCCTTCCCAACCTCAAACCCTTCACTCAAACCGAGCCTGAGCAGACCGAAGTATCTGAGGCTGCGGTTCTTGTTGAACAAACCGATGTATCTACAAGTGCGGTTAAGCCTGAGCAAACCGATGAGTTTGAGGCTGCAGTATTGCCTGAGCAGACTGATGTGTCTGAGGTAGTTCAAGATGAACCTGAGCAAGATGATGACAATCTTGAGGTTTAACCACTGAAGAAGAAGAGAAGATTAATCAAGAAATATGATTTTGTGGAGCACTGGCAATCAAGGCCACCTGGTGCAGTGGACTTTACTGAAGATCATGACAAGAAGGATCACTCACCCATTGAAGGCTCATTTGCAAAGGAGTTGAGAGAAAGAGCTGAACTGAGAAAGGCCGGAATAGACCCCATATTGGTTGAAACCGCTCCTCCTTCATTGAAACAAAAGATAGATTTTGACTCACCAGAGCGCACTCCTTCACCATCTGGATCCCCTACACTGCCTTTTACTCCATCGGTTCCACCGTCGGCTCAACCGCAACTGATCAATATCTCTGCCCCTTCGGTTTTTCCTGAGTTCAAAGTTGCAGTTAGGACTCCCAAACCGCGTTCTTTGAAAAGGAAGTGTGCACTGGATATCGCGGCTTACCTAAAGAGGTTTAGAGCTACTTTTTCCAAAGCCAACCGCCATGGAGACATCATCCGAGCCGCCAACAAGCATGAAGAGCAACGAATCAAGCCTGGTCGTCCAAATCCTTTCGCAATTTTTCCAGCCGATGAGTCTCAGGATGCTTCAGATCTACTCATTGCTTCAACTCTTGATCAAATCATTGAAGATCTGGCAGTTGAGGTCATATTTTCTCTCTGCTCTCAATTTTTCTTTAGGATAAACTGCATTGTATTTCCATATCTTTATAGATGGCAGTTCTCTCCTTATACTTCCATTTCTCTCTCCAATACCCAACTTCTTTCCATTTCCCTTTCTCTTCCCTACACTTCATTTTCTGTCATTCTTTTCCCTTCCTCCCTTTTTGAAACTGATCCAGTAAAGATTCAATTTGTTCTGGATTCATTTTTTACCCAATCTGCATTTCTTTCCTCTCTGCCCTTCCTTGTTGATGCCATTAAGAGGGAGAATGCTATTGACCCTCGGATTGGGAGAATGGAATTCAAGATTGAAACCCTTCTGGAGAACCAGCTCAAATTAGAACATAAGCTTGAAACTCTAAATGATATGACTTCTCTCAGACTTGAAGCGGCCCAAGAAATGAATGAGTCTCTAGAGAAGAAGTTAGACCAACTGGCTGATCTGACGGTTTCATCAACTGACTACTTAGTTCATTATGCCAACGACCTGAAGAAGCTTTCTGAAAAAATCTTAGAGAAGGTAAATGAACCGACCCATCTTCGCCTTAAGTCAGCTGAATACGTGTTTGAAACCGCCAGCCTAGTAGTGCCTTCTGATGTTGCTCAAACCACAGACCAAGCCGCCGCCAGGGTTCCTGATAGAATTGACTAGATTTCTTTCTATCCTTTTTAATCAGTTTTGCCTTCATTATTTTCCTTGTAATTTGTAACTTCCAAAACCTTTAAAGGATTATAATGAAAATGAATGCATTGCATCTTATTCCAAAAACCTTGTTTATTCAAACTACTTGTTTGTGGAACAATGCATTTTCAAAACCCATGCACTTTAATTCATCATGAAAAATTTTCTAAGTGTATGTGTTTTAAACATTCAGTTTAAACGTGCATATCTGATTTTCATAATCATATCTCTTTATATGCATCTGAATGAATTTCTTTTCTATCTGTCCTTCATTTCCTTTGTTTGTTGATAGATTAGAAATCTATGGTATAGCATTGTGTGTGCATTTGACTTGGGACATGCAGTTTCAATACATACTCATTTGAGCATGTTCTTACCAAGTACAATGTTTGCTCTATCATAGTGTGGTAATGGCATCAATCAAATAGGGGGAGATTGTTAGGATTCATTGTTAGTACACCCACCTGATTTGATTGACCCATTCCACGTGTCTTTTTATGGACTTTAGGTTTACATGTAATGAAGTTATACTTAAAATTTTAGACAAGTCCATTTCTAGATGTTTAGTAGTTAGGCTGAGTTATGTTCGGTTTATCCATAGCGGTTTAGTGTCCCTCAAGCCGCCGTCTTCAAACCGCCAGCATGGTGCCTTAAGTCCTTCATCAAACCGCAGTTTGTGTCTTTGATGAAACCTCACTTCAAGTTCATTCATGAAACCGCACATGCATCTGGTGGAACCGCCGACCAAGATATTGAAGAAGTTATTGCTGTCATTTACTCCTTGAAGACAAACATTCGCTTTTCAACCGTAAATGAATTACTAGTGACTTGTCCTTAAACTTCAAGTCATATTTCAGTTATTCTTGGAATGTCGGTTTGTCTCGCTTTTTGAAAAGTTACCGTTGTACTTTTCCAACAACTAAAAGGACAATGTCAGGTAGTAATCCAACAACTTCCTGCCACAAAGCAAAAGCAAAGGACGACAGTGACAGGTCAACCAATGGGATTGTGACAGCGCATAGAACCACCATACAATGACTCACCTCTTTGTCCAACGGTCAATAATGCCTTAACTATAAATAGCCTTCATTTCTCAACAATGAAGGTTGCTGAGCTTCAAAGAGAATATCCCAAGTATTCAAGCTTGCTTTGAAGATTGAAAACCCAGATATTCATATCTTCATCATCTCCTTAGCAAACCCAGAGTTCTTCATCAAAGCTTCAAGCCTCCAAATCATCACAACTCAGCCTTGCACAGAAAGTAATCACTTGCTCGCCATCACTTAGATATTTTAAGCTCTTGATCTCTTTCCACACCACACACCCGGAGTATATTTTCTTATAGATTATATACCTCGAAAACACAGGTTGTTATAATAGCATTGTTAGGTTAGATTGTTCATTTAGAGTTTAGATTCTTTTGTAATCTTGTAAAAACTCCTCTAAATCAATACAAGTCTAGTAGCTATTAGAAAATCCTAGGCTAACCACCTAGGTAGAGGATGTAGTTCTTTCAAGAACGAACCTCTTCAAATTGTGTGTCCTTGATCTTTATTTTCTGTCTTGTCATTTACATTTCCGTTTATGAGCTTTATTTACTTTTATGTGAAATGACTTGATAAATGATTTGCATACTTTTGTGATACTTCAGTTGTGCCTTGTCAGTTGCATCATTCCACTTTTCAACCACTTAAACTGCTCTACTCTTTATAATTCAGTTTGGCCAAAACCGCAAAACTCCGCTGTGCATTTTATCTGAGCGGTTCTAGTGCTTTAAACCGCAATAGACCAAACTGATAAGTACTTGGTTGATTTTCAAGGGTATTTCGAAAAATATTTTAAACCGCTATTCACCCCCCGCCCTCTAGCGGTTCTATACCCTTGTTGCCCTTTGGGACCAAAAAATTGCACTTGGATACATGAGCCAAAATAACTGTTTGTATCCAAAGGTAATGTGTCAAATATTACTATTGGATACAATAACTCTTTAGCTGTTGAATCTAAGTGTAATTGGTTGACCAATTCAACTTAGATACATGATCCAAAATAGCTATTGTATCCAATGGAAATGTGTCAACATTACCATTGGATACAATAGCCAAATAACAATTGTATCTAATGGAATTGGTTGACCAATTGCACTTGAATACATGAGCCAAAATAGCTGTTGTATCCAAGGGTAATGTGTCAACATTACTATTGGATAATATAGCTCTTTTCCTGTTGAATCTAAGTGTAATTGGTTGACCAATTCCACTTGGATACTGATGAGACGAATTTTACACATTTAATTCCTAGGATTTTATGAGCTTAAATTGTGATTTTCATGTATTTAGAATAGATTTTATGTAACTTTGGGCATTTATATATTTTTGGGGATCTATTGTAATTCGAAAGTATTTTAGTATTTTTTATATTTTTACCCGAATTTGTTAATTTATGATGTAAAAGAAATTCCAAAAATGATGAGAAAATCAAAGTCCAATTTTGCAATGGAGGATGAGTATAATTAAAATGGTGAATGAGAGTGGCCCAAGCAATATTCATCAAGTCCAACAAAGGAGGGGCCAAGATGGACAATCACCAGCATATCCAGGAGGCCCAAGTTCACACACTCAGCAATCACAAACCAAGGCCAAGATCGCTCCAGCCTAGGAAGGCCCAGCACGAGTAGGGGCGAGCCACACGAGGCGTGTCACGCATCTGGGAGCGCCGTTTCCATGCACGAGTCGTCCCTTGGTGCGCGAGTCATGTAGGAGGATTGTCCCAGGCGCGTGAGGCGAGTTCGGGCACATGAAATGGAGGCTAGAGGCGCGTGGGAGCGCGTGAGCTCAGTATTTCAGCCATATTTTCCATATTTTTCTTATTTTCTTTATTTTTTTAATTCCTAATTAGTTTAGAACTTTTCTAGGTACTTAAATTAGGTTTCTTTCATTATTTTGATTCTAGACTTCATACATAATTTTAGATCTAGGTTTTTTTTCTTTTTCCATGAAGATTTCAAAGCTTTTGATGAGGAACTAAATCCAAGCTTTGGGTTTGAATCTTGAACCCCTTTTTATTTTATTTGAGGTATTTTTCTTTTCATAATTTTATCCCAATTCATAATTTTACTTGTGATTATTTTAGATCCATTGCTAGGGTTTATAAACCTGATCAATTTATTTATCATTGCAAGCGATCTTTGCTAGAATTTTTTATGACTGTGCCAGTGTAGAAATTCATAAGTTGTATCTTCATAGTTTATGCATGTGTCATGGTAAATTGTGAAGTGGGTAAAATTAGACGATTATCTACATGAAACAATTGTAGAAAGCGTTTTTTTATCTTAGTTTGTTTAAATCAATCAAGCAATTAATTTTGAGATCCAGACTGTGCCAGTTAGATTGAATTATTAATTAGGGTTTCTAGTGAGTGTGCCACTGCTATTAACTATTTTGAAAGAAGAAACAGCGATTGAAATAAATCTCGTGATCAAGTGAATAGTGCATGTGCTTAGAGCATGTCAGTGCATATATTTAAGAGTGCAAATGCATGAGTAAATATTATTAGGGATAGCGTCTGTACCAACCAATTCGTGTACCAACCGTACCAATTATAATTGTTATAAAGAAGTCGGTATACCAAACTTTTTGGTAGGTAGTACCGTACCATTTTCGTCTAATTGGTAGGTACACGGTATACAATATTGACTTTGGTTGGTATATCATGTACCATCTTTATATATATATACACACACACACACATATATATACATATATATACACATATATTTGTATATATCTGATGGATAGGTTTTTACATGTATTATATCTACATTCTCGTGTTGGTTTTATTGACTTTTGAATGTAATTGAGAATAGTTTTGATGTAATTTTGGTCTATCTTTGTTTTGGGAACTTTGTATGAATTTGTATATTTAGAAGCACTTTTAAGTGTTATTTTGTACTACAAAGTTCTAGTGGTTTAAAGGATTGAAGATCATGATTTCCAAGTCAGCACAGTCAAAGTCAACACTGCCAAGTCAGCATAGTCAAAGTCAAAAACGAAGAAAATAAGTTTTAGCTGGAAAAAGGACCAGGAGGCCGCTCACTATGTAACCAAGCGCCTGCCCGATCTCATACCAGGCGGCCGCTCACTATGCAACCAGGTGCCTGCTTACCTCCCAATTTATGAAGAAACCCTCTGATCAACCGAGCGACCGCCTGCCTTGAGCCGAGCGACCGCCCGCCCTCTGATCAGACCAGGAGCCCGCCTGCCTTGAACCGGGCGACCGCCCGCCTGCCTGTACCAACTTTTCCACCTTCTTGTTAGTGCCGGGATTCAAGGCTTGTTTTGGGTAGTGGAAGCTTACTTTCGGGATTCAAGGCTTATTTTGGGGCTTGTGATCCTAGCACCTCTCTAGTATAAATAGGAAGCTCATACCATTAGTTAAGGGGGCCCAAGTTCCACCATCATATCATAATTTCTCATAGTTTCATATTTAGTTCTTAGGTTTTTAGTTAGTTTTCAAGGTTGCTTTCAAGATTCAAGGGTGTCTTCTCTCTTCATCCAAATTCCAGGTTTTATGTTCTTAATTTTATTACTTGTGATAATTATTATGTTGAATATGAGTAGCTAAGTTCTTAATTCATGGTTTGGATATAAAACACTATCTAGTTCTATGTTATAAACGTTTTTATTCTTATTGATTTCATTCTAGTTGGTCAAAGTATTTTAATTTAGTTGCTAAGATTTCAAGATTGAACTAGTCATTATTGGCCTTTTTAACAATTAATTAACTCCACCATTGATTTGGGGATTAAAATATAGACCAATGCTTTGATTAATACATCCATTTGATGCTGTGATAGAATTCAAACGGGTGTAGGTTCATTTGTTCTTTAAAAACGTAGTAATATCTCTTTAAATAATTACATGGACTTGATTTGCGAAGTGTGATTAGATAAGATGAAATAGATTGTAATCCGGCCGCCTCACCGTCCCAATCTTTACAAGAAGTGAACGAACCCTAGAACGGAATCAATATCTTTATTTCAAAATAACATAGAATGATGATAGTGTGAAATCCAACCCGTGAATCTCTTTAATCTGTTTACATCATTGTTATCTGTGTATTGTTTTATTAATTTAACATTTAAATTCAGTAATTAGTATTAAAATCAAATCAAATCAAATCAAACCTCCCCCATTGGTTACTTTTACACTAATTAAATCAATTTGTGTTTCACCCAAGTCTCTGTGGTTCGACCCTTACTTTTGTATACTGCTGCTTCGGCACTTGTACACTTGCAAGGTTTTTATTACAAGAGGATTTCGTCCATCAATATCCGACCCTAAACTATTTTGAGACTAATACTTTATTGTTGTTGTTATTTACATAGCACATCATATTGCCACTTTATCAAGCATATGGATTTTTATTTTATATTTCGACGGAAATCAATGATATAGATTATGCAAACATACTCAGACACACATGATCAGTCAAAACCTAATAAAGCCAATGGGTAATCTAAGACAAAGTTGAGGAAACACACAAACACACACACACATATATATATATACACACACACACACACACACACACACACACACATATATATATATATATATATATATATATATATATATATATATATATATATATATATATATATATATATATAATACTCTAATTATTTAGGTAACTGAAATATTTAAAAGAAACTTCAATCTATTTGATACGTATTGATTTATTTTTTTAATACGTGTGAGGAGTCATATAACAACAATATTTTAGGACATATAGAGTATCAAACATTTGTTTTCTTTTTCTAACATGAAGTTACTTTATTATGATCTAGAAAAAAAATCTAAGCTGCCTTGTTATTGTGATATATTGGTTTTGGAGTCGTGCTGTCTATTAGTATATTATGTATAGTCACTAGATTGTTTAGTTTTCAAAACTTCAATTGTTCTATTTTTCTTTAATATCAAAGCTTTATAATTTGTATTTGAGATCTATTTTTATGTTATAATGTTTTACTTTTATTCTAGACAAGAAAGTAAAATTAAAAATAAAAAACGCAATTTTTTTGCCTCCATTTACATTTGGTATGTATCGAGTACCAACCGTACCAACCGAATACCAACCGTACCAATAAACTTGGTATACCGACTTTTGTGATTGCTATTGGTACATATTTTTATGTACCAAATCATACTTGGTTGGTACACGGTATAAGCAAAATACAATTAGTATACCTACCAATCCACCCCTAAATATTATCAGTGATAGTGATAAAATGTGTTAGTGGTAGTGTGCCCGTGCTAATAATTTTTTACTATTTAGCAAAATGCCACCGCGCGTTTTAAATGAAATGTCAGTTATTCACAAAAATACCACCATACATTTTTAATTTATTTATAAAAAATGTCATCACACCCTTTTTAAAGCAAGTTTTATTTATTTAAAAGACCACCACAAATTTAAATTAAACTAGTCTAACACCCGTGCATTAAACGCACGATTAAAAAGCTATGACAAATAGAAACTAAATCAATATAGTCATTATAAATATCTCATTTTATTTGCATAACTAATAGTTAAATATATATATATATATATATATATATATATATCATTTTCGAGTAATCAGTATCATCATCAACAACTCTATTTTTTTGTCAACCCATGTCTTTTAAAATAGTCTTTTCTGTATAATCTCTTAAAGTGAGTACTTTGTATTTACTAACCAATATAATAAAAGTGTTTTTTTAATAATTATCTTATAGTTGTTTCTTAGATTAACCTTTTAAAATAGTAAGAAAAACATTATTGATTTAGCAATAAATAAACAATTTATTACCCTAAATTAAAATCAACTTAAATTTTTAATGCAAATTAAATATCACTGTTTTTGAAACTTCTATTCAATTAATACATTTCGTTTACCAATTTTTTTTATTTGTGAAAGTTCATCTAATAACACTTAATGAAACTTAAACCTATATTACAACTTAAACCTGTATGACTCTTTACAAGATGGTTTAATAAGGTGTTAAAATCTCAATTTTCATTTTATTCTTGTTTTGGAGTTTTAATTAAAAAATACATTATCAATAAAATATTCAAAAGTTGTGTCAAAAAATTAAATATATAATATTTAAAGTATGTAAATTGAAAAGTATAAAAGAGAAAAAAGAAAAAAAAATTGAGAAATGAAGTCTGTTAGCGTAATCAACGGGAATTCAAATATTCCCCTATCATAATCATTCCCATGCTTATAGTAATAGGATCCCATAATTGTAGAGATTGATACAATTTATTTTAGGAGATAATCCTTATCAGGATTTCTCTCTCTTGTATATAAGCTAGGCAAACTTGTACACAAAAACTTAGTGTGAATAAATTAATATTGTTCACATGGTATCAGTCTGAAGACATCCAAACCCTAAAAATCTTAGCCTGCCGCCTCTATTCTTTTCACCTACCATGGCTGCTTCTTCGAGTTCTTCAGATTCGCTGCCCTTTGCCACCCTTATTCACATGATCACTGTGAAGCTCACTTCGGTGAACTATCTGCTATGGAGGAACCAAGTTTCTTCCATTCTCTCTTGCCAAGATTTGCTTGGTTATGTTGATGGCACTCTTCCCACTCCTCCCTCCGAGCTTGTTACCGAGGATGGTCAGAAAACCCCAAACCCGGCTCTTATCTCTTGGACACACCAAGATCAGAAACTTAAGAGTCTCCTTCTCTCTTCTCTCACCGAAGAATCCATGGCTGAGGTCATCGGATGAAAAACCTCGCGTGCCATATGGCTCGCTCTTGAATCTGCCTTTAGTCACTCCGCCAAATCCCGTGAAGTAAGTCTCAAAGATACTCTCTTTGCTATGAAGAAAGGGCCACTATCCGTGCTTGATTATGGCCGACGTTTCAAGGCTGTTTGTGATCAATTGACTGCCATAGGTCGTGGTCTGGATGAAACGGACAAGGCGCATTGGTTCTTACGCGGTCTTGGTCCCTCCTTTTCGGCCTTCTCTGCCTCTCAAATTGCCATCATCCCACTTCCAACATTTTATGAACTTGTTCCACAAGCTGTTAGTTTTGATCTCTTTCTCAATTCTCTCGAGGCCGGTGCGCCAGCCCCTCATGTTCCTGCTCCAGCGGCGCCAGTTCCCCCAGCAGCTTTTATTGCTCATAATGGACAGGTTGGTGGTGGTCATCGTGGTCGTGGCAGAGGTGCTGCCCCACGAGGCAGGGGTCGTGGTTTTCAGCGTCGTCCTCCTCGTTGTAAAATTTTTCGTATTGAGGGGCATTATGCCGACAAGTGCGATCAGCGTTTCTCTCGGGATAGTTCTGCCCATCTTGCCAAAGCACTCACTGCTTCGTGTAATATTTCCGAGACAACTCCCTCTGATTGGTATATTGACACCGGCGCTACAGCACATATGACTCCTTCCTCGTCCTATCTGGACTCCTACATGAGCTATTCTGGTTCGAATCGCGTAGCAGTTGGTAACGGTGATACTTTATCTATCTCTCACACTGGCTCTATTTCTTTATCGCATCATATTAAATTATTGGATGTACTTGTTGTTCCTCATCTCACGAAGAATTTATTATCTATCAGCAAGCTCACATCTGATTTTCCAGTTGATGTTCTTTTTATTGATTCATCATTTGTTATTCAGCATCGGGACAACAAGGAAATCCTAGCAAGAGGCCGGCGTGATCGTGACTTATATGTTCTGGATCAAGGTCAACAGGCGTTTATTTCTTCCATTAGTACTAGTCGTCTACATGCTTCATTTGAGTTGTGGCATTCTAGATTAGGCCATGTCTCTCATGACACTATTTCCCTTTTGAATAAGTTAGGACATTTGCAAGTTACTTCTGTTTTGCCTAAGCCCGCTCTTTGTACGTATTGTCAACTTGCAAAGAGCAAGCATTTACCTTTATTTTAAATAATAAACGTGCTTCGCATGTATTAGATTTGGTTCATTGTGATTTATGGGGACCGGCTCATGTTGCCTCTACAAATGGTTTTTGGTATTATGCTATTTTTATTGATGATTTCTCCAGATTCACGTGGTTTTATCCATTGCATTCTAAAGATGAATTTTATGATACTCTTGTTGCCTTCTCAGCCGTGGTTCGTAATCAATTCACTTGCAATAGCAAGGTTTTTCAAAGTGATGGTGGTACTGAGCTCACGAACAATAAGGTTCAACAATTCTTTAGTGCTAATGGTATTCATCATAATATTTCTTGTCCTTATACTCAAGCTCAAAACGGTAGAGCCGAGCGTAAGCATCGTCATATAATAGAAACGGGACTCGCTATGATGTTCAATGCTCATGTTCCGTCATCTCTTTGGGTTGACGCCTTCTCGTCTGCAGTTTATATCATCAATCGTCTTCCATTTTCTGTTTTGAAGGGTAAAAACCCGTTTGAGTTGCTCTTTCACACTTCTCCAAATTTTGAAAATTTTCATCCTTTTGGGTGTCGGGTGTTTCCGTGTCTTCGTGACTACGCCAAACACAAACTGTCACCTCGAAGTATTGCTTGTATCTTCCTTGGCTATAGCAGTAGTTACAAGGGTTTTCGATGTCTCGATCCAACTACGGGCAGGATCTATATTTCTCGTCATGCTAAATTCGATGAGACCCATTTTCCTTTCTCTGGTTCAACTGGTGCCACCTCCCTCACGAATCTGGTTCTAGCCTCCTTTCCTGAGCCTGCTGTGGCCTCTTCGGATGTATCTTCCAGCCCGCCAAATGATTCTGTTGAGTCCTCTACCACCATCTCTCATTCTTCTGGGCCTTGTTATCTCTGCCCATCCACTTCAGCATTTGATTATGGGTCACCAACTTCTCCCACTCGGCTGCCCGAGCCCACTTCTCCTCCTCCATTAGTCCAGGCTACTGCTGCCCCTCCTACGGCCCAATCTACTTCTGGCCATCATATGCTTACTCGCTCTAAAGCTGGTATTTTTCGCCCTCGTCACTTCGATGATTTGGCTCACAATGCTCTTCTAACCTCTTTACTCTCCACATCAGAACCTAAGGGTTTTAAATCAGCTGCAAAGCATCCTCATTGGCTCGCAGCTATGGATGAAGAGATGACTGCTCTTCGAGACAACGGTACTTGGGATCTTGTGGCTCGTCCCCCATCCACAAATATTGTTGGCTCAAAGTGGGTATTTCGTACCAAATTTCATGCCGACGGTTCAATCGATCGCCACAAGGCAAGCCTTGTTGCATAAGGTTTTACTCAACTTCCGGGTTTTGATTATTCACATACCTTTAGCCCGGTCGTTAAGGCTTCCACGGTACGAATCATTCTTGCTATTGCGGTTAATTCTAAATGGCCACTTCATCAACTTGACGTTAAGAATGCTTTTCTTAACGGTCTTCTTTCCGAGACAGTTTATATGGAACAACCTCCTGGCTATCAAGATCTTCGATTTCCTAATCATGTGTGTCGGTTGAAGAAGGCGCTCTACGGTCTCAAACAAGCGCCTCGTGCTTGGTTCCAACGGTTCAGTGCTTCTCTTCTTGCTCTTGGCTTCTCTTGCAGTCGGGCAGATACCTCCCTTTTTATTTTTCGTCAGGGCACAGCGGTGCTTTACTTGTTAGTTTATGTCGATGACATAATTCTAACCGGTAACACTCCTTCTCTGCTTCAAAAATTTATCTCCCGACTTCAAAACGAGTTTTCTCTTAAGGATCTTGGCCGGCTCAGTTATTTTCTTGGCCTTGAAGTTACCTATACTACTGATGGTATGTTTCTTAGTCAAGCTAAATACGCCCGTGATATTCTTACTCGGGATGATTTACTTGATTCTAACCCAGTTGCTACTCCTTTGGCCGCTGGCACTTCTCTCACTAGCGATGGGTCTCCTTACTCCGATCCCACTTTCTATCGTTCTCTCGTTGGCGCACTTCAATACCTCACAATTACACGCCCTGATCTCTCGTTTGCTGTGAACCTTGTCAATCAATTCCTTCAAGCTCCTACGGACACTCACTTTCAAGGGCACTCTTGGCTTTGGACTCTCCTTCTCTCATTGTTCGGACCCATCTATCCTTGGTTACTCTGACGCCGATTGGGCTCGTTGTCTTGAAACGCGCCGCTCCACTTATGGTTATTCTATCTTCCTTGGTGGCAACTTAGTCTCTTGGAGCGCCAAAAAGCAACCCACTGTTGCTCGATCCAGCTGCGAGTCTGAGTATCGTGCTCTCGCCAATGCTGCTGCCAAACTCATATTGTAACGCCTATCCTTAATCTCGTTAAATTTTTTACTTGCTTGTTAAATTCTTGACTAGCATATTTGTATGCTATTTTATTTGAGTTAATTATTTAACTACTTTAGAAAATTAAGGTGGTTAAATGTCAAAGTTGAAAGTTTAGGGGCCTTTTTGTCAAAGTTAGAACTTGAGGGGCTTAATTGCAATTCCTCGAAACTTGTAAGTATATCAAGTTGGGTTTGCCTTCTTCCTCAGCACTTTCTCAAGTTCTTTCTCGTACTTTCTCTCTGTTTCACAAAAAGGAGTTCAGTTTTATTTTATTCTCGACTCCTCGCGATTAATTATTCCTCTGTTCGTGATTCCGGTCCCGGATAAATATTCGTGGCGTTGAATAGAGCGTTCCAGGCCGATCAGAAATTTATTTGGGTAACCTTGATTTCAGACTAGGTAAGCTATTGGCTCCCCCTTTCTTGTAATAACATGCATATATGTTATTCCCGATACTTGTTCTTGTTAAAATTGTGTTTTGAGCAATTTTCGTGATACTTGTAATTTTGGGACAAAGGGAGTATAAATCCTCTTTGTAAGAAATAAAGAGTAACTTGAAAATAATAGTTTGTGCATGTTATGCACTTTTGGGATTTGTTAAATTGTTAGTAGAAAATTATACTCCTATTCGTGAGACGGTAAAATAGTAACTTGATTTAAATATTATTAGAAAAATTGTACTATTATTTGTGGTACGGGGAAATGAATGGAAGTATCCCTAGATGGGTATATTAGTATATTATAAAATTGTACTTATACTTTTGGGGACGGTGAAATATTAAATTGGAATAAAAGGAAATTATCCTATTATTTATGGGACGGAAAAAGAAATGAATTGAGCTTGAAATAGTGTCTTGGGTATTGCCTAATGGTAGTAAAAAGTTACTCCTACGCTTGGGACGGAGAATTCTAAGCCTGGGAAAGAAATTGGGTTTTGCTAATTTTTTGCCTTGGGCGACCGCCCAGAGTGGTTATGGGCGACCGCCCATATCATCAGACTTGAGTTTCAGAAAAGTGAGTCTTGAATATGATTACTCATTAAATTAAAATGAGAACTTGAGTATAAAAGGAAGAACTCTTTTATATGTCTTGAAAGTGCTATGAACAAGCACTTATGTGTTATGCTTGTCTTGGAACATATGTTTGTGCACCTTGAGAGCACCAAATTAGTGTCTTGAGCTCGAATATCCTATGTAGGGATTATGAACTTGTAAGTATGAGTTGTATAGCTCATTTACTTAATTTGAACTCGAAGTATTCTTGGTCTAGGTTTAGGGTACTACCCTAGATGGCCTAGATGAGTGTTGTAGAACACTCTAGTACTAAAAAATAGTCCCTTTGTGAACAAATAAAATATGGACTTGAATCATAATTAAATGATAACTTGAGTATAAGAGTAGTAACTCGTTTATGTGTCTTGAAGTTAATGTTTGTGTACCTTAGGGGCACCAACTAATGTCTTGAGCTTGAATGTCCTAAGAAAAGGATTGGAAAATAATTCGTGAAAGATGTATAATTCATCTTCCTAGCTTGAACTTGAAGTATAAGATAATTAACTCTTGTACATGTTTACCCATCCAAAGAAATGGATTGAGAACTTGGATATAAGATGATAAAATCTTGTATATGTATTGAATGTCCTGAATGTCTTGAATGTCCTGAATGTCTTGAATGTCTTGAATGTCTTAAGATGAGACAGTAACTTGAAGTATAAGACAATAAAATCTTGTACATGACTTGAACATCCAAATAATTGGATTAAGACTTGAATATAAGATTATAAAATCTTGTACGTGCCTTGACACCAATATATGTGTATGGTAATAAACTTGAAAGAGTCTTGATGTGTATATGCAAATCTTGCATATATTTACTAGATAGAATGTGGCTTCTTGATTGATTGGTACATGGTATGAATAACCAAAGAATTGGGTTATGGAACTAGATAGAGAATGATTAACTCTACTACATACTTGAACTTGATACGTGTATATTGGAAGTGCTATAAATAAGCACTAAAGTGTAAATGATTTAGTTTTTAATCGTGTATATACTCAATGAATTATATAAAATATAAAAAAGATATCTTGTCTTGAAATGAGTTCCTAAAAAAAATAAGGACTAGTGTAATATGAAGATCATTCATATAATCGTGAATACTACGATTTAAATTAATAAGAATGGTTATAGAACACAATATGTGTTAGAAAATGTATTCGATTATTAACGATACATATACGTGAAGTATGACTGTGTCTAGGTACAATGTGACCTATTCTCCTACGTGTTTAGAGTCTAAGGTATTGGGCTCTACTTGATAGTAAGGGTATCGTGATAGACACTTTAATGTGTTAAACGCGATATGAATATGTACGTGCAAACTTGGCATGTGACAAAGTGATATACCCTACTACTTGACTGAAGTCTGTTATTAATGGACTCTTACTTGGATTGATCGTGTTACATGGACACCTTATGTGCCATTGTTATCTTGGTTTGTATTCGCAATAATTGCGTACGTGTACCTGTATTCTCGTGAGCACATGATACATGATTACATGGTGCATATTCTCGTGAGCACATGATACATGACTACATGGTGCATATTCTCGTGAGCACATGATATATGATTACATGGTGCATAAAGACTGGTCCACTAATATGGGACTTAGTTCTATTCTCGTAGTTCAAGTAAACATCTACTTGTGCATTCTCGTGTGAGTCCAGCTGGCTTATTTGGTTCAGAGGGGTGTATAGGTTCACGCTTATCGTGAGAGCTGGGGTTTAAGTGATAATCGTGGGTCTATGCATTCGGTCTGTTTTTCCCTTACTACCGGCCATAGTAAGGGCTTAGCATCCTATATTGGAGCAATACGCCTGATATAAGTTGAATGCTAACTCGTAAACACCTCGTGAATCTTGTTCTTGTGAATGACACTGGTTACCGGGTCTTCTTTTATACTGCATAGCAGTCTCTTGATCTTGATCGTGGTTGTCCTCAGCTATACAAGCATCGACAACAATGGTATTCTTGGGAGGAATAAGGAAGGATTCAGGTAATGATACGTGATAGGCCTATGTGCATCTTGGTGAGTTGGTCTAGCCTCTCACACTACTTGACTACTTGTTACCTGATCATATCTTGAGCTTGATTACTTGTTGGGTTGGCTTAGCCTCTTATATACTTGTTACTTGATGATACTTGATATATGATTACTTGAGTATCTACTTGAATTGCATGATAACATGTCATGTAGTTGCATGTTAATAGCTTACTGAGATTTATCTCACCCTTTATTTGTTCCCCCCCCCCAGGAAAGCAGGGGATAGTACGCAGTGAGGCTCGACATAGCTGGGAACGTACTCCGCAGGATGTTCTTGTTTGAGACTAGTGTCCTTTTACACTTTGGTAAGGACGATGTTGTGTGAGTTGTTAAACTCAGGGCTTGTTGGGGTAGACTTGTGTAGTACTTGTTGTCTCTAGACATCTCTTGATGCCAGATTATGTGCTAGGCATGTCTTCCGCTGTATGTAACCATGTTTGGTTTTAATTTTCTTGGTCTAGAACTCGTTGTGAGCTATCTTAGCTCCCTACTCTTGAGTATATATATCATGTTAGTTTTGTTTTTAACAGGTATTGTTCCTGTTTCCCGTTAGTTCTTGTTTCTTGTTAGTTACGCGCACCAGGTTCGAGATTCTATTAGGGAATCCCGGGACTTGGGGCGTGTCACATATGGGTAACCAACTTGCTCCGTGAACTTCATGTGTTGCCCTCTGCCCCTCCATCTTTGCTTTGTGACAACAATAGCGCTATCTTCCTTAGTCAGAATCCTATTGCTCACAAACGTGCAAAGCATATTGACCTCGACTATCATTTTGTACGAGAATTGGTATCCTCTGGCAAGCTCATTACAAAATTCATTCCATCTCATCTTCAAATCGCAGACGTCTTTACTAAAAGCTTAGCTCGTCCTCTTTTTGAGTTCTTCCGGTCCAAGCTTCGAGTTTGTCCAAATCCCATCTCGCGCTTGAGGGGGGTGTTAGCGTAATCAACGGGAATTCAAATATTCCCCTATCATAATCATTCCCATGCTTATAGTAATAGGATCCCATAATTGTAGAGATTGATACAATTTATTTTAGGAGATAATCTTTATCAGGATTTCTCTCTCTTGTATATAAGCTAGGCAAACTTGTACACAAAAAAATGAGAAATGAAGTCTAATGAAAATAAGAGAAGCTTATGCAAAAACGATGTCATATTTAAGTTTTCAAGAATTGATTACTTCTTTCAAAATGATTGTTCATGTTAATATTGAGTTTTTGTTTAATATAATGATTGTTCTTATCACGAATTTAAAAAGTTTAATTTTATATGTATTTAAAGCCATTTTTTTCAGTTATATCAAAGGCAGTAGGAAGTATAAATTAGAAATGATTTAGTTTTCATATACTCCATCTGTCCCGGAAAGATATTCTTATTTTTACTTTTTATGGTAAATAAATAAATAAACTTTGACCAAACATTAGTGTCAATTTAATGATCACAATAAAATTCTAAAAATTGTTATTGATAAATCACTTGATGATTTATCAATTACAAATTTTAGAATTTAACTAGAATGATTAGATTGTCACCAATAGTTAGTCAAAGTTTATTATTGTTAATCATAAAAAATCAAAATGAGACTATTTTTCTGGGACAAAGGGAGTATATGAAAACTAAATCATTTCTAATTTATACTTCTTACCTATTGCCTTTGATATAACTGAGACCCTTTAAAATAATAAAAAAGGGGAAAAAGAAAGAAAACGAAATAAGTAAATAAACAAAGTCTCCCACCAAACTTTCCCAAATTTCCCGGCACAAACCCTTTAAAATCTCATTTCATGATCTAGTCATATCCATTCCAAATTTCTCTCTCAGTTATCACTTTTCCACGTTTCTAAATTTAGAGGAAGTTGTTTGAGCGGAAAACCTTCTTAAAAAAGGGGCTCTATATACTTCACTCATTATATATATATAGATTCTTGAAAAGAAAGTTGCAGAAGTAGGACTTATTTCTTTTTAGGTCCGTCCCACTATTAGGGAGACTGCCTAAAATAAAAATGTTTTAATATATTTATATTCAACCAACCCCAATATTTAACTCACGGGTAAATATAAAGTCAAAAAAAAATCTCACAAAATGATGTGTCAAGATTTTATTAGTGTTTTTAATTAGAGTGTGGCGAGTCCACAATCGATGGAACCATTATCGCCACTTCATTTTGTATCCATCATTTTGTAGACTTCTTTTGTGCCACTAGCATTGCCCTAACTCACTCTCTAACTCATTCACTCTCTATTTTCCATTACTTACTCTACTTTTTTTCTCTTAACTTTTTACCACATATATATATTATTTTTTTTAAAATTAGTGTAACAACCGGCCCTTCTTATTTTTTTTTATTACGTTGGGCTATTATAAATTTAGTTATGGAATGGGTTTAATGTTGGCCCAAATAAAGTAAAAACCCAATAAGGTTAGTTAACCTTTTTATAATAAGAATGGGAAACCCTACCATATATATATATACACATTAAAACCCTAAACCTACTATTGTATTTCCTCCGCAAAGAAAAGGAACGGGGATCGAGGGAGAGGGCAGCCGCAGAAGGGTTTAGACAGAGAGGGAGATCGGGAAGGTGAGAAGGAGAAAGAGAGAAGGTGTGAGATCGACCCTCAAGGTAAAACCTAGTCTCCCTAATCTTCCTTGCTCATCTTTGTTGATTTAAACATTAGAAATCATGGTTAGGGGAGAACCCTAAATTGAAAACAATGAACTAAGGTTGAGTTCATGAATTGGGTTTTGATAATAGAAAGGATTGTGAGATTATATGTATATGTATGTGTGTGTAGTGTGTGCCGTGTGTGTACAGTGTGTGTACTGTGTGTGTGTATTCTGTGTGTGTACAGTGTGTGTGGCGTGGACTGTGTGTGTGTGTGTACAGTGTGTGTGGTGTGTACTGTGTGTGTGTATTCGGTGTGTACAGTGTGTGTGGTGTGTGCTGCGTTTTGTGTGTGTAGAGTGTGTGTGTCGAGTGTGGGAAATTAGGTTTTTGTGTGTGTAATAAAAGGTGAAAACAGTGTGTGAATAGTGCTGTGAATAGTAACTTTACGCTGTGAATAGTGTTCTGTGAATAGTGATTCCTAAGCTGAGAATAGTGTTTCAATTAAGATTAATGCAATCCTAAAACTTATTATTTGGGAATTGAATTAATGTAACCCTAGGGATATTTTAGTAATCCGAAAGGGGTATTTTGGGAATATCAATAATGGGTAGAACGAACCCTAACCAAGAGTTTAAGAAGATGAACTCGTGAATCTAAGAAAGTAAAATAAAGTATAATGGGGATGGGGAATTAAAGTGATTCATGTTCCTAAGAAATCCTCATTTACATGTTTGTAGATTGTGCACGTGAGTTTGCTAAGTGAAGAACGCAAAGTCAAGGTAAGGGATTACGATCCTTAGTCTTTGATGTCTCTATCCTTTAATGTAGGATTCCTATATATTCTTTCATGAGTAGTTACCTAGTGGCGGTAACATTTGAATTCTTAAAAGTTGTGAACGCCTTTTGAATGTTCCTACCCCTTGACATGTTTTAAATCAATGGGTACCAAAAACATATCTTTGAAATTGTATGGTGTTCTCGTACCGTGAACACTAAGTTGAAACCTTGCTATATCTTAATGTGGTATAGACATTCGCTTACTTTGCTATATCTTAATGTGGTATAGACATTCGCTTACTTCGCTATATCTCAATGTGGTATAGACGGACTAAGTAGGTTAATCTAGTTTGAAATGAAAAAGAACTAGACTTATGTACTGCTTAAATGAAGTAGTTGATTATCATGATAAATCTTACATAAATGCCCTGATCAGGCATTGCACCTGAAATGGTGACGTTATCTTGGAATTGACGGATTTGAAAGTAAATGCCACACCTCTTTTGAAAAAGGTTATTGTTAACTGTTTGAATCTTAGCGGTTAACTTGATATTTAATGAAAGCTTATCTTTGAAAATATTATTGTTATTTCGTTCTTCCGGTCATCTCTCCTTAGAACCCGGAGAGATCCCGTATGAACTTACTGGGCATTGTTCGCTCATCCCTTCCATAATTACTGTTCTTCAGGTAATAAGTAGGTGGAGGATTTCTAAGGACGAGAAGAACGTTGTTAAGGTGAAATGCGAAGATCGTTGATGACGAGAGGTTTTATGGACGGTGGTTACTAGCCGTTAGTTTTGAAAGACAATTAATTCGCTTCCGTTATTTATTTTAAGTTGTGGTTAGAGATACTAGCCGTAGAGATTTGAATTGTAGTTTATGACCGTTACTCCTTTATTTTGGAGACGGATTTATATTATTTAAAGGATGTTATAATACTCTGAAATTCGGGGTGTTACTGTTGGTAATCAGAGCTCCGGTTTAGTTTTACATGGGAGACTATAGAAAGAAGTTAAGACTATGAGGATAAATAGTACTTAATATAGATTGGGCTTTAGAACTCTGATAAGGAAGATAGTACTTTTGAGGAAACTTTCTAAATTGAGAAACTTACCTTTTGAGGAAACTTTCTAAATTAGGAAACTTTCTAAATTGAGAAACTTTCCAAATAAGGAAACTTACTATTTTGGGAAAGAACCTAAGATAGGAAACGTCCTTTTTATGTCTTTCTTTTATATGCTTAAGATGACGGTTATTTGACTTTAAGTATGTGATTCTAACGTTGATTGTGTCCAAATTATAGGAAATGGACGGACTTAAGGACAAAATGATGAAGAATTTGAGGCATAAGACACCGAAGGAAAGGGCAGCTCTGAGGCATGCATGGACTGTCAGAAAGCTCAAGAAGCAGCTTAAACATGAAAAGAAGAAAACAGACTCTACATTTGAGCGATGGATGTATACTAGGGAAAGGTGGCATAAAGCGGTAGATGAAGTGGAGAAGCTAAAAGAGGCTGTGAATAAGCAAGACGTGTATGAAGCCTCGATAAGGGAAGAATATTACAGAAATTACTACAAAGTCCCAGAACTTGAGGAAGCACCCAATGTGGGGGAAATGGGTGCCAATGAGGAGATAGAGGAACTAGAAGAGGAAGAAGCGGTAGAGATAGAGGTCATAGTGGAGGGCAACGAAGCTGCCCCAATTGTGATCGAAGATGAGGAAGAACTGGAGGAAGCACCGGTTCGTAGGCCGAGAGGAAGGCCAAGAGGTTCAAAGAGTGCACCAAGGGTCCCTAGTGGAAGGCCTAGGGGAAGGCCTAGGAAGAATGTAGGCCGTGATTGAGGAACGAAATTTAGAATTATTTTATTCTTAGTATTAATAGCTAGCTTAGTCAGTTGGATTCTTTTAGTAGAACTCTCGTTTTGTTTGGATTCCAAAATTCTTTTAATAAAATTATTGAAGTTATTTTAGCATATAGTCTTGTAAATTGTTTTGTTTTAAAATTGTGGCAAACGAACTAATTAAAACAAGAAATAGTGGTCCAATGAAAAGATCATGAATGAAATTGGCTTAGTGAAACAGCCAAGTGAAAGTTAGTTTCGGTCAGAGTAGAATGATTGAAACAAGCATAAGCGGCCTAATGAAATGGCCAAGGCAAAGAAGAACCAAAGAAATCTTTTGAAATGAATGTATGATTGGTCGGGGAAGACGGCCAAATATAACTGAAAGTATGGTCTAGTGAAATGACCTATGAAAGTAAATCAAGATTTATAGAAAGAAATAATAAAGATAGGGGTATAATGAGACCCAAGAAATGTAATAAAATTTACTATAATAAGAAAGTGTTGGCTTAGTAAACGGCCATAGGTCTAAGTGAATGACCTTTATTTAAATAACAAGCCTAGTAAGGCGACCTCAGTGTATGTTGTGAAAGTAAAAGTATAAAGTGCGCGAGAGCGTGTAAAACGTTTTGTATTCGCAGTATTAATAGATATCCTGTTATCCTCAGATGTCGAGGAACAACAGAAGGAGCAATGCCGGAAACGATGGTGGACAAGATCCCAACATGACTAATTTACTACAGACATTAGCTCAGACAATGGCTGGAATCGGCCAAGTAGTGCAAGGATTGGCAGCTCAGCAGCAGCAACCACAACCTCAACCAGTGACACTGAGAGATCCTCTTGAGTCGTTTCAGAAAAGAAACCCAGAGTCATTCTCTGGAGAGCCAAAAGATAAGCCAGAGGATTGGATAAAAGATATGGAGAAGATTTTTGAGACGTTGACTTGCACAACAGAACAACAGGTGGTATTCGCAACGTTCATGTTCAAAGGGAAGGCTCTTAAATGGTGGGAAGCCGAAAAGAGAGCATCAGCTGCGCGTGGAGATGAGGCCTTCACGTGGAACAGGTTTAAGACGGTGTTTTATGAGAAGTATTACCCCGCAAGTGTCCGCAATGAGAAAGTAGCGGAGTTCCTGATGCTGACTCAGGGTAGCATGACCGTAGATGATTACTGCGCTAAGTTCACAGAGCTGCTGGAATTCGCTCCGACTTTCTTTGATAACGAGGGGCAGAAAGCCCGTAAGTTTGAAGCGGGATTGAGTGACCGCATAAGGTTCAGGATTACACCTTTAATGCTGCCAACATACAGTGACATGGTGGACCGGGCAAGGTTGGTAGAGAAAGAATCTGATAATTACCGCAGCAAGAAAGAGGAAAAGAAGAAAGCCATTGAAAAGGAATCGACTGGATGGAAAGGAAGTTCCGGAGGATGGAACCGAGATGGGGGTAACAAGCGAAAAGCCAGTGATGATAATCGTGGGAAAGAAGGTACTGGGAATAAGTATCAGAACAAGGGCTTCAATAACCGCCGAGATGGAGACAAAAATGATGCTCGTGATAAGGGGACGGGCGAGAAGTGTCAGTCCTGCCAGGGAAGGCACAAAACCGAAGACTGCTGGTTCAAGGAAAAGAAATGCTACAACTGCGACAAGATGGGACACCCGTATTGGAAATGCCCAGAACCAAAGAAGAACAACAATGCACAGGGAGCTAAGGATGGCGACAAGGACAAAGGTGGAGGCCGTGGTCGTGTGTTCACTATGACGGCTAGAGATGCAAGAGCTTCAAACGATCTGGTAGCAGGTACTCTTTGACTCTGCCTTCGAAATGTATATGCCTTGATTGATACGGGCGCTACGCACTCCGTTATTAGTACGCGAGTGGCGAAACAAATGAAATTGAATCTGAAGAATTAGAGACACCTCTAGTGATAGATACACCTACTAGAGAATCGATTCCTATTGTGTCTATATATAGAAAGTGCCCGTTAAGCATAGGCGAAATGGAACTAGAGGTTGATTTGATCGAATTAGAGATGGGAGAGTTCGATGTAATCTTAGGAATGGACTGGTTAGCTGCATACCATGCCCATGTTGACTGTTTCAAGAAGGAAGTTCACTTTAGGTTGCCATCTGGTGAAGAGTTTCGTTTTCAAGGCATGAAGCCTAGAACCAGATTGGACTTCATCTCTGTGATGAGAGCTCGCAGGTTGCTAAGGAAAGGATGTGAGGGGTTTTTGGCTTACGTTGGAAAAACCGATAGTGGGGAGATTAGTATAGAATCTTTGTCAGTAGTTAGAGAATTTGCAGATGTGTTTCCAGAGGAATTGCCTGGTATACCACCAGAGAGGGAAGTGGAGTTCTCTATCGATTTGGCACCAAAAACCGCGCCAATATCAAAGGCACCTTACAGAATGGCTCCGGCAGAATTGAAAGAGCTAAAAGAGCAACTACAAGAACTGTTGGATAAGGGTTTGATTAGACCAAGTGTATCGCCATGGGGTGCACCTGTATTATTCGTAAAGAAGAAGGATGGGTCAATGAGAATGTGTATCGACTATAGAGAACTGAACCGCGTGACGGTGAGGAATCAGTACCCATTACCAAGGATAGATGACTTATTTGACCAACTTCAGGGAGCGTGTTACTTTTCGAAGATAGATTTGAGATCTGGTTATCATCAGTTAAGGGTGAAAAAGGAAGACATTGCGAAGACGGCCTTTAGGACAATGTATGGTCACTACGAGTTTTTGGTGATGCCTTTTGGGTTGACTAATGCGCCTGCCGCGTTTATGGAGTTGATGAATAGGGTATTTCAGGAACTTCTGGACAAATGTGTCATAGTATTCATTGATGATATTCTAGTCTACTCAAGGACTAAGGAGGAGCACGAGGAGCATTTGAGGTTAGTGTTACAAATCTTAAGGGAACAACAATTGTATGCTAAGTTCAAGAAGTGCGAATTCTGGTTGGAAAAAGTAGCGTTCTTAGGCCTTGTTATATCTAAGGAGGGGGTAGAAGTGGACCCGACAAAGATAGAGGCTATCGTGAACTGGGAGAGGCCTACTACTGTTAGTGAAATAAGGAGCTTTTTGGGTTTGGCTGGTTACTATAGGAGATTCGTTGAAGGTTTCTCTAAATTATCTGTGCCATTGACAAGACTGACTCAAAAAGGAGTAAAATACGTTTGGTCAGAGGAGTGTGAGAAGAGTTTTCAAGAGTTGAAGCGACGATTGGTGTCTGCACCCGTTCTTACATTACCCTCTGGATCAGACGGGTTTGTAATTTATAGCGATGCGTCGATTAAGGGATTAGGCTGCGTGTTAATGCAGAGTGACAAGGTTATAGCATATGCATCGAGACAATTGAAGGTCCATGAAAAGAACTACCCGACTCATGATTTAGAATTAGCCGCGGTAGTATTTGCATTGAAGATTTGGAGACATTACTTATATGGGACGACATGCCAAATTTATACGGATCATAAGAGTCTTAAGTACATCTTTACTCAGAAAGAACTTAACATGAGGCAAAGGCGATGGCTCGAATTATTAAAAGACTATGATTGTGAAATCTTATATCATCCTGGGAAAGCCAATAAGGTGGCGGATGCGCTAAGTAGGAAGAATCATGGAACCCTAGCGACGTTAAAGCCTAAGGAGGTAAGTACGTGGAGTCGTATTGAGATGTTAGTCGTGAAGGTAAGAGTTCAAGGCTATATGGCACATTTGAGTGTACAGCCTACGCTGTTGGATAGAATCAAAATAGCGCAAGTAACTGATGAAGAAGTGAGCAAAGTACGTGCAAACTTAGTGGAAGGAAAATGGAAGGACTTTCGTATGGGAGAAGACGGGATTGTGAGGTACCAATCAAGGATTTGGGTGCCAAGCAACGAAGACATCAAAAGAGAGATTTTAAATGAAGCTCATTGTTCGAGGTTTTCTGTGCATCCGGGAAGCACAAAAATGTATAGAGACCTGAGGGAATCTTATTGGTGGAATCATATGAAGGGAGATGTGGCAGAATTTGTGTCAAGATGTTTAGTGTGTCAACAAGTAAAAAGTGAGCATCAAAGGCCTGCAGGATTATTACAGTCGTTACCTATCCCTGAATGGAAGTGGGAACACATAGCTATGGATCTGGTGGTTGGATTACCGAAGACGTTGAAAGGGTATAACGCAATTTGGGTGATAGTAGATAGGCTCACTAAATCGGCCCATTTTCTGGCAATCAAGGTGACAGATTCGCTAGAAAAGATGGCTAAGTTGTATATTGATGAGATTGTAAGGTTGCATGGGATACCGGTGTCAATAGTGTCCGAAAGAGATGCGCGATTTATGTCAAAATTTTGGAAAAGTTTGCAACAAGCTTTGGGGACAGAGTTGACAATGAGTACAGCTTTTCACCCGCAGACCGATGGGCAATCAGAGAGAACTATTCAGACATTGGAAGATATGTTAAGGGCTACATCTTTAGATTGGCAAGGAACTTGGGATGAACATTTGCCATTAGTAGAGTTCGCATATAATAACAGTTTCCATGCTAGTATTGGAATGGCACCGTACGAGGCACTGTATGGGCGAAAGTGTAGATCACCGACTTGTTGGGACGAAGTGGGTGAAAGGAAGTTGACTGGACCAGAAATTGTCTAAGTGACGGCGGACAAGGTACAACAGATAAGAAATTGGCTTTTGACTGCGCAGAGCAGACAGAAATCCTATGCTGATCGTAGAAGACGTGACTTAGAATTTCAAATCGGGGATCGAGTATTTTTGAAGATCTCGCCAACGAAAGGAATTATGAGATTTGGTATTCGCGGGAAGCTAAGCCCGAGGTACGTGGGACCGTTCGAAATTTTGGAAAGAGTTGGAGCAGTGGCTTATAAATTAGCCTTACCGCCGGTACTAGCGGGAGGGCATAATGTGTTCCATGTATCGATGTTAAGGAAGTACATTTCCGACCCAAGCCATGTGATCGATTATAAGCAGCTTAGAGTTCGAGCTGATTTAAGCTATGATGAAAGGCCCGTAAGGGTTGTCGACCGCAAGGATCAGATTTTAAGGAAAAGAGTGATTCCTTATGTAAAAGTGCAATGGAGCAACCATACAGAAAGAGAAGCTACATGGGAGCTCGAGAGCGAGATGCGAGAAACGTATCCCGACTTATTTTCAGAATGACGAGTTCGGTTTGGAGGACCAAACCCTTTTAAGGAGGTAAGAATGTAACAACCGGCCCTTCTTATTTTTTTTTATTACGTTGGGCTATTATAAATTTAGTTATGGAATGGGTTTAATGTTGGCCCAAATAAAGTAAAAACCCAATAAGGTTAGTTAACCTTTTTATAATAAGAATGGGAAACCCTACCATATATATATATACACATTAAAACCCTAAACCTACTATTGTATTTCCTCCGCAAAGAAAAGGAACGGGGATCGAGGGAGAGGGCAGCCGCAGAAGGGTTTAGACAGAGAGGGAGATCGGGAAGGTGAGAAGGAGAAAGAGAGAAGGTGTGAGATCGACCCTCAAGGTAAAACCTAGTCTCCCTAATCTTCCTTGCTCATCTTTGTTGATTTAAACATTAGAAATCATGGTTGGGGGAGAACCCTAAATTGAAAACAATGAACTAAGGTTGAGTTCATGAATTGGGTTTTGATAATAGAAAGGATTGTGAGATTATATGTATATGTATGTGTGTGTAGTGTGTGCCGTGTGTGTACAGTGTGTGTACTGTGTGTGTGTGTGTGTACAGTGTGTGTGGCGTGGACTGTGTGTGTGTGTGTACAGTGTGTGTGGTGTGTACTGTGTGTGTGTATTCGGTGTGTACAGTGTGTGTGGTGTGTGCTGCGTTTTGTGTGTGTAGAGTGTGTGTGTCGAGTGTGGGAAATTAGGTTTTTGTGTGTGTAATAAAAGGTGAAAACAGTGTGTGAATAGTGCTGTGAATAGTAACTTTACGCTGTGAATAGTGTTCTGTGAATAGTGATTCCTAAGCTGAGAATAGTGTTTCAATTAAGATTAATGCAATCCTAAAACTTATTATTTGGGAATTGAATTAATGTAACCCTAGGGATATTTTAGTAATCCGAAAGGGGTATTTTGGGAATATCAATAATGGGTAGAACGAACCCTAACCAAGAGTTTAAGAAGATGAACTCGTGAATCTAAGAAAGTAAAATAAAGTATAATGGGGATGGGGAATTAAAGTGATTCATGTTCCTAAGAAATCCTCATTTACATGTTTGTAGATTGTGCACGTGAGTTTGCTAAGTGAAGAACGCAAAGTCAAGGTAAGGGATTACGATCCTTAGTCTTTGATGTCTCTATCCTTTAATGTAGGATTCCTATATATTCTTTCATGAGTAGTTACCTAGTGGCGGTAACATTTGAATTCTTAAAAGTTGTGAACGCCTTTTGAATGTTCCTACCCCTTGACATGTTTTAAATCAATGGGTACCAAAAACATATCTTTGAAATTGTATGGTGTTCTCGTACCGTGAACACTAAGTTGAAACCTTGCTATATCTTAATGTGGTATAGACATTCGCTTACTTTGCTATATCTTAATGTGGTATAGACATTCGCTTACTTCGCTATATCTCAATGTGGTATAGACGGACTAAGTAGGTTAATCTAGTTTGAAATGAAAAAGAACTAGACTTATGTACTGCTTAAATGAAGTAGTTGATTATCATGATAAATCTTACATAAATGCCCTGATCAGGCATTGCACCTGAAATGGTGACGTTATCTTGGAATTGACGGATTTGAAAGTAAATGCCACACCTCTTTTGAAAAAGGTTATTGTTAACTGTTTGAATCTTAGCGGTTAACTTGATATTTAATGAAAGCTTATCTTTGAAAATATTATTGTTATTTCGTTCTTCCGGTCATCTCTCCTTAGAACCCGGAGAGATCCCGTATGAACTTACTGGGCATTGTTCGCTCATCCCTTCCATAATTACTGTTCTTCAGGTAATAAGTAGGTGGAGGATTTCTAAGGACGAGAAGAACGTTGTTAAGGTGAAATGCGAAGATCGTTGATGACGAGAGGTTTTATGGACGGTGGTTACTAGCCGTTAGTTTTGAAAGACAATTAATTCGCTTCCGTTATTTATTTTAAGTTGTGGCTAGAGATACTAGCCGTAGAGATTTGAATTGTAGTTTATGACCGTTACTCCTTTATTTTGGAGACGGATTTATATTATTTAAAGGATGTTATAATACTCTGAAATTCGGGGTGTTACAATTAGTGTTCATACTCCTCTAGTCTTATTTGTGCTGAAACGGAGTGAGTATGTATGAAATACAGTATAAAATTTTCGTAACAGAACAAATTAAAATTCAAACAGTTTGATAGATGCTATAAACAACGGGCAATGACAAAATTTGGGTCACCGCCATACCTATACCCAAGTCTACCTTGGCGTTCCAGACGCTCAGGATAAGCTTTTGGCACATATCCCGATATACAGTATTTATTTTATCATTGATTACATAAACAATTACGTACACCATCATCTTCTTTCTTCCTATAAATACATACATAACGATCGATCGCCTTCCAATTTCGTGCACGCCACCACTTCCAATTCTAGAAAGGAATTCATAGATTTTAGAGAGAGAAAATGGAGAAAGCAGTAGAGAGACAAAGAGTTTTGCTCCAGCACCTTCGTCCTTCTTCCACCTCCTCTTCTCTCGAGGACATCGATTCTTCCATCTCCGTATGTTCCGATTCTTCCTTGTTGTTCATTCTCTAAATCTTTGTTTTGATTGCTATTTCTGATCTTACTTGATTTAAGGATCTAGGTTTTATATATTCTGATCTTACTATTTGAAATTGATTATTATTGGTTGCTTTGACTTTTATTGTATTTCTTTATTACTCCATCCGCTCCGGAGAAGATTTTCCTATTATTTATTCTTTTAGTTATTTAGATTTCAAGTTGATTGAACTTTTACCAATAATTTTAGAATTTTAATGTTAATTACATGTACAGTTAGTACTTAGTATTAATTGAAGCCATGTAGTGTTTGTCGTTGATATTATGTGAATAGGATGAGGGTTTATGATCCAATCTTTGTTATTCTTTCATTAATAGTTCACTAAGGCTTTGTACCATTAATAATTATACTACTTACATTCGATAAGTAACTTCTTATGATTGATGATCTAATTGCTTATCTTGAAATTTGGCTATCAGTAATTATTATTGTATTTCTATTGAAACTTGGATGATGTAAAAACTTCTTTTTGAATCGATGGAGTAGAAATAATAAAATTTAAGAAATAGCTGTAGATACAATCTCTGTAATTTTATTTGTAACTGTGCAAATTTTCATTCCAGAAACGATTGAAAGCTGTGTTTGAAATTTTGACTAGAACTATTAGGTATTTACACGTGTAGAAACATGTTGTGAGCTCTGAGTTCTTTAGAAATAGGGATCTATTATCATTGATTCTTATTTAGTACTCGATTAGAATTAAATATTGAGCTCCCTTTGAACCAGGCATCTATTTGCGCGGCTGGTGATAGTGCTGCATATCATCGGAGTTCTGTTTTTGGGGATGATGTGGTCATAGTAGCGTAAGTTGTCTTTTTTCTCATCCTGCTGGCCATTATGCTGATTTATTATGCTAGATGTCATTCAGGGTCTCTCTTATGGTATTATCTGTGTGATTTGTGCAGAGCATATCGAACTCCACTTTGCAAATCAAAAAGGGGTGGGTTCAAGGATACTTATCCTGATGATTTACTTGCACCAGTTTTGAAGGTTTGTTATTTTTATTTACCACTCGTCATAGTCCTCTACTTGCAGCTAGCCTCCATGAAACCTGTCTGAGTTACCGTATCATTACAGGCAGTAATAGAGAAAACAAATGTCAACCCAGCTGAGGTTGGGGACATTGTTGTCGGATCAGTGTTGGCACCAGGCTCCCAGAGGGCAAGTGAATGCAGGATGGCTGCATTTTATGCTGGTTTTCCAGGTATGTTTATGCGCTGCAGGTGTTGTAAATTGTGAGTTTAGTTCTTAAATTAATATTTACATATGATTATATGTTTGCAGAAACTGTGCCAATCAGAACTGTCAACAGGCAATGTTCATCGGGTCTTCAGGCAGTAGCTGATGTAGCTGCTGCTATTAAAGCTGGGTTTTATGACATTGGTGAGGATGCATGTTGTTTAATGTTTCCATGCAACTTAATATGCAAATATAATGCATCATTCCTTCTTTGTGACACTTCTAATACTGAACATTGTGTAAACAGGAATTGGTGCTGGTTTGGAATCTATGACTGTAAATCCTATGGCTTGGGAAGGATCCATCAACCCAAGGGTATATTCTCTCTCTCTCTCTCTCTCTCTCTCTCTCTTTCTCGTATATAGCATAATTTTGTATGTAACATGTTTAGCTACATTAATATACTTCTTTTGGGCATTTACATATTTTTTTCGTGCAACTGTACCAGGTGAAGACAATGGCTCAAGCCCAAGATTGTCTCCTCCCCATGGGGGTGACATCAGAAAATGTTGCAGAACGCTTTAGCGTAACAAGGCAGGAGCAAGACCAGGCTGCAGTAAGTTGACATATCTCAACCTATTCATTTCATCCTTATTCATATTGGTTAATCTTCTTGAACTTGTTCATAGGTTGATTCACATAGAAAGGCCGCTGCCGCAACTGCTTCTGGTAAATTTAAGGACGAAATCATACCTGTCAAGACTAAGGTTAGACTCTTAACATTTTGCTCTTTGGTGCAGTTCCAGTTTTGTTTTTGTTGCATAGTTTGTTTTTCATGTTCTGTATGGTTCTGATATTATTTTTTCCCTTTGTTAAAGATCGTTGACCCAAAAACTGGAGATGAAACACCTGTGACAATCTCAGTTGATGACGGGATTCGACCAGGAGCATCATTGGCAGACCTTGGCAAGTTGAAGCCCGTGTTCAAGAAAAATGGAACAACTACTGCTGGTACTTTCTGACATAGAACTGCATCTAACTAGTTGCTTTATGTTTTTTGTCATTGGATTCACCTGTATTTTCTTGTATCCTTTAGGAACTTCTAGCCAAGTGAGTGATGGTGCTGCTGCTGTACTTCTGATGAAGCGAAGTGTTGCAGTCCAGAAAGGATTGCCTATTCTTGGGGTATTTAGGTACATAGCTTATGGTCCAGGCTTTGTGATGCATGCTTCTTTCTTATTCATTTATCTCAAAAAGCAGTCCTAGTAAATACTTATTTATTTTGAATTGAATTCCAGCACAGTACTTGATATAGTTTTTTGCTGTCCGGATCATTTGCTAAATTTAATCCTGTGGCCCTGCTATTATCGAGTTGGTTGAAGATTTATTGTGTTGTTTATCTGCTGGTGTGAGTGTGACTGTTGTCTTTGCAGTTGTGATAGTAATAGAGAACAGTATGATAGGCAGCTGTGAAAGTTGAGTTGGCTGATATTATGCCAAGCTCCAACGATTCTGCTGATCTTAGTTGTCTTGAGTTATTAAACTAATGGCTTATATTCTACTCTTTGTCAGCTCAATGCATCAGTAAATACCTCAATGATTTATTATATCTTTCCTGGGATGATTTTTTACTTGCCTCTGAACTGGGAGGACATCCATCCTTAGAGAAGCTTCACTTGAATAGTTTTTTTTTTCCCTTTCTTTTTGTTTTCGTTTTGGTTTTGTAAGCATCTGTTTCATGTTTTGTTTTGGTTTCTCATGTTGAAGGTATCATGACATATTTCTTTTCACCCTTTTTGTGTTGTCCGCATAGATAACCACATTCAGTTTCACCTTATTAGCTCTTTGAGCAATAATGTTAGGTTGATTGAATTATCCTAGTGAAAATCTAAAACTTGTTATTGTTAGTATTGTTGATGGTCTATCAATTTTAAGTTTTAGATTTTCATTAATATAACTAAATCAACCTAAAATTACTCTCAAAGTTCCTTCGTAGTAACAGCGAAAAAAGTGTGATGATCATTTTGGGACGGAGGGAATTAATGTCACACTTTCCTTTTCGGTCCATCCCATTAACAATGTTGTGTTTCTAAATAAGAAAGAAATTTGGTACAATTTTATCCTTGTACAAACAATTTACAAACTAATAAAGCATTTTCCTTAAAAACGTTGACAAGTCAAATGCTACATTTATTTTGGGAGGGGATAGTTTTTTTTGTGGTTTTAAACTCCCCATTTCTTTTGACTTCCATTTTCTATAACCTTATATGTCCTTGCCTGAATAAATGTGGTTACTTGCTACGTGTCCACCATATTGGAAGATGGTGAACATTTTACAAGACTAATTTAGCGTGCCTTGGCATCTATTTATGCATTTTTTTTGCTTGGTAGTGCTGTATCACCTGTTCTGAAATGAATGTTTGTGTTATTTCCTGGGCTATATATTATGTGTTCTTTATGTGAACTTGCAATACTATATCTAGGGCCTTGTGCTTGTGCTAATTGAAATGCTTAAAAGCCATCTTCCTCCAAGTATTTATTGGTTTAGTTTTTTTTTTTTTTTTAGTTGGACTATCCATCAAAATTAGGCCATACTACATGAGAAACCCCCACCCCCCCTTCCCACATACTTAAAATTTGAGAATTAAGAGGAAGGGATGCTGTTTTACTTATGGAGATGACCAAAATTGCAGGACTTTTACTGCGGTTGGTGTAGACCCTGCCATTATGGGTGTGGGTCCAGCTTTCGCTATTCCAGCAGCTGTCAAGGCAGCTGGTCTTGAACTAGAGGATATTGATCTCTTCGAGATAAATGAGGCAAGTATAAAGTGCAGTAATGTTGGATCTTTTATGTAAATCATTTTTTTGAATGAGTTTAACTAAGCTATTTATTTTTCGTGCTATAGGCCTTTGCTTCACAGTATGTTTATTGCCAAAAGAAGCTAGAGCTCGACCCACAAAAAATAAATGTTAATGGAGGAGCCATAGCCATTGGACATCCATTGGGCACAACAGGTACTATCGAGTATCCTGATATTTATGTTGGAACACACATTCGTTTGTGGAAATGAGGGGATCATTTTTAATTGTGTGCTTGTTTCAAGCTGAAGTAATTTCGAGTCACATAGTTTTTAGTGCTACGAATAGCATGTACTTCCCCTGTCCTGAAATGATAGTCCCATTTCTCTTTTTGTTTGTCCCTGAAATTAAGGGTTCAAAATGCCCGAATTTCCAAAACTACAATGCGACTTTAAAATGTTAGAAAATTCAAACGGGGCTTGTGGTAATAATTAACTTTAAAATTTGGTTGGTGGGAAATCACCGAGTCTAGTATTCGGTCAACAATGTTTGACTTTATTCCTCTTTTGACAGGGGCCCGCTGTGTTGCTACGCTATTGCATGAGATGAAGCGTCGTGGAAAGGATTGCCGCTTTGGCGTGGTGTCTATGTGCATTGGTATGCGCCCCTCTCTCTCACACACACACTCGATGAACTACGTTTGTGTGGTCGTGTATTGTTTATAAGGAATTTGTTTGTGTGTTTACTATTGTGCAGGGACGGGGATGGGAGCGGCTGCTGTGTTTGAAAGAGGGGACTCTTGTGATGAGCTTTGCAATGCTAAAAATATTCAGTCACACAACTTCTTATCCAAGGACGCTAAATAGAGAGAGAGAGAGATTGATTCAATCTTAATTTACGTTTTGTCAAAAGCATAATAACATTATTGGTGGGACAGTAAGTTGTGCTAAATTATTTTTTTGTTTGCTTCTGTTTTACATACTGGATTCCAGCAGCTTCTGTACCTTTACCTTGTCCGTTTGGGGGATTTAATGTTCAATAATAAAATGCTTGTTTACTAAATTCCTGTTCTTAACTTGCTTTAGGTAGGGTTCACTGTTTTTTTTTTTTAATCAAAATTATCTAGTTAGTATTTATCACGGGCACGGGGTCTACAACTTTCTTAGTTGTCACTTTATATGAGAAATCTTTTCTTTCGATTTTTTGTGGTAGACGTGCATTGTAAACAATTGAGAAATGATTTGTCGGTTATCTTTTTTTATGATTAATGTAATACTCTTTCAGTCTCAGAAAGATAGTTTCATTTTGACTTTTAGTGGTCAACAAAAATAAACTTTGACCAAATATTGGTGTCAATGTAATGATTACAATGAAATTTTAAAAATTGTTATTGATAAATTACATAATAATTTAACAATAACATATTTTAGAATTTCACTAGAATGATTAGATCATCACCAATAGTTGGTCAAAGTTTTTTGTTGATCATAAAAAATCAAAATGAGACTATTTTTGTAGGAAAGTCAAAGTGAGACTATTTTTCTAAGACAAGGACAGAGGTAGTATATCTGTTCTAAAACTTTCTTACTAGTCGCTGTATATGAAAAATGCCATCTCTGCCTTTGTCAAAAAGTTAAAATGTTAGACCCACTTTTATTTATTGTTACTATATTACTGCAGATGAACTTTGATCAGTAAATTAAATTAGTTTTAATTATTATAATAAAAATTTACAATTTGTTACTTATACACTATTATAAGTACTATTCAATATCTATTTTTAGATTATCATTAAGATTATTAAAAATATTTTAAATTATTGCTCTAAAATTTATTTGTGATAACAATGAGAAAAAAAAAAGAAAAAAAAGAGAGGTAGTTTTTCTTTTTCCTTGAAACTATGGTTAACGTGTTATGTAAACAACTAGGGGCCGTTTGGTAGGCTGATTAGCGACCGGATAGGAGAATTAATACATGATAAGATTGTTTGGTAGGATTTTAAGCTTTTGGATTAATTAAAAGAGTTAGGCCGATAAGGAGCTTATCCCCTAATTATTTCTCACTGAAAGGGGTGGTATTATTAACACGGCTGAATAATAACTCGTCTTACTTTTCTCTTCTCAACTATACCCTTTTCTATAAACCTCAGACTTCGATCAAACCAACTATAAACTCATCTGTCGTCTCAGGATGGGCAATTGACTGTAACTCATCATCATGTAACTTTGGTTTTCTTTCTTTCTTCTTCATATTTTTCAACCTATTTATGTCTTCATAAAGAAAATATTAGATTCAATTGTATAAACTTTTATCACATTTCATGCTGCTACGAAATTTATTTAACAACCCCTCTGAAGAAAGATTGAAATCTTGGTGACACAATTGTAATCAACCGTTTATTTATTATAATTTTTGATTGCTTTATTTATTTATTTTGAGCAAATTGATTTATGTATATAGATATTGCTTTATTTTTTTGACTGCCTCCATGAAACCATTCATACCCAATTCTTTGTTCTTTGGTGAATATGCTTGGTTGTATGTTGATAACACCACCTCCGCCCTAAATGAATGAAAAAAAATCAGATAAAGAACAATTTATTTTTAAAAAAATGGTTTGAAAGGGATAACCCGAACTCAGAACCGGACCCTTGCCCGTGCTCGATGACTCGGCCCACGAGCTGAGCCCAATAGCAAGATCCACCAGCCTCCCAGCTAAAGTCGAGAACAAAGCAAGGTCCAGCTCGGGGTTTGCAGTTCAGCTCAGTTACCCCGTCAGCTTGATTACTCAGCCAGCCCGTGAAAACGTCTTGCTCAGAATGGTTCCCTCGTACACTAAGCCTTCTAGAAGAGCCTAGAGGCCATCCCGGTCCATACGGGCACAACCTAACTAGGCTCCTTAGGCCTCGGCCCTCGCCAAAACCCTACTATGGATAAGGATGACTTGGATGACCTCATATAAGGACAAAGCTGACCTCACCTTATCCACTACTTGGAGAGCAAGCCGATGCTGGCCCTATATATAGGGGGTTCAATATTTTTGGGCAGGTTACACACACTATCTCCCAAACTCTCCTTAGCTTCTCTCTCTTTCCTCTTTCCGGTGAACGGACTAACTTATTCTCACGCCGGAGGGTTTTCGCCGGTGCAACCCCGGCTAAGCTCACGTGCGTTCTTTTTGCAGGTCTAAGCAAGCATTCCAGTTATCCTACCGTGGATAGACGTGTCCAAAATCTAACCGGAACCGGCTAACCGGAGGTTTTTTAACCGGTCAAACCCGGCTAACCGGTTAACCGTGAACCGTCTCAACCTTCAACCGTATTTTCAAGGTTCGGTTAAGGTTAGTCCATTTTGATAACCGTCAACCGGCGGTTATAACCGGGAAGCTAACCGCCGGTTCAACCGTCTATACTAACCGTCAGTTTCTTACCATTTTCGAGTTAGTTTTAAGAATTACATTCAGTTTTTTTAACAATTTCAGTCATTTTTTTAATGATTTCAGTTAGTTTTCTAACAAAATTGGTGTTTTTATTTCATTTTCAGTTAGTTTTTTAATGATTTTTAGTCAGTTTTCTAACAAAATCCTAAAAATCTGTTTCTTTTTAAAATAAAAATAAATAAATAATTGAAAAAGTCTCATAACCGGGTTAACCGGCAAAACCGGCTTAACCGGTTTAACCGTTAACCGGATAACCGTAACCGGATGTGGCGGTTAGAAGGTTACTCCACGGTTAGGGATTACCGGTAAAATTAACCGGCGGTTATAACCAGCTAACCGGCGGTTAACCGGCATGGACACGTCTAACCGTGGATCCGGCCTTGACGGCATTTTTATCCTCGATCAATTGGTTCCATTGCCGGGAAACTTACTTGCTAGACCTTCTGTTGATTCCGGCAAGATTCGCCGTCTGTCCGTCACGGGCATCGCCTTTCATTTGCCACGCCTGTCGTAATGGCTGTAAACCCTAGAAACACACAATCTGAATACCCTCATGTTCCCGGAATATTCACAGCTCCGGGAGACTCTCAACCATATCAGCCCACCGGCGTGTTGACTAGAGCTCAGGCCGCCCGCATAGGCCTGCAAGGCGGAAATGCACCAACTCAGACAGACGAGGCACTGAGTGATGTGCCGCCGACTGAGATCATTCCCACAGGCGAACGATTAAACATGACCAAAAATCCTCAGGTGACCTATACTCAGCGAACCACAGGCATTCCCCATGATGATGTCGGACCTAGCAGCGTGAATCCCGCCGCCGCCGCGGCTGGGCAGGCGGCAACACTAAACTACCGGTTGAGTTTGCTGTTGCAAATACAAGAGCTGTACGGAGCCTTGGAAGCCCTAGGGCCAGAGCACACGGTGAATTTACCACCTTTTCCCTCAATACCAGTGCCACGTGTTCCTCTCCAGCCCTGCGGAAATCACCCGCTGATGAATAGGAATGCCACTGTGGATGATGACGAGGTCCCACAGGAACCGGATCAAGAGGCCACGTCACGACGAGCATGTCAGCTAGGGATCCGAGCTGGGGGCCGAGGAGCAGGCAACGCCCATGTCCAGGGAAGAGTTATTCCACCTCACATTGATGCTGTTAATTCCCTTTCGCGAGGTAATCCTTCGGCACGTCATTCCCAACTCATAAATGACGGGAAAATGGTGCGCCTTCCACAAAGACTATGGACACGACACTGAGAGTTGCATGTCATTGAAAAAAGCCATCCAGCAGCGAGTTGACTTGGGGGAGCTGGACCGGTTCATCAAGAAGGATGGAAAAAGGGAGCGCGATAACAGAGCAAAGACTGACGAACACTGTCAGGAGGGAGTTGCTCGTAAGAAAATCAGCGTCATTAGTAATGAGGCTTTATCCATCACGACCTTGAAGAACCAAATATACAGTTTGAAAAATGTCCCTTTCGTTCCCGCGTGGAACAATAGACAGGAAGATACCATCTCTTTCTCCCTGAACGAGTTGGCGGCTAGCCGAATAGCCCGGGAACAACCCATTGCGTTGGAAGGAAGAATTGATAATTGCATCGTTGATAGACTCCTTATTGATACAGGAGCAGCCCGATATGTGCTTTTTTACAAAAGCTTCAAAGACATGGAACTGTCAGACAGCATGCTCGTACCGTATGCCGGCCGCTTAGAGGGGTTCACCAACCATAAAGTTGATGTGAAAGGCACCGTGGAGTTGTTGGTCGAACTCGGCGTAGCCCCATATAAGGTGCAGGAGATGGTCACATTTATGGTCATTGATGTCAGTAGCGATTATCACGCCATCCTGGGGATCCCTAGCCAAGTGAGACTGGGAATGGTCGTCTCCTTGCCCCATCAGCGAGTCAAGTTTCCCACACCAGCGGGAGTGGGATGCCTCAGAGGACGAGCCAGAGAGTTCATGGAGTACGTGGTAGAAACGAGGAAGGACAAAAGGAAGTACGAGCTAGATACCCCCGAGGAAAACATCACCATCTCTAAGACAATCAAAACTACAGAAACCATGAACATTGGGGTGATAAAGGAAGTGAAAACCGATGAGGAGATCGATAGAGAGGTTGCCGACCTGAAGAGGGAGATGATTGGAAGAATAAAAAAGGAAGCCCCGGGCATCATCGAAGAAGAGGTTGAGAAGATAACCGACATCATTGTGGACACCCTACAGTTTAGGGAAGGTCCCGAGTTGAAGCCCATCGATGAACTGGAGGAGGTCATAATCAATCCCGCTTTTCCCGAGCAGAAGGTTAAGATAGGAAAACAGCTAACCATTAAGGAGAGAGCCGACCTACTGAACCTCTTGCGTGCTAGCACAGAAGTTTTCGCATGGCAAGTGGAAGACATGAGAGGAATTAGGGAGGAAATAGCTGTGCACGAGCTAAACATCAACCCAGGATTTAAACCAGTTAAGCAAAAGCGGAGAGTATTCTCGTCTGACAAACAACAAACTATAAAAGAGGAAGTCAACAAGCTGTTGCGAGCAGGGATAATCAAGGAATCTTATTACCCCTCTTGGCTAGCAAACGTCGTGATGGTGAAGAAGGCCAACGACAAATGAAGAATGTGTGTGGATTTTACCGACCTCAACAAGGCCTGCCCTAAGGATTGTTTCCCGTTGCCCAGGATTGATAAGCTTGTAGACTCTATTGCCGGGCACAAGACTCTAAGCTTCCTGGATGCATATTCAAGCTATCACCAAATCAAAATGGCCGAGCAGGACATCGAGAAAACCGCCTTCCAGATGAGTAAGGGGACCTACTGCTATAAGAAAATGCCTTTTGGCCTTAAAAACGCAGGAGCAACTTACCAGCGGATGGTGAACCTGGTCTTCAAGGACCAACTCGGGAGGAACATGGAGGCGTACATAGACGACATGGTCATCAAGACCAAGGAAGGAGACCACTTCCAGACCTATTTGAAACATTCTCAAACCTGCGAGCAAACGAGATGAAGTTGAATCCGAGCAAGTGCGTGTTCGGCGTGACAGCTGGAAAATTTCTAGGTTTCATGGTCTCTCAGAGGGGAATCGAGGCAAATCCAGAAAAGATTTCTGCACTCTTAAACATGAAAGAGCCAACATCAATTAAGGAGGTTCAAAGACTCAATGGCCGAGTGGCGGCTCTGGGACGGTTTATAGCCAAGTCAGCTGAGAGATCTCTCCCTTTCTTCAAAATCCTCAAAGGTGGGAAAGAATTCAAGTGGACCGAGGAATGCTCCAAAGCTTTCCGCAAATTATAGATGTACTTGAGTCAGCCACCGTTGCTCAGCAGCCCGGTCCCAGGGGAGACTCTATATATTTATTTGGCCGCAACAGACCGAGCTGTTGCCGCCGTCTTGATAGAGAAGAGCATTGAATCAAACCAGTATTTTATGTTAGCAAGGCGCTAAATGAGGTGGAAACCCATTATCTCAACGCGAAAAAATTGGCGTATTCCCTGGTGATCGCTGCTCGGAAACTAAGAGCCTACTTTTCAGCCCATCCAATCATGGTTTATACCAATGCTCCGTTGAGGAAGATTCTGGACAAACCCGACAGTTCAGGTCGTTTACTCAATTGGTCGATCGAATTGACCGAGTTCGACATTTCATATCAACCGAGGAAAACTCTCCAAGCTCAACCTTTAGCTGATTTTATAGTCGAAACTACGTTTAGCCTCAATGGGAGTTTGCCGCTCCCAGTAACGGAGCCAGAGCAACCGAGCAACGTCAGCACGAGCATCCCACATGATTGCTGGAAACTCTTCACTGGTGGATCTGCAGTAAAGAATTGTGGAGCTGGAGTAATCCTGCTCGAGCCCGGTAACAATGAAGCCATTGAAAAAATCTTGAGGTTCAGCTTCCCAACCTCCAACAACCAGGCTGAATATGAAGCACTGATAGCAGGAATCGACCTGGCTAAGCACATGGGAATCACAAAGCTGCAGGCTCACACCGATTCTCAGCTCGTTGTGAACCAGTTAAAGGGGGAGTATGAGGCCATCAACCATGTCCTCGCAAGGTAATGTATCCAATGGTTCACTTTGATACATCATTGGATACATTACTTGACTTGGATACATCATTGGATACATTACTTGGATACATTAGGTAAAAACTAATGTATCCAATGTGCACTTGGATACATCATTGAATACATTAAGTTCTCACGGTTCTTACGATATTTAGGTTCTCATTTGAACACCTATATATATATATATATATATATATATATATATATATATATATATAAATTTTTTTCCGTCTAAAATTAAGAGAATTATGCTTTTTCACAAGTGTAATAAACTACTCTTCCATCACGAATGTCTATTTTTCAAAGATCTTGTTCCAAAATAAATGTTGATAAAAGTTACTCCCTATCTATTTTTCAAAAATTGTAGTCCCAAAATGAATGTTGTTCCTAATTGTTTTGTTATCAATTTTTTTCACTAGTCTTTTTATACTTGTGAAACTGAATGTTTGAAAAGAGAATTACATGATTATATACAAAATCTTTACCACTAAATTATATGAAACGTAAATATTTTTAAATGTCCCTTCAAAAGGAAGGGAGGGAGTACTAAACAATCATATCATCGAACAAAGAGTTTATTCACACTAGCACTAGTATTATACAAGTACTTCATCCCGTTTCACGTTACTTGAGACTTACTCCCTCCTCCGTCCCACTCGAATTAGGACAAGTTTCCATTTTTGGTGTCCCATTCAAATTAGGACAACCCAAAAATGGAAATGTTTTATTTAATGGGACCCACATTCACACTCACAACAACTTTTCATTCATTACTCTCTACCCCACTTTCTATCTCCTACTTCACTTTTCATACTCACAACACCTACTCCACTAACACTTTTTCCTTAATCCCCGTGCCCAACCCAAAAATCCTAATTCGGGTGGGACGGAGGGAGTATTTTTTTTTCCATCCATTTCATGCGACTTGAGACTGTCAAAAAAAGTAAAGAATCTTTACTATTCCTCCCACTCATTCTCTCTCTTACTTTACTTTTACACTCACAATACTAATCAACTTACTATTCTTCAAACTCATTCTCTCTCCTATTTAATTTTTCATACTCACAAACACTTCCTCCCATTTTTCTCTCTTACTTTTCCTTAATTTGTGTATCAAAATTTTTGGTCTCAAGTAACATAACATGTGCTACTAAAAAATGTTTAAATTCCACCTTTATTAATTTTTGTCAAAAGATACTTATTTTGAGACGAAAAAATCTTATTTAATTATTTTTGAGATATAATTTTTGGTTGGTGTGTGAAAGGGGCCACTGGTCTGTAAATTAAATGTGGCCAGAGCCATGCACGTGGGTCCCAACTTCTTAAGAGCATAATCAAAATCTTGAAAGCTCATATTAACTTGTAAGAAATGCTATTGAGAGATACTATTACCTCATACATTGTCCAGTGACCATTTTTTCAAAAAAAAAAAAAAAGGTACATAAATAAATAAAATAAAAATCACAAAGATCTGTGTCTAGTCAGACTCTTGAGTACACCAAAAAAACTCCATTGTGTGCAATGGTAATCACAAACATGCTGATGGTAAAATTTCCTTTTACAACTTGCCAGAAAAAGCTTCAAGGCCCCAAATTTGAATAGGCAATCAAGTGATGGATGACTTGCAAACTGGGCATGATGATTTCCTTCTCAGCCATGGATCAATGCACTGTCATGGTTCGTACGAAAAACGGGTTAGTTTCTTTTAAATGCAAATTATTTACAATTCGCATCAAAGTAAGAACATTTACATCTTTGTGGAACTTATGTAAGCAAGGAAGGTGGCGTATTGTTTGTCCAAGGCCTGGAATTTCCAGACACACCGAACATTCTTCAAGATTATCATTCTGTAAAGGAATCATAAGCTCAACTTTATTAGTAAGTAATGCACAAATACCACTGTAAAGCTTCAAAATGCATGTGTGAAAAAAAAATTAAAAAAAAATGCTTGTTGTGGACTCAAACTCGCAACCACAAGTTGAAAGCATAATACATTATCGACTAAACTTGACTAAATATTTGATTAACCGGGTGCACTTGCACCCATATGGGTTATCCTCGGTCCGCCTTTGCACACAACCACACGAGTAGGCACATACACACGAGACAATACATGTACGTACCTGAACTGTTGACTGTGGCAAGTTATTAATTTGACCATGAGATGCACCCCCGTGCTGGTGATTGTTTTCATCAAGAGCCAATAACATTTCATAATCATCTCTACTCAAAAACAAACAAACAAAAAAAAAAAAACCGTTAGGCAAAGCGTAGACAATGTACAGCCTATTAAAACAATAAATTAGTAGTGCCTCCAGAAGAAATCCTACACTGAATCAAACATGCCAACTGAAAGCAGAGTCGTACAAATCTAGAAGTTATCCTAAAATTTTAATGAGGCAGATTTTACAGAATAGGTGGGTGGGAGGGTGGGGAGAGGAGGGGGGGGGGGTTTATATGCATTATGGGTCGGGGTATTCGTTTGATTGATCATCAAAGCAAACATGGGCTAAGTTTCACCCTTATTTACATAGTCCCGCAAGTTCTCAATATATTGCACACATACCGCTGCACACCATTTCTTCCATCTAGTAACTCTTATCTCCTCGAGGTTTTAACATTATATATCCTATCCTCTGAACTCCAGAAAACAAATCCTGAACATAAATTCAAGAAGCACTGTACTTGAAGCATCAACCAGCTTCTTTGAAATTTTCAGTTCGGTCACTAGAACTTCCTTACATCTCTATAAATGTAAACATTATTTATTGGGTGACTACAAGCACGTTATATACGAGTCAAAGCTTATTTCATGAATGCAAAGAGATAAATTGATCAAAAGGCAAGCGATAAAGTATAAGGTCAAGAAAGGTTGACAAACATGGTAAAGTATAGAAAAATCTACTTCGTACAAATAAATACAACACACTACCTCCTTCCCAAAGTAGTCTCAATAAAAGTTTCAAATTTGCACTTGAAGAAGAGCAAATTTGAAACTTTTATTGACAAAAAATTGGGAATGAGGTAGTATACAACAAATTTTCTTACTCGTTAAAATCGCGGTCTGCTTGAAGTATCTCACTAGGCACTCCCATATCGCTAAAAGCCTCCAATGTTTCCAATATACGCATTCTCTGCATTATGGAAAAGTTGTCAGTTTTCCTAGTACCTGTGCATGCATATACTTATATACTGGGCAATGATAGGGGCACAAAAGAAGTTTACAAGATGATGGATACAAAATGAGGTGGGGATAGTTTATTGGTTGCATCGGTTGTGGACCCGGAACACTCTAATTAAAAGCACCAATAAAAATCATGACACCTCATTTTGTAAGCCAAATTTTGTGAACATTTTTGTGACTTTATATTTACCCATACTTATATGTATGTATGTATGTGAGTGAGTGAACGTTTGATTGCTGATCAAAACACAAGGTAACAGAAGGAAGGAACTCAAGTAAATGTGGGATTAAAATCTAGAGTTGGTTTTGGGGGAAACTAGTTCCTCCATAAGTTATAAAAAGTTCACTTTTTAACCCTTAACTCTAAAACCCTACACCCTAAATTCTAAACCCTAAACCTTAAACCCTAAACCTTAACCCCTATAAAAACAAGACTTTTTATAACTTATGGAGAAACTAGTTTCCCCCAAAATTTTCTCTAAAATCTAAGTCAAAACATCTCTGCATCTATATTCTTTGTCAAAGCGAAACAAAAAATTAAAAGAAAATAAAAGAACAGTAATGACATATCCTCATTTGTCTCTTCAAGACATGAAAGTATACCCATGATCATTAGTAGCTTTATTGTTTGATAAAAATTGCTCCCTACACCCCACCAAAAGAGCCTCGTAACAATTTTCTGTTGTGAAAAAAGAGTCTCATAGCCAAAAGAAGAAATAATTTTAGTGTAACTTCATGAAGGTGCAAACTCGTGACACCCTTAAAAAGTACAGCTTGTTAAAGCTGGCACTTCTTATGGGGTGGAGAGAGCAATTAATAATCCAACCCACTTGAGCATAACTGTAACCAATGGAGAAAAGGACTTATGCAAGAAGACATGATGTTCCAACTCCAAAACTGGATTTTCAATGCTCTTCGTTGGCGAGATACCTTCAATTAGTTTGATATAATACACGTGGATTGCCACTTGATACGGAGTATAACAAAAAATAAAGTATCTTGATTTAAGTTTTGCAGCATGTCACTTGTTCCGGTGAGATAAAGGAGAGGTTAAAAAGGGACAAACATATTGATGAAAGGATGAGATCAGATAATGCTTATGGAGATCTATATGCGTATAAGAGTGTGTTTTTGTGTGGGCGACTGTGTGTGTGCGTGTGTGTGTGTGTGAGAGAGAGAGAGAGTGAAGGCGAGGGCTTTTTTGTGGATACAGAGAAGAAGATATCTAAAGACATTAAGCGAGAGAAAAATCCAGATAATAGTTAATTAATCTTGAGATTCTTTATTGTTACTTACTGACAAGGTCTCAATCATTCAAGGATCTTAGAAATGCCAAAGCCTCAGGTTTCTCAAGGAATTGCCGCAAAGTAGACTAATACTAAGGATTTTGCCTTAATATGAGAGAATCCAGGGACAATTTCCCTTTGGACTTCGTCTTTGGACCATATGAGCTTGTAGTTCTGGTCACAGTTGATAGATAAACATTCGCTCTGGCACGACAAGCCATTTCTACAAAATTCTCCCTCCGTCCCAAAAAGATAGTCTCATTTGACTTTTGATGGTAAACACAGACGAACGTTGACCAAAATTAATGACAATCTAATCATCATAATACAATTCTAAAATTTGTTATTTATATACACTAGGCAAAAGTCAAATGAGACTATCTTTTTGGGACGGTTATATTACTACCACTAGATTAACGCCCGTGCAATGCACGGTTTTCTAGTTTGTTATTACCTCTGTCCTTAAATGAGTGTCCAAATTTCATTTTAAGGGACAAAACTTTTTGTACAATTTGGTGGCAAAATTCATACTCCCTCCGTCCCATTTGAAGCTTCACCAGTTACCCAAATGGATGTCCCGTTAAAAGCTTCACCATTTCCTAAAATGGTAAAAAATGTAGGTCCCACTTGTCATACCCACTCACTTCTTCCTCTCACATACTTAAATTATGGGGCCCACTTGTCATACTCACTAACTTTCCCCTCTCACATATTTAAATTGGAGGCCCCACATGTCATACCCACTAACTTATTCCCTCTCACAATCCTTTTTACACTCATCACTTGCCATAATTTGCGTGCCATCACCAAAATGGTGAAGCTTCAAATGGGACGGAGGGAGTATATAATCTTGTAATCCTCTTTACAAACATTTAGTTTTTGCAAGTATAAAGAGACCAATGAAATTTTTTTCAAAAAAAAAAAAAACATTTAGGGACAAAGTTATGATCAAAACGGACACTTATTTTGGAACAAAATTTTTCTAAAAATGGACACCCATTTAGGGACAGAGGGAGTATTAAATTTTTATTTAGAATTCAATTGCATGCTATTTATTAATAATATCATCATCATTTTAATAAGAACTACAACATTTGTTATCGCTTGTTTTTTTTTTTTTCAGTCAATCATTATTATATCATATTATTTCACATTTCTTAAATTGTTTCAATCAGATTATTAAGAAATTAAAGCAAGCATCATTATCAAATTCTCCATTTCCAAAGATATTATTGTTGCTTGTTCAATATCACAACTATTATCATGTGTTAATGGAAAAGTAGTCAAGCCAATTTCAAAAAAAAGAAAAACTATAAGAACTATTTGCATTAGTAGAGTCGTTATATATTTCTAACAATCAATATTTTTATACCTTAAGAAAGACTATCAATATATTTATTCTAATTACTAACCACAAATGCAATTCAAATACTACTACTAATAATTATCTCCAACATTTAAGATGAATTTTTTAATGAAGTGTTGGCATGTAAATTGATTAAATTTAATAACAAAAAGATTAATAGTGTCTAATTATAATGTGTGCAATTGTTATTAGTGTATGTAAATTGATTAAAGTGAGTAATTAAAAGAAATAATGGGGAGGAAGTAATTGTAAAAGGACAATAATTAATGCACACAATAAATGTTTTAAATTAATTAGATATAACTTATTAATAGGATTAATTAATAATTAATGATGTCAGCAAGAGGTTTTAGAGGGAATTTTTAAAACCAGAAGCTGCCACTTGGCATTGCTGATGTCAGCGGCTTCTATTTTAGTAATAATATATATAGATAAGAAGTGCCAAGGCTAATTATCCTATTACTCCAAGTCGCTAGGCAAAGGGATTACCAAAGGTGAAAAAAATATACTCCCGTCCCAAAATGATCTTCCTGTTTGACTATTCAAACTTTTTAAGGATATGAACACTTGCTTCACTAGCCATGTTTTGGTTGTGCACTTTTAAAGCCTAGATTGTAGAAATGAGAAGAACTTTTTGGGACAATGAAACATGGCAAATGAGAAGATCATTTTGGGACAAAGGGAGTACTAGTAAAAAGCTCGAGTATGTCAACGTACTTGGATAAAATGTGCGGGATAAGCTAAGCGGAGAACACTTGATTCAATATTAGGAGCAGAAGCTGAATGGAATTAAAGAAACATCATTATACAAGACAAGGCTACAGAATCGCAAGTCATGCTTCAAAGTTGGTGTTAAAGGTCCGTCGGAGCTAACCTTGTATCCCATATATAAATCTAGCAACCGATATTAAACCCCGTGATTTTCAACTTTCAGTTCTTAAGGAATATTCAAAGCCCGAAATAAATTAATCACATCGTTCCCCACCAAATTCATCAGAGAGAATGCCACTTCATCTGATACAAAGATTTAACTAGGTGTCTTGTTTTTCTTTTTTCTTTTTTTTTTTTTCTTTATTTATTTCTTATCTTTACATTCCAAGGATGAGATGCCAAATGAAAATAGTATGCAATTAGAAACTTTGTGCTGAAATAAAAAAGCATGAACTTGATCATTAAACTCTATGGATTAATCTAAACTCCAGTAATCACATATCAAAAATCTTGGCAAAAATCAAAAACTAAAATCACAAAGAGATAAAGAAAATACCATATCGACATCCATTTCTGCAGGAAACATTGAGTTTCTTGAGCTAGATGATAGAGTGCGGGGTCGGCCGGGGAATTGACCTCGACCACGTAACCGTGCCATTCTTGTAGAGGCATGAACTCTACCATGAATGCTACTTCTGATTGGAGGACCTCGAGAAGGCTGCAATCTGGATTGCCGGGGTAAGCTTGCCCTTGATGAACCACTCTGCAAAAAACCATAGCACATCACAAATTTCAGGAAAAGGAAGATATAGGTAGCCCTCTGTTATGTGATTGCAGAAATTTAGAGAACCTCACACATACAAAGAGCTTCAGAAGTAATACTTTCCAAGATGATTTTTCTTTTGAAGGACATCTTTAGCATTGAGGTCAACTTAAATCTTAAATCATAATTCATATCTGTTAAGACCATAACAAGCACTAAATGTGTACATCATATAATATAATGCTCAGGTATGTTCCTCAACTTGAAGCAGCAATTGAACAGAACTCATTAAATATATTGTTCACCGGCTAACTCAGCCAGAGTAACTTAGACAGTTAGACTAAGCCTTGAACATTTTATTTAACAAGAAGTACAACACTAGACCAATCACATCAATTTAGAAAATTATCCCTTTATGAAGAATAACAAAGCTTAAGCTGGTCTAGCGCACTCCTTGAATGCAAAATGTTTTTGAGATGGGATTCTCTCGGTGCTTTCTGACAAGGACTTCAGAAAGGGATGTATTTTGGTACTTATACGGACAGAAAAACAGAATAGAGACTGCAGTACTTTGTAAGTTTCAATTCCATGACCACCAAGCCAAACCACTGAGGTAATTTATTTTCAGCGGACAGATTAACCAACACCAGGTGTCGAACTACTATGGACATTGTACAACAAGTGTTCAAAGATGATAAAGAATAAATAAAGTAACATGAAAAGAAAATACTCCCTCTGTCCCGGAAAGATTGTCTCGTTTTGACTTTTTATAGTCAATACTACCACGCATTGATGTCAATATAATCATCTCAATAAAATTCCAAAAATTATTATCGATAAATCGTTTAACGCTTTATCCATACAAATATTTGAATTTTATTCGGATGATTATATTGACCTTAATGCTTGGTCAAAGTTTACTCGTGTTGACTATAATAAGTCAAAATGGGACCATCTTTCCGGGACAGGAGTAACTCTCTGTGCTCCCTGTTTCTTGTAGAAGTCAAGTATTCTAATTTGGGATGTTCCACATAAGCATTCCATTTCTATCGAATTATGTCATGGTCTCCAACTTTACCCTCCACGCATAATATAAGCATCTTGATATCCTCAATCATATTTCTTATCAACTTCAAACACACTAGCATATCATTAATTATTAGACTTTTCAAATGTACTCTTTAAGTAGAATGAAGTCGGCATTTCTATTGAGAGAGCAAACAGGAACAATTGGTGCAAAGAGGCACGCAAAAGATAGAAAGATGCCCAAATTTGAGAGAAAAATAAGAACAGAGGCAAGAATGCACCAACTCTAATTCCTCATCAAATGGGTGTGAGCAGCAAGCACCACTCGCATTGCTCAAAAAGATGATGCACATACAAAATAAAAAAAAAAAAACCCCCACTACCTCAAAAGTGGAAATGGCAATGCTTGATTTCAGAAAATCTTATGGTCCTACTAGTCCTCATCAGAAAGTGATGAGGGAGGGCTCCAATAGAAGACAGGCATAACTTTCTGGTCAATCGCCAAACACATTACACGATTGACTCCATGCAGATGGATGGACACTGAAGAAAATAAGGCCATTAATGTTCTTTACCAAACATACATGTCTGGGGAAAAAGTATCGAACGGGTATCACTTTGTCTCACCCCATACTCTTAAACTTTCAGCACGAAGAGACCATACAAAAGCCTTTGGCCAGATAGGGCCCATGTGTTACCAAATGAAAGATAAACGAAAACAAGCCTATCTAATGCATTCCTAAGAAATTTGGTAGTAAATGGACGACGGCAATAAACACAGAACACAACTACTTGATGAATTGCAACTCGCATCAATTAAAATTCCAAAACCCCAGTTTTCAATATGAAATGAAAAAAATCACAAAACCTTTTCTGGGTAACATTCCCCTTAAGAAAAGAGGCGAGTAATACTTGGCCGTCCCAGTTCAAGAGCAACATACCCCTTCAACGAAACATTTTTTTACAAACAACTTATTTTTTGATAAACGAAGAAATTTAATTAGGAGGAAAACTACAATTAATAGATGACAAGATGTCCTCTAAAAAGCAAAGTACAAAAAAGAAAAAAAATGATAAAAGTAAAAACTAGACATTTTTCCCGCCTAATTTGTAAGAAACCGATAGGTGGGACATTTTTATAAGAAAAGAAATATATTAGATAAAAGAGAAGAATTTACAAGAGACGAACAACATGTCTGACGAGATACAAAAGGAATGCGAAAACAAAAAACACACAATCAAAGAGATAGGCAATCACAGCAGCCAAATCTCGCCTCAAATCGGAAATAGATAATCCCTGAAAAGGACCGTTGACGCCCAAATAGAAGCTTAAGAGACCACTTAGTGGGAATTTTATTTTCCTACAAAATATTTTTAACTATATGGATCATAATTAAAATGAATAAGGAACATGATGGGTTTCCACCTCAAAGAATCCTAATTGTGGCAGCACAAGTGAAATGAGAAAATTAAGTAATCATCTCATTATTAGTTCACGTTTGCTAAAGAGGTGTCCAAAATGTTTATCCAACTTCAATGTTAAACAAGCCCGCCCCTCACCCGCTAGGCGGAGATGTGCACAATAAATAGGACCATTACATAAGCTTTATGTTAAGGATTGGTTTATATAATTGAGAACATTTCAAACTTTTAGAAGAGTTGGTGACTCAACGTGGTATTTGACCTCTGGTTTGGCACACTGGCGGATCAACCTTGGTCCGCAAGGGGGCAATTGCACGCCTTTAGTTTTGATTTTTAGTGCAAATATTTGAAGAATTTTGGTGGTTTAGTGCAATTTACTGATACTTGCCCCCCCTTAGTATGAAAGAAAAAATGCACCAAAATATAATTCCCCCTTTTTACTTGGTGAAAATAATTTTGCCACCCTTTCGAAATATTTCTGCCTCCGCGACTGGTTTGGCAAGATCTTGGGTTCAAGTCATCCCGCTTGCATTTGTTACCTTATTCATTGTGGTGCATGATTTCACCGTTTGGGTTGTGATGCTCAGGAGTGGCATGTTTGTTAAACTCTCCACGTGTGGATGGGCCAAATGTTAGGGGGAGTAACAAGGCTTGATATACATTGTTGACTCCCTACCTATCGGCTAAAGTTTTCAGATGAGTTGGTAACTTAACACTTTGAAACATTTGAAGGATAAACGTAAGTGGGGGTGATCTGAACCCCAGTCAATGCCAAATCATGAGCTCTCAACCTATTATGTTAGAGAAAAGAAATCGAATAAAATAGGTAACATACAGGAGGGTAGACGTGGCGAGCTCCAATAGGGAAGGTATTTTGTAAGCTCTCTTCCTGCTGGATCGCCAATGCTATGTGCTCATCAGTCTGTATATTAATTAATATAGCATGAGTCAAAACAGATAGAGGAGCTGATCATAAACAAACACAAGCAAAAGAGGTAAATTGTCAGGTCAAAAACGTACCTCGCCAATTCCAATTCCAACACCAGGGAACTCACTGTATAATTGTTCCTGCAATTCTCTGGCCAACATTTCATCGGCTTCTACCTGTCTGGCCCTAACACCCGAGTCTTCACTACTACTGCCAAGTGTATTGGAACCACTGTTTCTCAGTTCTGGGGACAACTCGTCAACTTCAATAACCGAAGAAAGATTATGATTCCTGATTGATCTTGACCTCGATCGCAAAACAGGTGACGGACTAAGAAACTGTATTTCTGAGTCATCAGAAGTGGCTGATGTAGAACATTCTGCAACAGTACCTGAAACAGAGCCCTGCCTCTGTCTTTTAGTGAAAGTGTCTGCTGTTTTCTGATGCTCATTAAATCGACCCACCACCTGCCCCCCACGTTGAGAACGTAGGGACAACCTAAGTGGTGGGTCCCGGTCATCAAGACTCTCATTTACGTTCCTTGGATTACGTCCATTCCTATGATCTGTTCTACTCCGCTCATTATTATTTTGTTGATTGAAAAGAGATGAGTCATCGTTGCCTCTAGAAATATGAGAATACTCATCTGCCAAGGGTGGGCCTGCTTTCTTCGTACGATTGCGGGTACTTCTCCATCCGTCTGATCCTTCAATGCACCTTGATTCATCTTCGGCCGAATCAGCACTTACAGCAGACTCTTTAATGGTTACTGAACTCCTGTGAGAATTTTAAGATATGATGTCTTTAAGATAACAGGTTGATCGTTGATGAAACAGGACTTCAGCCAATAACAGCTAAATGATATTGATTGTCCTATTAAGTTCTCAATTCTAAAACCATTTGACCCGTAGTTATATTCAAAGATTCAAAACAAACAATAGCTTAGATACTGTGTTATCAAAGCTACTTAACTAGGACCATTTGAAGAATTAGCCTGCCAAGCACGCAGATATATGTCAGATTTTTTTTTGATAGGAAAACAAATTAAATTAGAAAAATAGAAGGATACAAATGGACAAACAAGGAGTCCATCAATAAAATAAAAAATACATGAAGCCTACATTAAACTAACGCAGCAACCCAGCCTCTCGTCAAGTCATTAAGCGATAATCCTCTAAAGGCTCCATTAGCATAGGCCCGAAGAGAAGCTAAAGAAACCACTTTTTCCCACATATATTTTGGTAAGACACGACTTTCAAAAATCCTCACATTCCTTTCCAACCAAATACACCACACAATCGCAAAAACTCCCCAATTCCACAAAAGAAGCCCATTTTCACCTTTTCCAAAGCCTCTAAACTCAATTTGAAAAAAAATGAAAAAAAAAAAAAAAAAAACATAAATGGACTTTGGAGTAACCCAGACTTCCTCAGCCACCTCAAAGAGACGATTCCATAGATATTGAGCCAAGCTACAATGGAGGAATAAATGATCATGCGTCTCGGCAGACACCTGCAATTCACACACCAATTTGGCGATAAACTTAGTAGGCCTGCGGATCTACAGGTTGTCATTAGTATTGAGTTTATTAAGCACTAAAATCCACATAGATACTCAAATTTTGAAAGGAGTCATTAATTTCCAGACACACGATAACCAAGTAAATGTAGATGAAGTGGTACCCCGAATCAAGAAGTTCAGAAATGATTTACAAGAATATTTCCCGGAACCCTCTAACACCCAAACTCGATAATCACGATTATTTGAAACATGAACATGAGATAAAAGGGAAAGAAGGGCACATACATCTTCAGACTCTCTATCGTTAAGATCACGAAAAAAATGCAAATTCCATGAAATGGCATCTCCCATTCCCCCAAAACCCAAAACTCCGCAATAGGGGGCAAATGAATAGAGGAAAGACGATATAAATGAGGAATAACATCCCTTAGGCAAGATTGACCATACCAAAACATCTTCCCAAAACCGAATCTGAGTCCCATTACCTACCTTCAACCAGATGAAAGGATTGAAGAGGCGATGACACTGATGTATAAATTTCCACGTGCTTTTGTGAGAACATGAACCTCTAAAATCAGTATCCCAACCATTGCTATGCATCCCGGATTTACTCTTGATCACTTTATGCCAAATAGATTGAGTTTCACGAGGAATACGCCAAAGCCATTTACTAACGAGAGAGATGTTCCGACTGACCAAGTTGCCCAAAGCAAGACCACCGTCCTCTTTTGGACGACAAACTTTATCCCAAGCTACTAAATGATCCCTTTTTTCCTCTCCCGATCCTTACCACAAAAATTCCTCATTGCCCTTTCAATAACCGTAGCCACAACCGTCAGAATTTTAAAAAGGGAGAGATAATAAAGCGTGATACTAGCAAGACAAGCTCGAATCAAGGTAATGCGCCCACCCAATGAAAAATAAGCTCGTTTCCAACTTGCAGGACGTTTTTTTAACTCTCTCTACAACTGGATCCCAAAAAGAAATGGTCCTCAGGCTACCACCCAAAGGAACCCCAAGATAAGATAGAGGCCAAGAAAGAACCTGACACCCAATCAAAGGGGCATATTTGTTTGCTATTCCTCTCCCATATTGATTCATGCAATACCACACTTTGCCAAGTTAATCTTCAGGCCAGACACACTCTCGAAAAGCTGTTGAATAGTGAGCACATTTTTAAAGTTTTGAACGCCCTCATCAAGGAACAACATCATGTCATCAGCAAATTGAAGATGAGAAACCATGATGTTTTCCCTACCCACTTTACACCCTTCCATAACTCCGACCTCCTTTCCTCTAACTAGAAGTTGACTCAAAATATACACTACCAAGGTAAACAAAAAAGGCGATAAAGGATCTCCTTGATGTAACCCTCTTGAAGCTTCACACCACTCTTGAGCCTTACCATTAACACGGATTGAAAAATTAGGAGCCCTGAAGCAACCCATAATCATCCACCTGCGCCACCTAATTCCAAAACCTTTACGCTCAAGGACATGATCTAAGAAACGCCAATTCACTCTACTCTATCATAAGCCTTCTCAAAATCGAGCCTCACCACGACACCCTTCTTACCCCTCCTTTGCAAATCCTCAACCAACTAATTCGTAATCAACGACGCATCAATTCCTTGTCTGCCCCAACAAACGCGCTTTGAGCCTCAAATACAGTATCTCCCAGCACAACCCTCAATCTAAGAGACAAAACTTTCGTGATTATAAATACACAGACCTATACAGGAGATTAAATTAGCCATGACTTATTTACAGTTGGTCAAAAGTCTTGGTCAAAAGTCAAAGGCCTTGAACTAAATGCATATATAATTGAAGCAAATTAACTATTTGGAAACAATTTTATAAAGCAAAGAACTCGTAATTTCAGATTCAGATGAATTCCTTCCCAGCTATGAAATTTGTTGGCCCACCATGATTCTTCCTCTAACGAGAAAAAGAAACAAATTCAAGAAATAAAAAAGAAAAGAAAAATAGAATATTTTTTGCACTTATTGGGGTCTGATCTGAACTACGGGAATCCGGTCACCCTTTTTTGGTGCCGACTAATCTGCTTTCGAGCAGGGTAGGACCACAAGGGTGGCGATACTCTTCCTATCTTGTTTTAATTCAGTAGCATTTCCAGGGCTCAAACACGAGACCATTGGTTAGGCTACAACAGCCCCTTTGAAGAAAATTAGTAATAATTACAATAACGTATGAATAACCAAAATAGCCCCGTAACTTCGGGAGAAGAGGTGCCTCTCCAATTTCGGCACAAGTCACATTTTCACACAGTGTACATTAAGCTCATAGTTGCGAAAGGCTAGCACCTTGCTCGCCCGCCTCGCCTTTTTGGCGCCTTTAAGGGTCAACTACCTTTTGGTTTCATGGCGGGCTGTTGTGCGCCTTTTGGCTCAGGCGCCGCCTATCTTGGTTATTGAAAAGAGGCGTGAAGCATCTGCCTTTGTCAAAAGGCATAATAAGCGTATGTGTAACTTAAACTGTGTCATTTTGTAATTTTAGTTTTAATGTTTTAACTTAAAATATTTTGTTTTAGAAAAACATGGGGTAAAGATAGCTTGTGGTTTGCGAAAGAAACAAAAATGACCCTAATTTATCTCGTGTGATTGAAAGAAAATAAGTGTGATACAACTATTTAGAACGAAAACAAAGAAGAGTGATACAACTATTTACAACCAATTATATTATCCAAGTCAGAAATCAGAATTAGAAGTCAAAATTGAAACTTAAACAAACAAAAATGAAGATAATGTGTACAGATACCTTCTAGGCAGATGCATGCTTCTCAAGTCAATATCTTCTGATGGAGAAGGATAATGTGATACCCCTTTCCCCTTGAATCTATGAGCATCTTTTCCTTCAGCAATTAATTCCCTAGTATCAACAGCACAAGATTGAACATCAGATGCCACATTCCCACTATCACGTGGTCCTTCCTTTGCATTCCTCGAATTATGACTTTCCACTGACTGCTTGGTCTTTGCTATATTAAGAGGAGATATACATCCATTTCGCACCAACCTTTTCTGCCCAATAACTTTAGAAGAGGTACTAGGATGAAGGAAGGCAGAATTTTTATTTCCAGCTTTCGGCGGACTGTCAACAATGAGATTGACTCCTTTGCCACGATCAAAACTTGACCCAACTTCAGATGCATACTCAACTTTTTCTTTTACTTGAGATGAATTATGAGAAGTTTTTCTAGAATAATCGGTAGTACTAAATAAAGGAGCAATGTTGCCTGATAATGATCCTTTTCTAAATTCATCATCGTTTCTAGGAACACGACTTGGAATAAACTGTTCGTATACCTGGGCACGGCCATTTTGCTCGGTCAAATCAACAACAGTTTTACTTTGTTTACAAGAAGGCCATTGAGAATGCGAAGAACATACAGATTTTCCTTTCTCTATAGCTCGAGAATGGCTAGAATGCTTGTTCTTATATTCAGCATACTTGTTCTCCGTCATTTTCCCATTTGGAATAGGGTTAATTTCAGGAAATGATTCTCCTGATGCAGAATGTGTGGGTTTGCTAGTATTTTGAGAAGAAGAAAATAATCTTCGGCTCCCACTATGGCTAACCAGTTTGCCTTTTTCCCTTGACCGATTTCTATACACTTCACCAAAGCAATCGTTACTTGCAAGATTATTATTCATGCATGAGTTACTCTCGTTCTTGGTACAACTATTGGCAAAACTACTACCTTGTAATCTGTCAGGCGTGTCAGGAACTTCTGACAATTGGTCGATGTCCATGTAATCCATATTCTGCAAATTATGAGTATAAACCAGGTATTCACCCATCAAAAAAATTACAATGAATCAAGCTTCATGCTTACAGTAAAACACAGAACTGAAATCTTCAATGTTCATTAGAGACTACACCAACACTGATCAGTTAGACATATCCTTCTACATGAAAGCACTCAAGCAAAAACCAAGAAAATATGTATCCAAAATACAGGATAAGGCAAGAAAGAAAAAAGTTGTCAAAAACCAAATCGGAAAGCAGTTTACAAGAAGAGAAGGGTACAAGTTCAAAACAGATGATTCATGTTTTACGCCCAAGAAAAAGGAGTCCATTGATTAAACCCAATGTGAGAAAAGTTCATAGTCAAAATAAGAAATCAATTCCATTAATTTGTTGATTGCTAGTTCATACTAAAAATATGTTTTGTACGGGGAGCATGACTTCACACGTCCATCTACGATAATGCATAAAATAAGAGACATACTCCTCCATCCCATAACAATGTGCACAAACTTCCGTTTTGGGCGTCCCATTGATAAGTCCCAAGATGGAATATTCATAATACTTCTTTATGGGACCCACTTGTCATACTCACAACAACTATCCACTACCATTTCCTACGCCACTTTCTCTCTCCTACCTCACAACACCTATATACTCCCTCCTTACTTCCCGTGCACACCCAAAAATATGCACATTTTTATGGGGCTGGGGGGGGGGGTATACATTATTGGGTTCAAGAGAAACAAAGATATAACTTTTTGCAGACATTTTATCAACAGGAACTGTAAAAAGAACGTGGATACATTTTAGCAAGGTTGTCCTAATGAATTTGTGCAGGCGTACAGATAGTTGTGCATGCATATTGTATGCGTCTGCATAGATATACATCCACACCACAAGAGAGATTAGGGAAAAGGGGAAGGGGGAAGAGAGGAGGAGACCAGATTTGGTCACAAGTCAACAAAAGATACTGTACTTCACCAACAAACAAAACACGAGAAAGTAGGAGTTATACAAGTCTGGAAGCTAGACTAATAGTTCAGGCAGCTCAGCTCCAAAACAATGATGGCAGTGTAGACACCCCGCCTCGGACCGCTCACCCGATTGCACACTTGGTTTTGTGTTTCTCCCTCTTCTAAGTGTTTTCTGTTAGTTTCTGTTACTTTGGTTAAGTTCCAGACGGACTCCGTTAAGTCCCGGGACTAAACTGAATAACAGTTCTAACTTTCTAGTCCATTCTGTCAGATTTTGCTTCTCAGAGTCGCGCGCCTCCGCCCCTTGAGGCCAGACGCGCGCGCCTTCCGCCGCCTAGGTGGGATGCGCGCGCTTCTGTGGCGTGTCAGTTACAGATTCTGCCCAAGAATCTCTCCCTTGCTCATTATACATGATTTTGCCCGGGAAAGATTTCTTGGAGACTCTGTTTGGCTCCAAAAACAGTCACTTTTCAACTATAAAAACCCCTCCAATCCAGCAAACGGAGAAGGCCTTAAAGCATCGAACCGCCCGAGTTCAGGCTTTCTGCAGATTTTTCTCAAACTCTCCTTCACAGAAGTGGCGCGTGAAAGGGTTGATTGAGAGCTTCAAATCTTCAGAGCGCGTATCTAAGACGCTCTTGGGCGGTCGGTTTTATTTGGTTTGGCCCATCATAATTCATAAATGAGACGTCGTATCGTATGTGCCCACAGTGGGCTTTTAACTGGGCTTTCTCAAGGAAGAAAACTTGGGGCTGCTTGGACAGGAGACAATTCCTTTAACTGGCCCAACTCGAAATATTTGATTCTACCATTTTTCTCTTCGGGGTTGATCTCTTGTAAAACGCGTTTTTTTTCCTAATGGTTAGGAAAAACGTGTTTTTCAAAACCTCCTAAAGACTTTATATTGATATCCAGAAGATTTTATACTGATATTCAGGATCCTTCTGGCTATTACTTTCAAAAGTTCTGGCTATCAATCTCATATCCAGAAGGCTTTATATTGATATCTAGAACCAGAGAACCGTTCTGGCTATCACTTTCAAAGGTTCTGGCTATCACTTTCAAAGGTTCTGCTATCAATCTCATATACAGAAGGTTTTATATTGATATCTAGGACCCATCTGGCTACCACTTTCAAATGTCTGGTTATCAATCTCATATCCAGAAGCATTTATATTGATATCCAGAACCGTTGAGAAGTTCTGATTATTTACAAAAATACCACAGCGTTTTTTTTTTAAACACGTTTTCCTAAGCGTTTGAAAAAACGCGTTTTTACCAAGATTTGCGATGGGTTGGTCTCCTATAAAACGTGTTTCTCCAAATGGTTAGGAAAAACGTGCTTTTCAAAACCTCTAGAAGACTTTATATTGATATCCAGAATGTTTTATACTGATATACAGGACCCTTCTGACTATCACTTTCAAAGGTTCTGGCTATCAATCTCATATCCAGAACCTTTGAAAGTGATAGCCAGATGGGTCCTGGATATCAATATAAAGCCTTCTGGATATGAGATTGATAGCAGAACCTTTGAAAGTGATAGCCAGAAGGGTTCTCTGGTTCTGGATATCAATATAAAGCCTTCTGGATATGAGATTGATAGCCAAAACCTTTGAAAGTGATAGTCACAAGGGTCCTGGATATCAGTATAAAGCCTTATGGATATCAATATAAAGTCTTCTGGAGGTTTTGAAAAACACGTTTTCCTAACCATTAAGAATAACGCGTTTTACAGGAGACCAACCCTTTAACGTATGGGGCTTGAGATTGTCTTTTTTCTTTTCTTTTTTTCATTGTTTTTCTTTTTAGTCGCTTCCATATTATTCCAATAGATTTTGTTAGGGATTTGGGTTAGGAATTCATAGGTAGAAATAACAAACATGAAATGATCCATATGAAATATGAAAGCAGTGTACAAGAAAATAGTACACAATTTGTTCACACATCGGTCGACTGGCTACTTCTTTAGATGAAGGATCAAGTTAGGATATTCACTATTGTTGGTGTATATGCCCTAGGCATGTTATTTGGCACTCTGTTTGACGATGTTTGTTATCACTTTTCATTTATATAAATAGATGTTTTGGATTATTATTATTTGTTACATGTTTTATTATAATAATCTCCGTACCTAGTACTTATGAAGAACTAATATAAGTTTAATTCGATAATCATATGATGATAATATATATGGGATACAAGTTAAACTTATGGATATGTGTTGGTGAACACATACTGGACATGACCCAACTATGAGGTTTATGTCATGGTCATGATGTCATAATTAAACCTCTAAATAGTTATATCTTAAAATCCTTAGACCTGAGATTATTACGATCTTCCACATAGTGGAGATCATGTTTGACATATTCAAACGTCACTCTTAACCAAGTGATTTATAAAGGATATGATTGTCATGATCAAAGCTATGTAGGGAGGTGTAATAAGTCAAGATGGAATTTGTCCCTCTTCGTGAGAGACGTCAAGTTTGGGCCCTCGATGAATAGTATTGATGAAATGCATGGCCGTGCTCAAATGAAATGATATGATCAATATCATTTGTATTATCAAACTATTTGGAATCAAGAAAAGTATTGATCATTGTAAGTTGACCATTGACCATGGCTTACGCTCAATGACATCGTGGACAAAAGGATTGTGATATGTTCAATAAAGGATGAGCGAACTTTGATAAAGTTGTATCAATTGGGTAATCATGATGGCCTGCTAGGGTCTGCTCGTGATTTATGAGAACAAAATGTGTTTGGACTCATTGCCAACTTGATATAATCTTATGTGGTCACACACAATAGAACGAATTGTTAAAAAGGCAAAAGGGCAGTTTTTTTGTTTGGCACGACCGTGCCATTTATAAAGAACGACAGTGCCAAATGGCACGACCGTGCCTGTTGTAAAGCACGACCGTGCCAATAATCGGCTGTGGGAAGGCAACTGGCGTACCGTTTGGCACAACTGTGCCAGTTTTAAGGCACGACCATGCCAAAGCTGTCTGGGCCAAAAAACTGCAGGTTTAATTGGGTGACGGGATTTTGGTTTCCTAGGTCCTTAAGGGTTAAGGACTAGGGACTATATAAGTATCTTTTCACCAGCCATTAAACATATGAAACATAGTTGTTTGGAGAAACAATATTCTTGATCAAGATTGAGAATCAAAGATCAAGAACCCTAAATTCATATAGCCTATTTTGGATCTAGCAGTCCAGATCAAGAAGAAGTTCTTGATATTCGTTCGCGTGTGGATATCCAAAGAGGGTGATTGCTTAATCATCTTCTAGTTCGTGTTCCTGTGGATCAAGACTTGAAGAAAAGCTTGGAGAAGATCAAATCTTGAAAAACGAAGTTTCAAGATCCGAAAATTTTAAAGCTCCATCACGGTTAGTATTCTAAATTCAACCTTGTATTAATTTAATCATCTTGAACGGATCTAGGCTTTTGGGTTTTATTTCGCTGGGCATGATTGTTCAAAACCCAACAGTGGTATCAGATTCCCGTTCATCATGATTATTTTAATAATAACATGTTGATAATATAATTGGATTATATGTGTTAGCATGCTATTTGAATTAAGATTCATGATGTTTATGTGATTTGTATTTTATGTATGTATTTAAGATATATGGAGATCATAAAATCGCACCGTTTAATTACGTTATGTGGGATCTAAGATTGCAATAATAATTTGATTATTATGTTCTTTGTGATCATCAAAAGTTAATTGGAATAATTTGTTGATGATCCTAGATTCAAGAATAAATTGTTTTTTCAAGGTTTTGATGAATATGGTGATTTGATCATCATGAACACCAAACCCTAATTGAATCAAGGAAAGCAATTTTAGGGTTTAAAGTTGAAACACAATGATAAATATTTTGAGTTGAATTTAATTGTCAGATGGCTGGTTTTGGAAACCGTGTTTCCTGAAATTAAATTTCAATTTCAAAATTACTTTGGATTGAATTTATTTGTCAGATGGCTGGTTTAAGAAACCGTGTTTCCTGAAAATAAATCTCAAGGACAAAGTCATAAATTGATAAGACAAAAGAATTTAGAATCGAGTTACTTTATGTAAGGGATTGTGGATGCATTTTGGCTTAGTTTCGACCTTACATAGTTGTTTGTTCTAGTTTCTAAATTTGGTACGGGATTGTGGATGCCTTTTGGCTTAGTTTCGACCGTACAATCGTGCTCTCAATTACGTGTTAAAGAATTTATCCCCATAAATAAATCACATGAAATCATAATTTAATTAATGAGATTAATTAAATGACTAACCGATGCTTTATATGTTTATATTATGTGCGTATAAACATGTTACCATGCTAATATGTGTTGAACCTTCTTGTTAAAATTTAAATCATGTGCCAACCCATGATTAAAACACTTGTGATTACATAAATAGTTTTTATGTAGTCTATGCCCTAGCGAGGTGCATTAATTCTATTTTTGTAAAAGCAAGATGAGGAAACAGTGATTCCTATACGTTTAAAATAGTTTGATTTAATTGGGTTATCAAAACAGTTTTGGACCCAATGCACAAGATGAGACTAAAACATGCTTTTGACATAAGATGTTCAAAGAGTCTCATAAAGGATCTAAGAGTCATATATGATATGATTGATAAAAGTTATCTACCTAAATAACTTATTTTGAGCAGTCGTGCCCTAGCCGACTCAAAGTTAAGTGAAATATAGATCTTAGCCCATGAAAATTATATTATACATTAATGTATTTGAAGGTTATATAATTTAGTGGGAGTATTTATGAAATACAATTATAAATCTCTTTATGAAAATTGGTACTAATACATATTAATATATGTTTGCATAAAATGTAGATAATGGCTCAAAACACTCCCAACCTATCATTGCGATCTATCCTTGAGAAGGAAAAGCTTCAAGAGAATGGTGCTAACTTCATGGATTGGATCCGATGCCTTATAATTGTTCTAAAGCATGAAGATAAGCTGTACATTCTTGATAAACCCGTTTCTGAGGAGGAACCTGCTGCCAATGCCCCTAGGGCAGAGAAGGATGCTTACAAGAAACATGCAAATGATTCTCGTGAGATCGGTTGTCTCATGCTTGCTGCCATGTGTTCTGAGCTTCAGAAGACTCTTGAACACTTGGAAGCCTATGATATAGGCACTCAGTTGAAAGATATGTTTCAAGAGCAATCAAGGCAGGAAATGTTCGATACCATAGCTGCCCTGATCTCATATAAGGTGAGTGAAGGACAGGCGGTGGGTCCTCATATTTTGAATATGAAGGCCCATTTTGAGCATTTGGAGAGACTTGAGCATCCCATCTCTGTTGAGTTGGCTACTGATTTTATTTTGAATTCATTACCTAAAAGCTATAATCAGTTCGTCATGAACTATAATATGCATGGTATGGATAAGTCTCTATCTGAGTTGCATGGGATGCTAAAGACAGTAGAAAAGAAAATCATTAAGGAAGCCTCTCCCGTGCTCATGGTTTCAAAAGAAGGAACGGGCTCTAAGGCCAAAGGTAAGGGTAAGGCAAAAGTTGTCAAACCCAAAATAAGCAAGGCAAAATGTTGCCAATGCTGTGGTGGCTAAACCGAACTCCCAAAAGGAAGCAATTTGTTTCCACTGCAATGAGATTGGTCATTAGAAACGTAATTGCAAGGCTTACATGGAAGAAAATAATAAGAAGAAGAAGGGCAGTGGGACTGCTTCTACTTCAGGTATCTATGTTATAGATATTCTCCTTTTTACTTCTAGTTCCTGGGTATTATATACCGGATGTGGATCTCACATTTGTCTAAATGTGCAGGCACTAAAGAATAGAAGGCTACTCAAAGATGGCGAAGTAGATCTACGTGTGGGGAATTGAGCAAGAGTTGCTGTATTAGCCGTAGGAACCTATGAAGTCATTTTACCTAGCAGGTTAATTCTTGTTTTGAACAATTGTTATTACGTTCTGAATTTGAGTAGAAATATTATTTCAATTTCTTGTTTGGATAATGAAGGTTATAGATTTCTTATTGAGAATAAGAGGTTTTCTATTTATTTAAATGATATGCTTTATTGTATTGCAAATTCATTTCATGGCCTTTATGTCCTTGATGTTGAGAATGGAAATAATGATGATGTCTATAACATAAATAAGAAATCTAAACCTAATGATGTAAATCACACTTATTTGTGGCACTTCCGTCTTGGTCATATTAATGAGAAGTGTATCTCTAAACTCCATGGGGACGGACTTTTAGATTCACATGATTTTGAATCATATGAAACTTGTGAGTCTTATCTACTTGGAAATATGACTAAGACACCTTTACTAAGAGTAGTGAAAGGGCTAGTGCCTTATTGGGCTTAATACATACCGATGTATGTGGACCTTTAAGTAGCAGTGCTAGGGGAGGATTTTAATACTTCATAACATTCACTGATGATTTTAGTAGATATGGCTATGTCTACTTGATGAAAAACAAAAGTGAAGCTTTTGAGATATTTAGAATATTTCAAAATGAAGTATAGAATCAACTTGACAAAACTATTAAAGCACTCCGATCCGATCGTGGTGGTGAATATTTAAGCCAAGAATTTGATGATCATCTTAAAAATTGTGGAATTGTTTCCCAATTAACTCCACCCGGAACACCACAATGGAATGGTGTGTCCGAGAGGAGAAATCGGACCTTATTGGATATGGTCCGATCTATGATGAGTCAAGTTGATCTTCCATTATCCTTTTGGGGTTATGCGTTAGAAACAGCTGCATTCACACTGAATAATGTTCCAACTAAATCGGTTCCAAAGACTCCATATGAGATGTTGATTGGAAGAAAACATAGTTTGTCTTTCATGAGAATTTGAAATTGTGAGGCTTATGTTAAGATACTTGTCTCTGACAAACTTGCACCAAAATCTGATAAATGTTTTTTCGTTGATTATCCTAAGGAAACTAAAGGATAATACTTTTACAACCGCACGGATAACAAAGTGTTTGTTGCTCAACATGGTACCTTTCTAGAGAAAGAGTTTCTCTCCAAAGGAATCAGTGGGAGTAAAATTAATCTCGAAGAGGTTCGAGAATCCGAAAATAACATTGAACGGTGGAGGAATCTAAACAAGTTTCACAAAGAGTTGTGGAACACGTTCAAGATACACAAGCTCGTCGCAGATCTAGTAGGTTACGATCCGAAACCGAGAGATATGGATTTCTCATGACGGATAGTAATGAAGTAGAGAAATCATTGAGAATGATGAACCTACTTCCTACCAAGAAGCGATGACCTCTCCTGACTCGGATAAATGGCTTGGAGCTATGGAATCCGAAGTCCAATCCATGTATGATAATAAAGTTTGGAACTTGATAGATGCACCCGAAGGTGTAAAAACCATAGGATGCAAATGGGTTTTCAAAAAGAAAACTGACATGGATGGAAAGGTGCATACTTATAAACCTAGGCTTGTAGCAAAAGGTTATAGGTAGATTCATGGTATTAACTATGATGAAACCTTTTCACCCGTAGCAATGATCAAGTCTATAAGAATTTAATGCCATAGCCGCATATTATGACTATGAGATATGGCAAATGGATGTCAAAACAGCGTTCCTTAACATGAATTTACTTGAGGATGTGTATATGACACAACCTGAAGGTTTTGTAAATCTAGAAAATTCTAATAAGGTATGCAAGTTGCAGAAATCCATCTATGGATTGAAGCAAGCCTCAAAGAGTTGGAATATTTGATTTGATGAATCGGTCAAAGAGTTTGGCTTCATCAAGAACGAAGATGAACCTTGTGTATACAAGAAAATCAGTAGGAGCGTAGTACTATTTCTAGTGCTATATGTCGATGACATATTGATCATTGGAAACGATGTTTCTGCACTTCAGTATGTAAAGACTTGGTTAGGAAAATGCTTTTCAATGAAAGACATGGGTGAAGCCGCATACATCCTTGGAATTAAGATCTATCTTGATAGATCTAAAAGACTGATTGATTTAAGTAAAAGTACATACATTGACAAGGTTCTTTAAAGATTCTGTATGGAGAACTCTAAGAGAGGTAACCTGCCAGTGTTACATGGTAAAAGTCGTAGTAAGACTCAGTGTCCTAAGACAACTGATGTGCGAGAACGCATGAATGGAATCCTATATGCTTCGGCAATTGGATCCATTATATATGCCATGATATGTACTAGACTGGATGTCTCTTATGCTTTGAGCATGATGAGCAGATACCAGTCAGATCCTGGTGAGAGTCACTGGATAGCAGTCAAGATGATTCTTAAGTATTTGAGAAGGACTAAAGACTCGTTCTTGATATATGGAGTTTTGAAAGATGATCTTGTTGTATGGGGTTACACAGATGCAAGCTTCCAAACTGACAAGGATGACTATAGATCACAATCTGATTTTGTGTTTATGCTAAACGGTGGTGATGTAAGTTGGAAGAGTTCCAAGTAGAGTACAGTAGCTGATTCTACAACAAAAGCTGAGTATTTATCTGCATCGGATGTTGCTAAGGAGGTTGTTTGGATCAAGAAATTTATAACTGAATTAGAGGTGGTTTCTAGCATTGCTAATCCAATAGACCTTTATTGCGATAATAATGGTGCTATTGCTCAAGCAAAGGAACCAAGAGCACATCAAAGATCTAAATACACACTTAGGCATTTTCATCTCATTCGAGAAATCGTAGAGAGGGAGGACGTAAAGATATGCAGAGTACTAACGGATGATAACATAGCTGATCCGCTAACAAAGGGACTTCCTCAAGCTATACATGATGGTCATGTTAGGTCCATGGGTATTAGATACATTAGTGATTGGTCCTAGTGCAAGTGGGAGATTGTTGGTGTATATTCCCTAGGCATGTTATTTGGCACGTTGTTTGACAATGTTTGTTATCACTTTTCATTTATATAAAGAGATGTTTTGGATTATTATTATTTGTTACATGTTTTATTATAATAATCTCCGTTCCTAGTACTTATAAAGAACTAGTATAAGTTTAATTCGATAATCATATGATGATTATATGTATGGGATACAAGTTAAACTTATGGGTATGTGTTGGTGAACACATACTGGATATGACTCAACTATGAGATTTATGTCATGGTCATGATATCATAATTAAACCTCTAAATAGTTAAATCTTAAAATCCTTAGACCTAAGATTATTACGATCTTCCACATAGTTGTAAGGATCCCCGCCCCGCGACAAGGTCAACACGTGTCCAAATCCGGGATGGTTCCAAACACAATGGCACAATTTAACGGAGTCGCCACACTTTGTTAATTTTAAACCCAACAAAATTCAAAAGGTTAGAGACAAAAGGTTCGGAGGTCAGGTTACGGATTGGGAGGAGTTTTACGTCACCTAAGCCGCCTCGGTCAAAACCGAGTCTCCCTTGTTAATTAACAAAAGTGCATGTGTGTGTGTGTGTTTTAACGGAAAATCTCTGTTTTTGATTGTTTGTCAATTTTAACAGAAAAAGGAGGTTTTATTTGCACAAGAAACAACAGAACAAGGGGAAAAAGGGTCATTTTCCCTCTGACCCAAACCATCCGTACGGATGGGGTTATCTTCCCTGGGATTTTTACAGTTTGTTCAGAAACAGTCCCGTTCCAGGCAGAAACAGAGCATTCTGCTGAAACTGGACTTAAACAGTTCTGATTCCAGTTTTATTTCAACACAAAAAACTTAAACAAAATCATTCCTATGCCTAATGATCATCAATTGAACCCCAAAACAAGTATTTAGGTGTGATCAAAGCAATCATTGGAGAAAATCACACAAAGGTGATGAACATGGCCAAATGAGACAAAATGACCATTTGATGATTAAAGATAGAAATTTTATCATCAAGATGACATTTTTATACATTATTAACCTCTTAGGGACCAAATTATTGCATAAAGATTCAATCTTTATGAACCAAAATGGGATTTCCGAGCTAAATCAAAAGAGTAAGATGATAAACACTAAGGTTTTATTATCCCACATGATTATCATCGCCAAACCAAAACAAAATCAACATAAAGATTTGGACTTTCACCACAAGAGTGGATCCTTAAGCCAAATACAACCTTGGGACAACATTATTTGACATAAAGATTTGATCTTTATGACCCCAAAGGGGATTTTGAAGCTAGATCAATGTTTGGATGATAAAGATTGAAACTTTATCATCCAAATGACCATCCTTGCTACCAATGAACAACATAATCAACCAAAACATGTGCCTTTTTTCATTAAATAGATCATTAATTTGTTATAAGTAAGAAATTCAACAAACCATGATCATCCTTAGGTTAGAACCACTTTCACACAAAGTGTGAAGGGCACCTTGAATCATCCATGGTTTGGACCATAATGTATAACAATATATATATATATATAGTTCTTGAAGGACAAGACTTGCAATAAGATTAAGATTAAAGTGCTTGAAGGACAAGACTTGCAATGAAATTAAGTTGCTTGAATGGACAAGGCTTGCAAGAATTAAGAGATGAACAACAATAATATGAACAAACAAAAGAGATAAGATGAAGAGAAGGATGGGGGAGAAGGTGGCTTCATCTATGTTTAGTTAGGCCAATCTTCCTTTCTCTTTCACTCTCAAAACACTCCCTGGAGCAATTTTAGCAGAGTAATACTAACAGTAATCGTTTCTCTCCCTGGAATGATCAGCAAGGGATTCAATTTACAGGGGCTGATAGTGCCCAAAGTAGCCGTACGGCTCATGCTGGCGACCTTCTGGATTTTTCAATCTTTTAATTCCAGAACAGTCCCTGTGTCCATATTTTGTCCTAGTGAGGTCTTGGCCTATCAGTTTATCCCAGAATGGTGCCTAGAATTCCTCTAAGTTGGTCATTTAAGATTGGGGTACTTACAGAGCCCCTCGGCAACGTCGCTTTGGAGAAGCGGGGTTGTCGATACATAAAGCATCCCAATCTGATGGGAGGACGGCTAGGGCCGATTTTGCTTCAGATGGATGGACCTAGGGGTATAGGATTCCTACGTATCCCGTTCGTGGGGAATCAAGCCTAACGTAGTTCGGAAGAGGGGTGAGAGATTTTAAGGCTACTCAAAAAGGTCGGGTGGAGAACTTAGAGTCTCAAGCCTAAGGGTGACCGTTCAAGGTCGGGTGGAGAACTCGGGCATGACACTCATTCGGTCAGAGGCTAGAGATTTGGGCATGACACTCACTCGGTCAGAGGCTAGGGATTTTGGGCATGACACTCATCTTGTCAGAGGCAGGAATTTGGGCATGACACTCATCTGGTCAGAGGCAGGAATTTGGGCATGACACTCACTTGGTCAGAGGCAGGGATTCGGGCATGACACTCATTCGGTCAGAGGCTAAGGTTTGGGCATGACACTCATTTGGTCAGAGGCTAAGGTTCGGGCATGACACTCATCTGGTCAGAGGCTAGGACTCGGATATGACACTTATCTGGTCAGAGGCTAGGACTTGGGCATGACACTCATTCGGTCAGAGGCTAGGGTTCGGGCATGACACTCATTCAGTCAGAGGTAAGGACTCGGGCATGACGCTCATTCGGTCAGAGGCAAGGGCTCGGGCATGACGCTCATTCGGTCAGAGGCAAGGACTCGGGCATGACACTTATTCGGTCAGAGGCAAGGACTCGGGCATGACGCTCATTCGGTCAGAGGCAAGGGCTCGGGCATGACGCTCATTCGGTCAGAGGCAAGGACTCGGGCATGGCACTTATTCGGTCATAGGCGAGGACTCGGGTATGACGCTCATTCGGTCAGAGGCAAGGGCTCGGGCATGACACCCACTTGGTCAGAGGTAGGGATTCGGGCATGACACTCATTCGGTCAGAGGCTAAGGTTTGGGCAACACTAACTATGAGATGGTTGACTAACAAGGATGGTCTTACATCATTTTAGACTGCCGGGACAACAACGGATTTGACTTTCACTTGGTCAATCCTAAAGGTTTGGTCAACACTAACTACGAGATGGTTGACTAACAAGGATGGTCTTACGTCATTTTGGACTGCCGGGACAACAACGGATTTGACTTTCACTTGGTCAATCCTAAAGGTTTGGTCAACACTAACTACGATATGGTTGACTAACAAGGATGGTCTTACGTCATTTTGGACTGCCGAGACAACAACGGATTTGACTTTCACTTGGTCAATCCTAAAGGTTTGGTCAACACTAACTACGAGATGGTTGACTAACAAGGATGGTCTTACGTCATTTTGGACTGCCGGGACAACAACGGATTTGACTTTCACTTGGTCAATCCTAAAGGTTTGGTCAACACTAACTACGAGATGGTTGACTAACAAGGATGGTCTTACGTCATTTTGGACTGCCGGGACAACAACGGATTTGACTTTCACTTGGTCAATACTAAAGGTTTGGTCAACACTAACTACGAGATGGTTGACTAACAAGGATGGTCTTACGTCATTTTGGACTGCCGGGACAATAACGGATTTGACTTTCACTTGGTCAATCCTAAAAGTTTGGTCAACACTAACTACGAGATGGTTGACTAACAAGGATGGTCTTACGTCATTTTGGACTGCCGGGACAACAACGGATTTGACTTTCACTTGGTCAATCCTAAAGGTTTGGTCAACACTAACTATGAGATGGTTGACTAACAAGGATGGTCTTACGTCATTTTGGACTGCCGGGACAAACACTTTATCCTAAAATGACCATTTTGGGTCAAGGATTGACTTGGGTCAACTCCATCTTTGGGGAGTTTGACCGGGAAAATTTTAACTTGACCTCTTTGGTCAAAGTTTGAACTTTGGTCAACTCAACTCTACGGGAAGATTGACACACTTTCTTGACACCGGGGGAAGCCTATGGGTGACCTTTTAGACACATTATGGATGAAAAAGTCCAATCATTTTGAGAGAAGATCAAAAGCATTTTGCTTGAAACAATGTTTTTAGATAAATGAGGCCAAAAGGGCAAGCTTAAAAATGCTTATTCCTAAAGGCAAATCTTTTAACGAAGCATGTTAGTCAAATTTTTTATTTTAACTTAACCATGAGGTTTGTCATGCATAAAGTCCCTTGGAGCTTTGTCCATTTCTTAGCAGTGATCGGGTATAGAGAACCCTTTTGTCATTGATATTGGGGTAGGCCCATGTCCTTCTCGCTGTTGATGTTGGAGGTAGCCCCATATCCTTATTGGTGTCGGTGGCGGCATAGCCCTATGTCCTCGTTGTCATCGATATCGGGGTAGCCCCATGTCTTTGTGGAAATAGCCCCATGCCTTTGTGGAAGTAGCCCCATGTCTTGGTAGCGGTAGCCCCATGTTTTTGTGGAGGTAGCCCCATACCCTTGTGGTCGTTGGTGTTGAGGTAGCCCTAATGTCGTCCTTCGACCTTTGATGCTGGCGTAGACCCAATATCATCTTTTGACCTTTGGCGTTGGCGTAGACCCAACATGACCTTTGAAGTGAGGTTAGGAACCCTTCCCTTTTTCATGACGCACCCTTTCTTTTGCCTAGGCCACCCTTGCGGGTTTTCAACCTAGCAGGCTACTTTTTGCGTCTTTTATGGCACACCCTGTCTTTTGCCTAGGCCTCCCTTATGGGTTTTCAACCTAGCGGGCTACTTTTTTTTTTTTCATGAGTGATCCAGCCGACTCGATGGGACGGGGACTTAAGATGTCTTTTGGAGAAAACATGCAGGGGCATTTATTTAGGTGGGAGAGAGTCCCTCAATTGTATCATAAAATAGGAGGAAGCCCCTGCTTGACAGAACATAAGTGTTTAGCTCTTTCCTAAGATGTAGAGAAGAAGACTTGTCGAGACATTTGAAATTTGTCTTGGTTAAAATTATCAAAATGATTGCTTGGATGGACCATGTTCATTATTAAGTCATGTATAAACGTTGTGATCAATTAGGATTAAGATTCGATCAATGGCAAGATCAAAAGGTGTTTATGGGGAATTGGTCCTTGTCTGGTAAATTGGTCATTGATGGGACCAAGGGGGAGAGGCTTGGCTACTTTGGGAAAGCCATGGTTTGACCGTTCTTTCTCATGCTGTGACCGGACCCAAAGGTTGCCTACGTTCCCCTCAGTTTGAGGAGCTCAGGTTGCCGTAGTTCGGCCATGGGGCCGTCTTTGCCGGGGTTTGTGTCATTTTGTAGTGGACTCCTTGGGATGGACCCTCTTTCGGATGAACGGGCCTTCTGAAGTGAGTTCCTTCTTGGTTGTCTTTTGACATGGACTCCCTTTCTTGCTAACCCTTGGGGGTGGACTTTGCGGTGCGCTTTTGAGGCGAACTTCCTTTTCACATGCATTCATTTCCTTTCCTTCTTTCCACATATTCATCCTCTCCCTCTTCTCATTTTTTTTTTAGGGAGAGGGGAAACATTAGCCCCAACTCGCTGTCTTGGGCTTTGGCTCCTTTGTAGCCCCTTGGTGGAACGTCCTTACTTCCGGCTTTGACTTTGAAGATCCGGGGAGTCCTTTGTTGCGCACGCGCGATCACGGTTGAATTTGAGCAACAACATCCTTGCTTTTTCATTGCCTTGGGATGCCTTTGATGTGCATCAGGAATTTGTCTCGGGAAGGCGTATCGGGTTGTGTATCGGAAATGTGTATCGGGAATGTGTATGATGGAAGACTTGCCATTAATGGTTTCTTCATGTCAATTGATCACAACATTTATTCACATCAAGATTAATTGTTTGCATTTAGCATTTTTCATTTGTGTTTAGGTCCATTCGTCCTTAATGAGTCATCATTGACTAGTATACTTAGAAGTCAATTCATCATTTTGGGGACGTAGCAATCAATTGAAAATAACAAGCAAGGCAATTTCAAGAGTAAATGTATATTGCAAATAATGTCTCAAGTTTAGAGAGAAGAGAATGAAAATGGCTATTTTATTTAGATAACTCTGTACATACATGTCCAAGTCTGGACCTTTGTAAAAATGAAAAGACACAGTCCAAGACGGACTTTTGGTGAGAATCTAGATCCTACGAGGCTGGAAGACTCATTTGTTTTTATTATTTTTTTATTTTTTTGGGGATGGGCCCCTATGAAGTGCGATGGTCTGTTTCCTTCTTCCGTTGTTGGAGGGGTTGTTGGCGGCATATTCCATGTCTTCCACTGAGAACTCGGGTTCCGAGTCATCGGGAAAAGATGTCGCGAGGCCTCCATTTGGCTTGGCGTTGTAACTATCGGGCTCCTCTTTGGCCATCTTCTTTTGGTGATTTCCTTTCAAGGGGCGTAACCTTCGTTCATGGCATTCAGCGAGGGTATGGCCATTTGATGTAGCCGCCTTTGGGCTTCCGAAGACACAGGCATTTTCTTGCAATCGGTATTCCAAATTTTCTTCCTCATGTGGACGGTTGCCTCGGACACCAATTCAGATGTGAGCTCCTTGGTCGATGTTTTCCGGGGGACAAAACCGCAAATGACTTTAGCATTTTAAACCTCAAGGTGAAATTATAACCATGATTCAAGAAGCATGCTTCATTAGCGGATTATCCTTTTAGGAAAAAAAAAATTGATTTCTTATTTTAAGAAAACTTGATCTCGTTTTTTTTTTTTTTTTGTTTTTGAAAGACACACTTTTGCTTTGGGTGAAAGACCCGCACACATTTTTTTTGGACAAGGCAATAATGACAATAATAATCTTATTAAGAAAACTGTCAATGGATCCAAAATGGTCACCGTATGGCATCAACCGGGGAGTCAAGACTTTAACTAAATCTAACAGACATCTTAACCGACTTTTCCTAAAGACTTATCACACATCCTAACAATGGACTCTAACTTTTCCTAAGGGGAGGTTGATGAAAAGGGTTTTGAAATTTCATCCTCTGTCGCGGCAACCACAACACCATCAATTTCACAAACCGGGGCGTTCAAGCTTTCCTTGCGCGATTAACTTCCGAATGACGCGTTTTAAAGCGATGCAATCGTCGGTATCATGCCCATGGTAGTTGTGAAAGTCACACCATTCAGTTGTGTTGAGACGCCCCTTGGGGTTTGTGGGTTGGTAATTGACAAGAGGCTTCGCAAGGCCTTGCCTAACCAATTCCTCAAACACCCTGCTTATGGGCCTTCCGAAATCCTCGTACCTTGTGAAACGGGGTCTGGCTTGGCATTTGGCTTTTCTTTCATCATCGACTGAAGTGTGCTGGGGACAACAATCCCTGTCTCTCAATGCAAAGGGGTTCTCATTGAGTGTCCTTTCGAACTTAGCTTCCATTTGCTTTCTCTTCCCCAACGGATGGTTGAGAGGATTTTGCGGGGGCGCGGGGGCGTAGGCATACCCGTACCCTTGGTTGCTCGCAGGGGTATGTATCGGAGGCATGTAAGGAGCTTGTGGTTCAAAAGGTCTTGGATTGTAAGGATGATACGGGTCACCATAGAATCTTATCGGGAAATCCGGTGGAAATCGGTTAGTGATGCATGGTCGGGTATCCACATATGGTCTAAACAGTGAATGAGCCCCGGTGACTTGGTTGATGGCATTAAACCAAGAAAGGGTATGGTATTGTGAGTATGATGCTTGAGCCGTAACCGGTGTGAACGGCGGTTTGCGGGCCTTTTGAGTGGATCGTGCTTGGGGTTTTATAGGAAGCATCTCATGGGAGATATTGGATTTAGGATGAGGCAGAGTGAGGAAGATTTGAGTGAGAGGCTCGTTGTGGATAACGGCGTGTTGGGGCAAAGAAATGGAGGTCTCGGTATTTTGGTGAGATGGAGGGGGCATTCTTTGGTTACAATCCGGAGGTCAGGTAGCTTCCACCCTTTCATTGTGGTTGGTCACTTTGGTGAAGGGCCCATCAGTTGTGACATCTCTTTGTCTCATTGACTCATCGAATGGGTTCTGTGTTTATTTACGGCTCTTCGTGATGACTTCCTCCATAGCCCCGGAGGCTTCTAGAGCTTGGAGCAGCTCTCCTTTCGTCAGGCTATCCAGGTTGTCTGCAATGTCGTTTCCCAAACTACCATCCATTGAAGCGGTCTTTCCGAGGTACTGGGTTAGAGAAGTTGCGGTGACCGAGAAACTCTCTGATTCCACACGCACTAGGCGGTGGCATGATTCTCTCTTCCACTTCATCTGAGCATACGGGGAAGAAAAAGAGGTAGTTTATACTCAGGTAAAATTTAGATGAGTGCTTGGGCTAAAGATGCACGTGCTTCCCTTTCGGGATATTTGACCGGGCCGAAGTTGCCTACGTTCCCCTCACTACGAGGGAGGGGGTCCCACGCGATGAGAGGCTCAGGTCATTGTAGTTCGAGTGGGTTTAGAATCTTAAGAGGGAAAGACGAACATGACGGACTTCTTGGAAGATAACGAGGATCCACCCAAGGACTTGACTGACTTCCTAGGGGACAACGCCTAGGGTCTAGATGGGAATCTTAGCGGGAACCTATCCAAAGATTGACGGGGGTTACCTGAGGTCTTAGAGGATGACATGGATCCGTCCAAAGACTTAACGGGATGATGTTTATTAGCGAGAGAATGCAATGTGTCAAAGATAAGAAGCAAAGACGGAGCGAATTCATGCAACGTGGAATTATTTATTCATCCAAGTTTACTTAAAAAGCATTTTTATTTCCTAAATGGTTGGAAAAGATTTCTCTTCTTTTTCGCAACTACTCTAATTCCTAGATCAGTGGAGGTCATCACTACGTCTATAGACCCCTCGTTTTTCACCTGTATTGCACACTCCCAAGGACGGACTATCCCGGGCGAGGGTCCTATAGGGAAAGCGGCTTCCACCGATCGAAAGAAATGATCCTAAGGTCTAGTGCGTCGCAAGGTTCCCGATGTGCGGGTCATCCTAATCATGATTAAGCCCCAGTCGGGATCGAGACTGTTCCGAAGGCTGCACCGATATTCCGACACGACCACATTTTGAATGAGGTGTCTCAATCCTTGACCATGAGCTTAAGGATGATTAACATGACTCGTTCATTAGGGCTTAACGACACGGTGTTACCCTATCTTTAGCACATGACCTTTGTTAATTGTGGTCGTCATTAACACACGGGTTAAAGGCGGGTTAGGCTACGCTTGCATTACATCAATGAGTCGTAACCCGAGCATTAACTTGGCCACAATTCACTTTGGACACGTGCTTAAAGACAATGGCAACGTGAACTAGACCAAAAACCAACCAAAGTCACGGTATTTGTGTGTCACGGACATGTGTGGTTGACTCGGCTCGGAAGGGGAGGTGGAATGGACCCATGCACGCTCGAAGGGAACAAGAGCGCCAATCGAGTTGCATCTGGCATCCATCCCGGGTTTAAAGGGTATTTGGAACGTGCAAGGTCAAGTGCGCGTTGTGTGAAGTCAATTCTATATTCCCCTTTTGAGTCAAAATAGAGATTTTTATTTTGTTCTTTTCAATATTATGAACAAGACATGAGCAAGATATGAACAAATATGGACAAGCATGGAATAAGCAATTTATACAAGCAATCAATCAAAGATTATGAACAAGTGAGGACCAAAACTTTGTACATGTAACAATTGTGCACAACCAAGAATTTTTGAAAACCAAACATTTTTACAAGAAGAGCAATTCATTTGAAAGCCATTTGTACAAATCAAGTTGTGCACAACAAAAAGAGGGTTTTGAAAACAAAGAATTTTTTCAAGAAGGGTTATGCACAATGAGGCTTTGAAACCTATTTTATTTTCCCAAAAGATTGTGCATAACCAAGCTTAAAGAACCAAGTTTTGGCCAAAGAAAATGAGGTAATGTGCACAAATAAGACTGTAAATTTGGAACCTGGACAAACAGAAGCAAAGGGGGTGTTCAGAGTGTTGCTTCCTGCACAAAATGGTTAAATTGCAACCTTCTGACCCCCTACCCAAAGTAGCCGTACGGCTAAGACAAGAGGGTTGAGGTTTTTTCCAGTTTTTCCAACTTCTGATCACCAAGCCCCAGTTTATTCTATTTCCAGAACAGATCCACCCAAAAAAGTTCAAACAAAAATATGAAACACATAAAAGCATGCACAAGGTCAACTAACGGGGGCGGGAGTTTGACCCACACAAGAATGCCCCCGGATCTTCTAGAAAGAAGTCCGGAAACAAACTTTTCCCCAGCGGAGTCACCACTGTAAGGATCCCCGCCCCGCGACAAGGTCAACACGTGTCCAAATCCGGGATGGTTCCAAACACAATGGCACAATTTAACGGAGTCGTCACACTTTGTTAATTTTAAACCCAACAAAATGAAAAAGGTTAGAGACAAAAGGTTCGGAGTTCAGGTTACGGCTTGGGAAGAGTTTTACGTCACCCAAGCCGCCTTGGTCAAAACCGAGTCTCCCTTGTTAATTAACAAAAAGTGCATGTGTGTGTGTGTGTTTTAACAGAAAATCTTTGTTTTTGATTGTTTATCAATTTTAACTGAAAAAGGAGGTTTTATTTGCACAAGAAACAACAGAACAAGGGGCAAAAGGGTCATTTTCCCTCTGACCCAAACCATCCGTACGGATGGGGTGATCTTTCCTGGGATTTTTACAGTTTGTTTAGAAACAGTCCCGTTCCAGGCAGAAACAGAGCATTCTGCTGAAACTGGACTTAAACAGTTCTGATTCCAGTTTTATTTCAACACAACAAACTTAAACAAAATCATTCCTATGCCTAATGATCATCAATTGAACCCAAAAACAAGTATTTAGGTGTGATCAAAGCAATCATTGGAGAAAATCACACAAAGGTGATGAACATGGCCAAATGAGACAAAATGACCATTTGATGATTAAAGATGGAAACTTTATCATCAAGATGACATTTTTATACATTATTAACCTCTTAGGGACCAAATTATTGCATAAAGATTCAATCTTTATGACCCAAAATGGGATTTCCGAGCTAAATCAAAAGGGTAAGATGATAAACACTAAGGTTTAATCATCCCACATGATTATCATCGCCAAATCAAAACAAAATCAACATAAAGATTTGGACTTTCACCACAAGAGTGGATCCTTAAGCCAAATACAACCTTGGGACAACATTATTTGACATAACATAAAGATTTGATCTTTATGACCCCAAAGGGGATTTTTGAAGCTAGATCAATGTTTGGATGATAAAGATTGAAACTTCATCATCCAAATGACCATCCCTGCTACCAATGAATAACATAATCAACCAAAACATGTGCCTTTTTTCATTAAATAGATTATTAGTTTGTTATAAGTAAGAAATTCAACAAACCATGATCATCCTTAGGTTAGAACCACTTTCACACAAAGTGTGAAGGGCACCTTGAATCATCTATGGTTTGGACCATAATGTATAACAATATATATATATATATATATATATATATATATATATATATAGTGCTTGAAGGACAAGACTTGCAATAAGATTAATATTAAAGTGCTTGAAGGACAAGACTTGCAATGAAATTAAGTTGCTTGAATGGACAAGACTTGCAAGAATTAAGAGATGAACAACAATAATATGAACAAACAAAAGAGATAAGATGAAGAGAAGGATGGGGGAGAAGGTGGCTTCACCTATGTTTAGTTAGGCCAATCTTCCTTTCTCTTTCACTCTCAAAACACTCTCTGGAGCAATTTTAGCAGAGTAATACTAACAGTAATCGTTTCTCCCCCCTGGAATGATCAGCAATGGGTTCAATTTATAGGGGCTGATAGTGCCCAAAGTAGCCGTACGGCTCATGCTGGCGACCTTCTGGATTTTTCAATCTTTTAATTCCAGAACAGTCCCTGTGTCCATATTTTGTCCTAGTGAGGTCTTGGCCTATCAGTTTATCCCTGAATGGTGCCTAGAATTCCTCTAAGTTGGTCATTTCAGATTGAGGTACTTACAGGACTTGCAATAAGATTAAGATTAAAGTGCTTGAAGGACAAGACTTGCAATGAAATTAAGTTGCTTGAATGGACAAGACTTGAAAGAATTAAGAGATGAACAACAATGATATGAACAAACAATAGAGATAAGATGAAGAGAAGGATGGGGGAGAAGGTGGCTTCACCTATGTTTAGTTAGGCCAATCTTCCTTTCTCTTTCACTCTCAAAACACTCTCTGGAGCAATTTTAGCAAAGTAATACTAACAGTAATCGTTTCTCCCCCTGGAATGATCAGCAAGGGGTTCAATTTATAGGGGCTGATAGTGCCCAAAGTAGCCGTACGGCTCATGCTGGCGACCTTCTGGATTTTTCAATCTGAAATAGTTATATCTTAAAATCTTTAGACCTGAGATTATTACGATCTTCCACATAGTAGAGATCATGTTTGACATATTCAAACGTCACTCTTAACCAAGTGATTATAAAGGATATGATTGGCATGATCGAAACTATGTAGGGAAGTGTAATAAGTCAAGATGGAATTTGTCCCTCTTCGTGAGAGATATCAAGCTTGGGCCCCTCGATGAATAGTATTGATGAAATCCATGGATGTGCTCAAATGAATTGATATGATCAATGTCATTTGTATTATCAAACTATTTGGAATCGAGAAAAGTATTAAGCATTATAAGTTGACCATTGACCATGGCTTACGCTCAATGACATCGTGGACAAAAGGATTGTGATATGTTCTATAAAGTATGAGAGAACTTTGATAAAGTTATATCAATTGGACTCATTGCCAACTTGATATAATCCTATGGGGTCACACACAATAGAACGAATTGTTAAAAAGATAAAAGGGCAGTTTTTTGGTCTGGCACAACCGTGCCATTTTTAAAGCACGACCGTGCCAAATGGCACGACCGTGCCAATAATCGGCTGTGGGAAGGCAACTGGCGGACCGTTTGGCACGACCGTGCTAGTTTTAAGGCACGACCATGCCAAATCTGTCTAGGCCAAAAAACTGCAGGTTTAATTGGGTGACGGAATTTCGGTTTCCTAGGTCCTTAAGGGTTAAGGACTAGGGACTATATAAGTATCTTTTCACCAGCCATTAAACGTATGAAACATAGTTGTTTGGAGAAACAATATTTTTTTTTATCAAGATTGATAATCAAAGATCAAGAACCCTAAATTCATATAGCCTATTTTGGATCTAGCAGTCCAGATCAAGAAGGAGTTCTGGATATTTGTTCGCCTGTGGATATCCATAGAGGGTGATTGCTTAAGCATCTTCTAGTTCGTGTTCCTGCGGATCAAGACTTGAAGAAAAGCTTGGATAAGATCAAATCTTGAAAACTGAAGTTTCAAGATCCAAAAATTTTAAAACTCCATCACGGTTAGTATTCTAAATTCAACCTTGTATTAATTTAATCATCTTGAACGGATCTAGGCTTTTGGGTTTTATTTCGCTGCGCATGATTGTGCAAAACCCAATAACTATAATATCACAAGCTTGTATGTCGTGTTACATCCACACACATGGAATCTATCATGAGAAGGTACATGCATGGTTTCTTTCTTGGAAAAATTCCTCAAGGAAGCCTAAGCTCAAATTTTATTTCAAATAAGTAAAGACCCTTTCTAAATGCCAAATAAGGAGTTCACTGTTGGTGTATATGCCCTAAGCATGTTATTTGGCACGTTGTTTGACACTGTTTGTTATCACTTTTCATTTATATAAAGAAATATTTGGATTATTATTTGTTGTTACAGGTTTTATTATAATAATCTCCTTCCCTAGTACTTATGAAGAACTAGTATAAGTTTAATTCGATGATCATGTGTATGGGATACAAGTTAAACTTATGGGTATGTGTTGGGGAACACATACTGGACATGACCCAACTATGAGGTTTATGTCATGCTCAAAATGTCATAATGAAACTTCTAAATAGTTATATCATTATAATCCTAAGACCTGAGATTATTACGATCTTCCACATAATGGAGATCATGTTTGACATATTCAAACATTACTCTTAACCAAGTAATTATAAAGGATATGATTGGCATGATTAAAGCTATGTAGGGAAGTATAATAAGTCAAGATGGAATTTGTCCCTCTTCATGAGAGATGTCAAGCTTGGGCCCCACGATGAATGGTGTTGGTCCCAGAGGGAAACAAGGGTATAGAACCGCTAGAGGGGGTGAATAGCGGTCCAAACTTTTTCGAAAATACCCTTTAAAATTCAACCGAGTACTTATCAGTTTGGCCAACTGTGGTTCAAAGCACTAGAACCGAACTGATAAAATGCACAGCGGAGTTTTGCGGTTTGGCCAAAGAGGATAAGGAAAGAGTTGGGCGGTTTGGCTGGGTTGAAAAACACAATGATGCAACCGATAATCTCAACTTAAAGATCAAAGAAAAACACAATTCACTTTTCAAGTCATTTCATAGATGGATTAAGTTATAGACCACAAACAAGAAAAGTAAATAACAAGACAGAAAGTAAAGATCAAACACACAATTTGAAGAGGTTCGTTCTTGAATGAACTACGTCCTCTATCTATATGGTTAGTCTAAGATTTTCTAATAGCTACTAGAATTGTATTAATTTAGAGGAGCTTTTACAAGATTACAATGAAGAATCTAAACTCTAAATAATCAATCTAACCTAACAAAGCTATTATAACAACCGGTGTTTTCGAAGTGTATAATCTATGTAATCATACAAATTGGGTGTGTGTTTGTGGAAAGAAATCAAATGCTCTAAATATGTAAGTGATGAATGAGCAAATGAAAAATTTCGGTGTAAAGGCTAAGTGATGAAAGGTTGTTAGGCTTGAAGCTTGATGAAGAAATCTGGGTTTGCTAAGGAGATCTATGAAGGTTTGAATTTCTGGGTTAAATCTTCAAAGCAAACTTGAACACTTGGGAATAATATCTCTTGAAGCTCAGCAACCTTCATTGTTGAGAAATGAAGGCTATTTATAGGCAGTGCACCCTTGTGATCGTTGGACAAAGATTTGAATTAAATCTGAGTATACAACTGCTGTCGAAATCCTATTGGTTGAGCTGTCATTTTCATCCTTGGTTTTGTCTTGTAGTCCTATGTAGTTGTAGCACCACTACCTGACATTTGTCCTTTGTTACAGAGAAAGGAATAACGGTAAACATTTGAATTTATGAGACAAAACCGAAATTCCTTGCAGAGACTCCAAGTTAACTTGAAGTTATTAGACAAGTCATAAATCATTCCTTTACGGTTGTAAAAGGGAGTGTTTGTCTCAAGGAATAAATGACATACTTGAATTCTTCAATAAATGGTCTGCGGTTCCACCAGGTGCTGGAGCGGTTCTAATAATGAACTTAATGTGCGGTTTTGTTGAAACTGAAGAACGCGGTTTCATGATTAGCGGTTCCATCAAGTTTGCATCAAAGGTTCCATAAGAGACTTGAAGTATGGTTTCATAAAAAATGTAGCACGCGGTTTTGATGAAGACTTGCGGCTCCATGCTGGCGGTTCGAGAATAGCATAAGTACGGTTTGAAGAACTAAACCGCTGCGGTCAAACCGGTCATTACTCATCCTATGACAAATAAAAATCTAGAAATGAACTTGTCTAAAAATTGATTTATAACTTTATTACATGATTCCTAAAGTCTATAAAAAGACACGTGGCATGGATCAATCAAATCAAGTGGGTGTACTAACAATGAATCCTAATAATCTCCCCCTATTTGATTGATGCCATTACCACAATATGATGAAGCAAAACATTGTACTTGGTAAAAACATGTCCAAATGAAATTTTCTTTAATCTGCATGCCCCAAGTCAATGCACACACTATGCTTAATCATAGATTTCTAATCTATCAAAAATAAAGGAAATGAAGGACAAATAGAGAAGAAGAAATACATTCAGATGCATATAAAATAATATGATTTTGAAAATCAGATATGCAAGTTTAAACTGAATGTTTAAAACAAATGCACATAAAAATATTTTTCATGATGAATATAGTGCATGTGTTTTGAAAAATGCAAGCATTGTTCCACAAACAAGCAGTTTGAATAAACAAGGTTTTGGAAACAATAATGCCATGCAATCAGTCTCATTATAATTCATTCATAAGGTTTGAAGTTACAAGAATATGAATTACAAGAGAATATCAAAAAAATGAAACAAGTCACAAAAAGACTAAGTAAAGAAATCTAGTCGACTTGATCAACTGCGGCTGGATCCCTTTCAGCTGCAGGATCCTCTGCAATATGATCTACTTCGGTTTGAGCATCTTCAGCAGCATTCCTTGAGCTGGTTGCATATGCGGTTGAGAAGACAAAATCTGCGCATGAAGCCGAACTGTAGTAGGTTCATTTATTTTCATCTCAATGCTTGCAATTTGATTTGTCACTAAGTCCATCTTTCCTTCTAGAGAGTCCACTCTGGCATCAACTGCTTGCAGTTTCAAAGATAATAATTCATTGTTTGTTCTTACAAGATCATGAAGAACCAGTTGATTTTCAAGAATTCCATTTAATTTTTCATCCAACTGCTGCTGCCTAGAGCGATCATCAAATCTTTCATTTACTCTCTCCCCCTTAATGGCATCAAGATCTGACTGAATTGTAAGCAAGTGAGTGTCAAACCAAGATGTGGAGGTCATCTGATGGAACTGAATATTCCTAACTGCATCTACCAAGTCTGCAGCGGTTGCATGAAGAGGCAAAAGTGGATAGGATTGAAGTGAAGGAAGAGGATCATCAGATGGTGTGTAATCAGGAATTGAGTCATCATCATCTCCATCAGATATAGAGATGGAATCTTTGGTTTGGAGGGGAGGAGAAGAAGACATTGCGGTTTTGCCCTTCAAAATTGTATGGGCATCTTCCAAAGATTCACCTATTGAAACCCTAATGGCCATTTCCAACTCTAAAGGATCAAACTATAAGGGCTGGGAGTATGGAACTATGGCAGCGGTTTGATTAGGGGGGCTTGGACAAAGAGTCATCAGTTGGACCTCGGATAAGAAAATTGAAGGCAAAGGGCCACTAAATAACTTGTAAAGAGTGGGATGGGATCTATGATCATACCTCAGAAGGAATTTAGAGAAAAGAGTTGGATCATTCATTACTTGAACTGCAATTTCTTCCATCAGTTTATCAGCAACACTTAGTATAATCCCATCAACCACGGCTTCAATCTCAGCTGAATGCTCAGCTTTAGCAACGAATTTGGCACGCTTTTCCTTTTCTTTTGAAGCCTTGAACCGTTTCAGGTAAGCTGCAATCTCATCGGCACGCGTCCTTTTTCTAACCAACGATTTTGATGGTAGAGCCGAAGGTTGAGCCATTGGTAGAAGCGAAGGAGATGGTAGAGCCGGAGATGATAGAAACAGAGAAGGAGTCCTTTCAGGAGAGGAGTTAAATTCCAATTTTCTTTTAAGAGCAGGAGGAGAGTCTTCAATTATCATCGGTTCTGTCTCAGATGTTGTCAGTGTGGCTTGTTCACGCAACTGCCTTGTGAAACTCCCTTTAACAGGTGAGTGATCTTTCTTAACAGAGGCATTGCTGAAATCAGTTTCCCTGGGCAATCTAGTCTGCCAGTGAACCTCATAGTCACTTTTCTTTATCAATCTCCTTCTCTTCTTCAATTGTTGAACCTCAGGTTCATCTACCTGCTCAGGTTCACTAACTGCCTTAGACATCTCAGTCTGCTCAGGCAGAACCACAGCCTCAAACTCATCAGTTTGCTCAGGCTGAACCGCAACCTAAAACACCTTGGTTTGCTCAAGCACGGTTTCATCAACCGGTTTCAAAGAAGGTAAGACTTTAAAGATTTGAGCCAACTGTTCTTGAGTGAATTGAACAGAAGGCAGTTTGGAAGATGACGGTTTAGGAGGAGATGAAGGTTCGGTTTGAAGGAATCCAGATAGAATCCTTTTTGGTGAAGGTTTAGGTGGGGAATGCAGTTTGATTTGGGAAGATTTGGCTTTTGCGTCTTTGAGTGCATACGCATCTCGAGCAAACTGCAAGGATTTATCAATTGAAGTTTTTATGGCAGAAGGTGGTTTGGGAACTGAAGGTTTGGAAATGGTTGGTTTAGAAAGAAGGGTTAATGACAATTTAGGGCCTGAACTCCAGGGGGTGCGTCTAAAAGGGGCCTGAGTTTTTTTTTTCCCGCTAGATCAGGGCTTCAAATGTGAAATTTTCGCCAGTTAAGGGCTTTTTGACGGAAATCGTTAGAAAAGTCAGTTAAGTGCCATGTGCATGGCACGTGATCGACTAAACGGATGGATTTGTAATGATGTTAGTTAGTAAGGGCTTTAGTGAAATTTTTGAAACTCAAAAGGTTTAAAAATGAAATAAATATTTTTTCTTAAAAAATAATCTTTTTTCTAAATAATCAAGTATATAATAAAATAAGTAATTATCATATATAAAATAAATTCATTAAAAAAATCAAAATTATTAAACAAATTAATCTAATAGCTATATTAAATATAAAAGGATTTAGATTATTTTCTAAATAATATATTTAAAATAAAGAAAATTATAAATAAATTTAAATTTTATTCTATGAACATAATAAATTACTTTTTACATTGACCAAATCTAAAATGACATAAAGTAATTATCACTATTTACAAATATATATATATATATATATATATATATATATATATATATATATTTATTCCCATAAAATTTCATCTTTATGGAAAAAAAAAAAAAAAGCTCACCCTGTTTATCAAATAAAAATAATTACTCCCTCTGTCCCTAAATAAGTGTCCATTTTCAAAAAATGTTTGTCCCAAAATGAGTGTCTTTTTTTAGCATAACTTTGTCCCTAAATGTTTTTTTTTCAAAAAATTTTCATCGGTCTCTTTATACGTGCAAAACTAAATGTTTGGAAAGGAGATTACAAGATTATATATGAATCTTTCCCACCAAAATGTACAAAAAGTTGTTATTTTCAGATGTCATTTAAAATAAAATTTGGACACTCATTTAGAGACATATATAGTATTAACAAAAGTTATTAAAACATTTCCCTTTTCATCATCTTTCATGAACACCCACCTATCCTCCACTTTAAACCAACATAGCCAATCCCACCCCCAAAATCCCTCTTCCAACATCCCCACAGTCAAATACGTGCATCTTTATCACACTCCCAGCAACATTCTCCAAATTCCTCTTAGTCCCATCCTAACACAGCACAGATTTTGAGGTCCACCGTCACTGGCTAGCCTTAACCCATTCACTCCCTCTCTCCGGTTGGTACTCCGACGAGACTAGCCCATGGACACTCGATTACCCACCTTTTTTTTGCCCATTGCGAGCACTTCCTCTCCCAATTCGCCGCCGTAGTAGACCCCACCATCGTAGATCTCCACAATGGCCTCAATTACAACTCCCCCTCTGTCGTTATCTTCCAAAGACTAACTGTTATAGTCACTGATTTCGTTCTATTCTACTCAGTTTATCATTTGGGGTGCCAATTTGGGGGTTAAAAAGAGAATCATGATGTGGGTTTTGGTTGTTTGGTCGTCGGAGATGAAAGTGAGACTGGAGAAAAAGAAGAGAGATGGAGTGGAGTCATTATAACGTTTCTGGTGGTGTGAGGAGGCCAGATCTGGACGATCCCGGCCAGATCTGTACGGAGGTGAGGAGTTGAAGGTCGCCGGGGAAAACAGAGAGGAGGGGGGATGGAGGTGAGGAGTTGAAGGTTGCTGGAGAAAACAGAGAGGAGGGGGGGTTGAGCAAAGAGAGAGAGACGGGAGGGAGTATATGATAATTTAATTGTTTTTGCAAAAAATAACTTTTTAGCCCTCTAAGTTTCAGAAATTTCATTAAAGTCCTTCATTGCTAATATCAATTACAAATACATACATTTTGACGATCACGTGCCATGCACATGGTACTTAACTGAATTTTCTAACGATTTCCGTCAAAAAGCCCCTAATTGTCAAAAAAAATAAAAATGATTTGAAGCCCTGATCTAGCGGGAAAAAAAACCCAGACCCCTTTTAGACGCACCCCCTGGAGTTCAGGCCCAAAATTGTCATTAACCCTAGAAAGAATTGGTGAAAGTTTAATGGAAGGAAATGAAGATGTGGAAGATGTCGATTTGGATATCGGTTTGGCTGAGGGTTTAGGGGCAGGTTTAGAAATGGGTGAAGGTTTGATTAAGTCTTTGATATTTTTGAGGGAATAATAACAGATCCCTTTCTCTTCCTGGGCACTGCGGTTTCCTTGGGCTGAGCCGCATGTCTAGATCGAGCTGCAGGCTCCCCCTAAACCGCATGCTCCCCCTCAGTTGTAGCACCGGTTTCAATCAATCCACTCAACCCCAATCTATTCAAGGTTTCAGTTTGACCTGCATTCCTCCATCAGTATGTCAAGTTCAGAAATGGGGATGAAATAGTGACCGTCATGGCGGAAAACGTCACTGTCCACAGAAATGGGGAACCCGTTCACCAAGTTCAACATGGGTTAGAAGACTCTACCCTCTTCGGCGTCTCAATCAACGCCATCGATAAACAAGGGGAAAACTGATTATGGACCCTCGGTAATCACAAAGTCCTCCGCATGATGAGGAACATGAACTACTTCCCTAGTTTAGGCCTAGGGAAATATCAACAAGGGAGAATGCAACCTGTAGAGGTCCCATTTGTCAAGAACAAGTTCGGTTTAGGATATGAGCCCTCCAAAGACGACTTGAAATACGAGCAAGCCATCAAGAATGAAAAGGCCCGAGCTCGCAGAGAAGACCGTTACTATGAGATCCCCAATTTGAGACCTTAGCGCAAGAGACTAAATGGCTACCTCGTCCGCCAGGGGGAAGATGTCCCGTTGTAGACACCCCATTTTGGACATTCATTTATAATCACACTACTTCTGTGTCTCGCCTTTGATTTGGGTCAAAACTCGTTAAGTTGAACATGTTTCGTTAAGTTTCTGACTGACTCCGTTAGTTAGGGGCCAAACTGAACATTAAAACTATCGCAGAGGGCAAATAAGTGATTCCAGCACTTAGATGCCTCGTACGAGACATTGATGTCTCGTACGAGGTATCCCCCTCGACAGTCGGGTTTTTGGTCAGTTTCCTTGTTGATCTTAACCCCTTTTCTTGGCAAACACTCATGCAATCCGAGAAAACCTAATGGTCGATCCTAGAGTCCAAAAATACCTCTGTGGAGATCAACTCATTGATTCCCACTTCAACTTACCTTCTTGGCCAAAACCCTAGGTCAAAATCTCCTATAAATATAAGGTTCTTGAACCAGAAAAAGGGTAGACTCTATATTCACCAAACAACCACTCAAAATCTGACCAAAGAAGTTCTTCTAATCAGCCCCTCTCTGATACCCACGAAATTTGGAGGATCAAGGCCTTTAGTCAAGGCCATCCATAGGATTCTTGAAGAAAACGCTTGGGTAAATTTTTGCTTTTCTATCTTTTCATCTCCTTCTTTGTGTTTGAAGTAGTGTGATTTCATTAAAGGATCAGCCTAGAGCCTCTCCAACCCATGGAGATGGTCTCGAAGCACATGATCCGACATCCCAAATAAATAAGTCATTATTTATTTGTTTGTTTTTATCTTTTGGTACACGAATGCATGATTTTGAAACGATGATGATGATTTCTTAGGAAGACCAATCCTAGATTGGGTGAATTGGGTGCTCCTTGACCTTCCCAATTCATAACTTAACCCCCGAATCCAGACATCTCGGTCCGTGTTCCAACAATAACATGGTGGCGACTCTCAAATCAACAAGAAGGTGAATCAAAGGTCGAAAGCGTGCCATCGAAGCAAAAACCTCGTGCGTAAACAGTGGTGACTCCGCTGGGGAAGAATCACAGTAAGTGGGTTAGACTTGCGTCGAAAGAAATCATCATTGTTTCAAAATTCTGCATTCTTTACGTTAGTCTGTTCCCAGACTGGGATGCCTCGTACGAGGTATCACTTGTCTCGTATGAGACATCTCAGTTCTGCCTGGCGGATCTGACTCTCTAGTTTGAAAAGGGAATTTTATTCGGTTCAAACACGCACACAGAGTTCCAGATCTGCCTTTCCCCCTGTTTCTGAGTCTTGGGACCTTCCTAACGACGAAGAAACTCCCCATATATTATAAGGCTAACCTTTGTTTTGCAGGAGTACTTGCTAAATGTTTATCCCCTGTTTTACATGCGTTTGCCTTATGTGTGAACTACGACGGCCTGAGTTCCTCCACAAGAGGGAAACGTAGGCAGCCACTTGGCCCGGCCATTTCATGTTTTTGTTTTTTAATTTCAAAAAAAATATATTCTATTTTAACCTTGACACCTAGATCTTGACTCTCACACACGTGCACACATGTAGATTAATTGCACTACATACCCTATAAACTCAGGTCCCAATCGGAGGACGGATGTCGGTCAGCACCCCCATTCTAACGAATGGCCCTCGCCGGTGTCTCCAAAGATGGTGTACCCACTCCGTGACACGCTCCTAGACTGTGTTCATGGGGAGCCTTATCCGTAAGCCTTGCATCAACCTCATGCATACATACTAGTTAATAAGACACTCCTCGAGACCGATTGGTTCGATTCTTAGGGTTGTTTTAATCTTTGCCCGAGATAACGCGTCTTTACAATCTATAATCCTCCCTTGTGAATAAGACGAATGTTCCTTCGGTAAAATGTTGAACAAAGGATTTTGAAAGAATGGAGAGCCTCTCTACGGAAATCCGAGCTTGTGTTTTCCTACTTTCACTATTCTGTGCGGGATTGTGGATACCATTTTGGCTTAGTTTCGACCGCACCATTCAATATGTCCCTTTCGGTTGTCCCTTTAAATTCACAAGGTTTGATTGCATTAATGCGTTGTTTAACAAAGTGCAAAACAACTACGGGTCACTTAGGTTTGGTTAATTGAATGGTGGATTCCGATGAGAATATGGGAACTTTGCCCGAATTGTACGTTTGGGAGATTGCAATACAGGTGAAAAACAAGGGGCTCATATTCTAGGGTGACAGAAATCCACTGTTCCAGGATGAACTAGAGTAGTAACCTCTTAAAATGGATTGAATTCCATCCGACCAATAGGATTAAAATCTGCAATCTGACTGTTAGGATGGATGCCTCACACGAGACATCCATTGTCTCGTACGAGACATCCTCCCTTTTCTGTGAATCTGCCGTGTTGGTCAACCCATGTTTCATAAAAGCCGACTTGTTGGGACCCCAGCCTGGATTTGACACAGTTTCTGCACTCTAGGTCCGTCCGATCAGCAAAGTAGCTCCATACTCCCAACACAATGTCAAGCACCAAGTTTGCCCAAGAACTCAGCGACCTCAAAGCTCGACTAGAAGGGGAAGTGATTCAACTCTCTGAGGTGTATGCTGCAGTCTTATACGCACGCTTCAAGAGAGAGATAGAGGAAGAGTTCATGACTCGACTACGAACACAAAAGGATTTCTTCGACAGAGAAATCAAATTTCTCCAAAATCATTTGCTAGCCCGAGAGGAGGAGGTCAATGCACTTCGAAAGGGCTTACTCATGCAAGAAGAGTACTATGAGAAAAAGATCGACACGCTCCAAGCATGTCTACAAGCTCAGAGAGAATGCTACAAGATGGAAGTTGAGTCTAAGACTAAAACAAGGCAGAGGACCTATAGCAATCTAGAAGGTGTCACCCAAAGTCAAATGTTTAACATACTCATGAAAGCCGGAAAAGTAGCACTAAGAAAGCCTACCGCTCCAAAGGAATTCTCTCCTAGTCATGCTCATCACCTCTTCTGCGAATTTCACAGGGCCAGTGGTCACGACACCGACTCTTGCCACCACCTCAAAGATGTGATCCAAGATCTCATAGACTATAAGCAATTAGGGGCTTCTTATATAGTGACAAACCCTTTCCCAACTACAGGAGGAGGGATCAATGTAATAGACATAGCTAGTGAGAAAGGGGAGACTACTCGCCTAGTCCCAAATGTGGGCGAGAGCACTCCCAAGTTTGATAATGAAATTTCTTTCTGTTACATGTTGTCTTGGGATCAAGTATTAGATAGAAAGAATAATAAAGGAAAAGAAGATGTTAATCTACTCACCCGCTCCGGTCGAGTCATAATCAACCAAGATCCAAGAGTAGAAGAGCCATCATCTTCGAAAGAGCCCGAACCCGTTGAAATTGATAATCCACTTCTTAAACAATTAAAGAAAACTCAAGCCAACATTTCCATATGGGATCTCTTAGGCTCATCTTATAAACATCGAATGATAATCTCAAAAGCATTAGCCCAAGTCGAAGTGCCCAAAGATATAACTCCCAAAGAGCTAACGCAAATGGTAGGCCAAATCCAATTTGGTAATGTGATCACATTTACCAACTTAGATTTACCACAATATGGTGGAGGGCACACCGAAGCTCTCTACATAACCGCGAGGGTCAATGGGCATCGAATCCCCAGAATCCTAGTAGACAATGGGTCCGCCATAAATGTGCTACCAAAGAAAGTCATGGTAATGCTTGGCCTTACCGCAAGAGAGCTAAAACCGTCAGCTCTTACTGTACGAGGATTTGACTGCACTGCACGCTCACCTATAAGGGCAATCACCCTAACAGTTGTAGTAGGAGAGATAACTACAAAGGCAGAATTCCAAGTCATTGACATCCCCTCCTCTTTCAACCTTCTCCTAGGACACCCATGGCTACATCAAACGTGAGGAGTACCATCAACTCTCCATCAATGTGTCAAATTTAAGCACAATGACACGATAGTCACCGTACTTGGAGAACTAGTCACTGCTAGTCCGATCCTAGAGATTCAACATGAGGCAGCCGACCACCTCTTCAACGGGTTCGAAATCCAAAATAGTGTGGAGATGGTAGAGGTGCACAATGAAAATGACTATTCTAAGGTGATTCCATTCTCCGGAACGTGTCCAGTACTTCACATGATGCTAAAGGAAGGGTACTTCCCCGGTCTTAGACTGGCAAGCATTTACAAGGGATAAGAGAACCACCACCTGTCATTCTATACCCCCCAGAATATGGTCTAGGGTATGTATCACCACTCAAAGGCATCCCTAAGGAAAAAAGGGATTGGACCTCATACATAGTGCCAGTCGCACCGCCCTATCGAAGGACTCTAAACGGGTACTTTGTGCGCGAGGGGGAAAACTTGCCATGCTTCATGTTCCCTGAACCATGGATTGACCATAGGGGGAAGTGCCAACCGGGCTTTGAAATATTCAGTGACTGTGATCCGTACTCACTCTAAATAGAACCGATGCAATTCTCGTGGCTACCTCGAGAATTAGGGGGTACCAAGGCCGAGGCATTCAGTGAGTGGGACTTTGTGTTGGGAGAAGACCTACTGCACCAATTTCTTAACCTTTGCAAGCTAGAGGACACTCAGATTAATGCAATAGACAAGGGGGAGGCTCCGAACCAAGACTACACCAATCTCATTGAGAAGAGTGACGAGCCTATTCAGAATTGGTACACAACTGGGGGACCCATAGCAAGTGAAGACTTCCTGATCAAGGAATTAGGATGTACTTCCCATCCCCATAGGACAAGAAAATTTGTAACTCTTACCTTAGAGTCAGATACCGCTACCGATGAGCTCACCCAAGAGGACTTGGATGCCATCGTGGAACGTGTATTCCCCTACTTTCTTAATAAAAAATAGATCTTTCTGAGTATCCCGAGATTGCTAGCGTCCTAAATGATGAATTAACTAATAACTCTAACGAATTAGATAATAATGAGTCATATGACGAGATAGATCAAGAAAATGAACAAATCTTAAAAGAAATTAATAAGCAAGTAGGTCTTCATGGCGGAAATGGTCCTATTGATGCCGAAGAAATGCAAACAGTTAATCTGGGGACGGACGATGATCCGAAAGAGACCAAGATTGGCAGTTTCTTCAAAGGGGAAGACCGACAAGCCCTCATAGCGCTTCTCCGAGAATTTATGGATGTGTTCGCTTGGTCCAACAAAGATATGACGGGGCTAGCCAATTCGATCGTTGATCACAAGATACCACTGCTTCCTGATTCGAGGCCAGTCAAGCAGAAACTCCACAGAATTAAGCCAGAGTGGTCAGTACAAGTCAAACAAGAGATAGAGAAACTCCTGAGTGTTGGGTTCATCAAAGTAATAGAGTATCCAACCTGGTTGGCTAATATTGTACAAGTTTCCAAAGCAAATGGAAAAGTCCGAGTCTGTATTGATTTCCGTGATCTCAATAGAGCATCTCCGAATGATGATTTTCCTCTTCCAAACATAGACATGCTCGTCGACAATACCGCGAAGTACGAAGTTCGTTCATTCGTAGACGGATTCTCCGGTTACAATCAGATCCTCATGGACGAGGAGGACCAACACAAAACAGCGTTTACCACACCTTGGGGGACATTCTGTTATACGGTCATGCCATTCGGACTCAAGAATGCCGGAGCCACTTATCAGAGAGCCGTAACTGCATTGTTCCATGACATGATACATAAAGAAATGGAGGTGTACGTTGACGATATGATCATACACTCCAAAGGCTCCGATAGGCAGCACTTTGTCGACCTCAGAAAGTTCTTTGAGAGGTTGAGACACCATAAGATGAGACTTAATCCGGCCAAGTGCACATTTGGGGTAGTGAAAGGAAAGGTCCTTGGGTACATGGTCACTGAGCGTGGTATAGAAGCAGATCCCGCTAAGATCAAAGCCATCATTGACATGCCTCCACCTAAGACGCAAAAAGAAGTTAAGGGATTTATGGGTCGCCTTTAGTACATTAGTCGTTTCGTTAATCAACTCACCACGATGTGCGAGCCCATTTTTAAGCTCCACAAGAAGAATGCATCCCAAGAGTGGACAGAAGAATGCCAAGAAGCTTTTGATAAGGTCAAGGAGTACTTAGTGAATCCGCCCGTATTGGTTCTACCGCATAGGGAGAAACCATTGACCTTGTACCTCACAGTCAATGACACTGCATTAGGGGCTATGCTAGCACAAGAGCGAACCGATTCGAAGAAAGAGAACGCCGTGTACTTTGTCAGCCGTCGCTTCTAAGGGGCTGAACTGAATTACTCTGCATTAGAGAAGTCGTGTGCTGCACTAGTATGGGTAGCTGAGAGACTAAAGCCGTACATGGAGGCGTTTCCTGTACAACTAATCGCAAGAATGGACCCAATGAAATATATCTTCGAGAAATCGCATGTCTCCTCTAGGATAGCCAAATGGTACTTCATGCTCGCGGGGTACGATATCACTTACATCACACATAAATCCGTGAGAGGGAGAGTCTTCGCGGATCACTTAGCCTAATTTCCATGTGATGAAGCGAAGGGGGAAGACCCGCTATTCCCTAATGAGGACATCATGTCAATAGCAGAAAATAAGTGGCAATTATTTTTCGATGGCGCTGCCAATAAACGGGGATATGGCATTGGCATGTTACTAGTAGATCCCTCAGATTTCTACACTCTAATTGCAATCCGCCTTGACTTTGAGGCCACTAACAATATTGCCGAGTACGAAGCTTGCATAGCGGGGCTTGAAGCAGCCTTAGAAAGAAATGTGATCGAACTAGAGGTGTACGGAGATTCACAACTTATAATCTAACAGTCACTCAAGAAGTGGAAGGTACAAGATCCTACACTCCAGAAATATAACGACCATCTCCAAGACTTGGTCAAACAGTTCAGAGAGGTCACTTTCTACTATCTTCCTAGAGATAAGAACCGCTTAGCAGACTCGCTAGCCATGCTAGCATCGCTTGTTGAAATTCCCGAATGGACTAAGGTTAAAACCTTCAGAGTTGCGAGGCGAACGACTCCTACTTATTACTCAATCATAGACTGCAAAGAAGAGTGTAACTCTGTGAATACCTTGGACAAAAAACCTTGGTATTATGATGTATGGCGTTTCCTCCTAGACGGAACATTCCCATCAGACGCGTCACCTAAAGCGAGGATAGCCCTCAAACGGATTGCCGCCCAATTTGTTATCATAGGTGATCACCTCTATAAGAAGCACCATGAGCAGTGTCTACTCTGTGCCGATGAGCACGAAGCCGTAGAAATCATGGACCAAGTCCATCAAGGAGTCTGTGGAACCCACATGAATGGCAATATCCTAGCAAATAAAATCATCCGAATAGGATACTATTGGGCTATAATGGAAGCGGACTGCACCAACATGGTTAAGAAATGCCACAAGTGCCAGATACATGCCAACTTACAACACACACCACCGTTCGTGTTATAACCCATGACATCCCCTTGGCCATTTTCTACATGGTGAATAGACGTCATTGGTAAAGTTTCGCCGACATGTCATAATGGGCATTCATTCGTGTTAGTCGCCGTTGATTACTTTACCAAATGGATCGAGGCTCAATCCTACAAAGTCTTGAATGCCAGAAAGGTGGCTGAGCTCATTAAGACCAACATTATATGCCGATATGGGGTACCTCATGAGATGATATATGACAACGGCACGCACTTTGAGAAAGAATGTGACCAACTACTTGCAGAGTACAAAATAGAGAGACATCAGTCATCACCGTACCGACCACAGACCAATGGAGCAGTCGAAGCTGCTAACAAGACCATTGAGACCATCATTAGGAAAATGGCTAAGGCCGGCAGAGATTGGCCCGACAAGCTACACTTTGCACTCTGGGGCTACCGAACTTCAATTCGTACCGCTACCGGTGAAACTCCATACGCCCTAGCCTATGGGATGGAAGCAGTGCTACCAATTGAATTAGAAGTACCATCACTAAGGGTTCGCCTAGAAAACCAAGTGAGCGAAGTCACATGGTTAGACAGCCGTTATGAACAACTAGCCCTGCTAGATGAACGACGAATTCGAGCCGCCGAGCATATCCAAGCGTCAACGGAGAATGGCCCGAGCATTCAATAAGAAAGTCAAGTCCAGAAACATCAAAGAAGGGGACCTTGTCCTACGTGAACATCGTCCTGGACCGTTCAATCCTATGGGCAAATGGGGACCAAGATGGATAGGCCCCTACATAGTCAAGAAGATATTCTCCGGAGGAGCGGTACAACTCACAGACCTAGATGGAGATCAACTGCCGAAGCCCGTCAACATGGACAAGCTGAAGAAGTACTACTCATAAGTCCATCCCCTATTCCAAAGAAAAGAGGGAAGCTCGCTAGGTTGAAAACCCACAAGGGCGTCCTAGGCAAAAATTAGAGCGGAAAGCACTAGAAAAGAAGCCCGCTAGATTGAAAACCTGAAAGGGCGGTCTAGGCAAAAATCAGGGTGTGCATTAAAATATATATATATATATATATATAATAGGGGACAGTCTCGTGCGAGACATGTCAGTCAGCAAATATATTTTTCTCTTTCTTACACAAGAACTACGATGACCTGAGCTCCTTATTTAATTGATGTAAAAGGAGAACGTAGGCAACCTTTTGGTATGGTCTATTCAATGAATAAAATCAAAGTCTTGTCTCCTTATTAATTGAATGTATTTCAAGAAAACAATAAGAAGGTTTCTAACATGAATACCAACTTGCAAAAGAAAATAAATAAAATACTAAAAGTCTAAACATTGGTCTATCTATTGGCAATCTCTCGATACTCCTAAGGATCTATTTCTTCCTTAACTTAGTAGGGGCTTGACCACGATCCGCCTTGTCATCCCTCTTCCTCTTGAACCAAGGTATCTCGAAACCGGGAGAACATAAAGACGACTGAAGACCGAGGGAGTCAGTCTCGCGAACACATGAGGCCTATCTAGAGCTTGGAGTTTACCGGGAAGTCCGTTTACTCTTTTCTCATAAATGTTACTCTCCAGAAAGTCTTGAGTGGCATCTGCTCTGACATTAGAAGGATCCTCCTTAGCTTCCTTCTTCCTCAAATTCAAACTAGGCTTAAATTGGTCCCCCAACAGAAAGCAACGGATCTCATCAATACCCTCGACATTGGGACGGAGTTCCGAGAGAAACCAATCTAAGTATTTGTCTGACAAATAGATACTTCCTCCATCATGACGAATATTGGTCCAACGATCCATAGTGGCGCCTTTCCCCCAAGCGCGAGCCAAGATCGTAGAGAACTCCGAGTCCATGAAGGAAACATCTCGAGGCCGTCCTCCTGACAAGAAAGTGTCTTGCTGTTGACCGAATTGTCGCATTACCCTCCGAGCAAAGTAGAAAGAAGAATCCCTCAAGCCCGGAAGAACGACCCTATCGTACCCGAGGGTATTAGCTACAAACCTCCTCACCCTCCAAAAGGATGGGCACCAAGAGATATCATTGGTCTCCGCTTTAGCAAAAAGATGAGCCCACTCCTCAATGCTGAGACCCTTCACTAACAGTCTCCGCCTATGGAAAGTATAAGGAGAATACTCGACCAGAGAGTCCAACAGTTTAAAATGTTCTCTGAGCCAAATAGTCAACAACAATGGACTTCCCCGAGTTATAGAGCCGGTTCGGTGTAACTCATCAAGACCATGAAGGGTCTGCCCCAAGATAAGAGGGATTATGCTGAAGGCCCATCCTCTAGCTTGCAGAACGATGTCCACGAGCTCCGTGTTTGCCATGACACATTTGCTCATGAAAAGCACGCTCCGAAATAAGCACAATGCCAAGAGGCAGCACTGGGAATCCACACCGTGACCACGAGTCACCCGACCTTTAAATCTCCTAGGCAAAGCGTAGAGATCAATATAGCGGTTATGAACATAACTCTGAGCCTCAGGAAGGCCAATGCTCAATAAGTCCCTAAGAGACTCTGCTGGTACCTTATCGCAATTAGGAACCGCAATCACCCCAGTCAAAGGCATATCCAAGATAGCCGCCATCTCCTCCACAGTAGGGACCATCTCATTAAGTGAAAAGTTGAAGAGGTGAGTTGATGGATCCCAGAAGCGTGCAACTCCCTTTAAGAGGTCCCATTCCGGCTTTAGGTTCTTTAAGGTGAAAAGAATCTTGAAACCGAACATGTCCACGAATCTCTCTTGGGGAGGTTTATTAAACGAGCGAAAGAACGTTGCTAAATCATTCTTGTAGCGTTCCACTAACTCTAAGTCCAAGGAGAACTCATCAATGATTATTGATGAAGGGACGGACTTGCTTGGGGCCATTGAGAGCAAAAGGTTGAGAATTCTACTCCAAAAGAAAGGTTCCCAGAACTGATTCAAGGCTGCATGGTATTCTAGGATGGACTAGAGGTGTTTATATACAAGTTTGGACACCAAATCCTCAAGGAAAAAGGAGAAACAGCCGCAGATTGAAAGGATGGCTCGTACGAGACATCGATGTCTCGTACGAGGCATCTCCCAAGTCAGAACAACAGAGACTCTGCTCAGATTTCAGGTTGCTCGACAAGTCAAAACATGTCTCAATCACCCCTGAAATCCATCCAAAACAGTTCATTCACCACATACAAATGGCCCAACGCGAATCCACCTCATAAAATTATCCCTCGGTTGACTAACCGTGTCGCGCCCCGGAAATTCCAAAAATCCATAAATATAAAATTTACAATATACATCTCAAAAATGCTAAATACCAAACCGGGCGCGTGAATTCAACTTATAAAACCAATACCAACAAACAACACCTCAACGAGATTATAACTCGGAGACTAGAAATAAACGCGGAAGCAAGAACAACTATTAATAATATAAATACCCAAAGGACAACAATATTTACATAACACTGGGCGACTACGATCCCACAACAAAATACATAAAGGCTCCGGAGTGCAACTACCCCAAAGAAGGTCAACCTGCCCAGAAGATTCCCGTTACAACGGACCTCACGACGCTACCACTTGCTTTCCTGGGGGGGGGGGTTAAGGAAAAACAAAGAAATAAACGGGGTGAGATAAAATCTCAGTAAGCTACTAAATGCAACTAGGTGTCATGCTATCATGAACAGTAATATAACAATAATCATTCTCCATAAACAATCAACTAACAACAAATGAGAGGCTCCCTATCGCCAACCGTCCCATACCGGTTGGAAATAACGACCAGCTCATCATGCAACACATAAAGCTGAAATAAACAAGTAACAAAGGATACTGAGCCAAGGTTTCACCAAATGGATATAACAAAGAAGCCTCTGCGCAGAACCAACCAATCAATCAATCTTCGTAGTAGCACAAACGGCTGAAGATAAGAACCCGGTCAGAACCAACCAATCAATCCATCAACCATAGCAGCATAACAGCTGAAGAGAACCTCGGACAGAACCGACAAATTAATCACTCAACCAATCTTCCTAGTAGCATAAACAGCTGAAGACCACAACCCCGGTACCGGAACCATAATAATGTAACATGCCACAAAGGGCGGAAGCCATGCCACAAAGTCATGCTCCAAAAAGTTAGCTAGACTACTTCCGAAGGAAGCTAGCTCATCTCAACCAAGGCCAATCTGGAAGAGGAAAATAAGGGCAAAACAATGGGCAACATTATAATGGACTCGGCTCATTGCCATTATAATCTTCCCCATCGCCCGACACAACCACAAATACCAGCTGGACTTTCCAATAAATGCCAAGTAATAAATACTAGCTTAAATAAAAAACTAGTGATTCCAAAGTAGGGAACCATTCCAAATAATCACCATAAAGATGCAAACGATTACTCATGAAGAGTTCAACAACAACGAACACAAGAAGTTCCTTACAAGAGTCCAACAACAATAAACGGGGTTGATCATAGAGAGCCCAACAACATTGATCATTAGAACATGATGATTCCATGATAAGGGACCATACCAAATACATCCTAAAGGTGATACCCACGAGTTACTCATAAAGAGCACAACCCAACGGTCACTCACAAATGGTACAAAGACTATTACCAAAATGACCCTAAACGTCTACTCATAAAGAGTACTATGACCAAGAACTCAACCATCTCTTTACACATGGAATTCCAAATAGGAAATCCGAATAAATGCACCTTAAGATTAATCAAAACCACAGGTACCCAATCACCATTTCACGCTTTACATCCGTTCATAAACGAACCAATTCTAAACACCCCAAACGAACCCAAAAGGTTACACCTATTCATACATGATCACAAACGGACCAAACCCAACACTTTGGTGTTCCATAACAACCCTCTAGGTACTATAGGATATCACCTAAAACCTAGACCAAGTCTTATCCTAAAATCAATTTGATTGGAATAATCCTGAACACATCATAAGATGCCCAAACATTCCCAAACAATACTTAGTTAAATTTCACAACACATTTGTTCACAAAGGAACCATTAACAAACACTAGAGTGTTCCACGGTGCCCAACTAAGTCAACTAGAATAGTACTACGGAACCTAGACCGAGACTACACCTTGATCTTAAACCTCAACAATAAGACAACCATTCTGATCTGGAACCATGCGGCCAATAGAACCATTACGTAGTACTCGAAAACAGATTTCCAACGATAGTTTACACGTCCAAAACGGATTCCGGACGAAGAAGTTATGGCCTCCGAAAGATTGAACGTAAAACGGACAATTTTTATAAAGTGTTCGGCCGGACATTATGAAAAATCCCTGTTTTGGCTCCGAATTTCACTCTTTTCGTTCTAAATCTTAGGAGTACCTATATATACTTCTATCCTAACATTTAAAGACAAGAAAACTCAATTCCTGTGCCTCTAAAACCCAAATAACCCCAAAATTATTAAATAACATAAAACTACGTATCCAAAACAACAAATTCTAACTTGTATAGTAAAGTATAAAAATGACTTCTAAGCTTATAAAAGCTTTCTATAACAACTATAAACCAATTTTACTAAGATTTGAACATAGTCATAAATAATATAAAATTACACAAAATACCAATAAATTCCAAATAAATTCTAAATTTCCCACAAATCATCACTTAACAACCCAAGCATCATAGATAGTAATTATGAGCATTAATATACAAAGAAGGGGGAAAGTAACTTACTTGGAAATTATGAAAGATAACGGAATTCAAATTTTCTTGGCTCTAAACGATCCTAGCGACGATCTATGCATTTTTCATAAAATAAGCAATAAGAAATAATGAATAGAAGATGACCAAAATAAGGAAAGAAGGATGAGAGTTTTCTTACCTTTCATGGAGGAAGAGAGAGAGAGAAGATGATTGAGTGTGTGTGTGTGTGTTTAGGTGAACGAGGGTGAGGGAGGGAGAGGGAGGTAGGGAGGTGGATGATAATATTTAAAAAATTACACTTAGGGCCCCTCCTCCACTAACAACACAATACTCTTATACTCCCCTCTAACAACTAAGACCCAACACTCTACACTAGCACAAATAACCAATTAAATGCTAGGCATAAAATATTATGAAACACAAAATGCACACATAATTATTTAAATAAATAAATAATTTAAATAAATAAATAAATAAGAAATAAATAAATAATTAAATATTTATTACTAAGAAAATAGAGGCGGGTTTTCGGGTCGTGACATTCACTCTTCCTTAAAATAAAATTCGTCCCAAAATTTTAAATTACTTACCCGAAAGATCAAATAGCCACGGATATGCTGGTTCCGTCACTTCCCGAATTTCTCAATCATCCAATTTAAACCATCATATGGTAACCTTAAATAATGCTTACTGTCACGACCTGAAATCTAGGCTCTATTTTATTAGTAATTAAATGATTTTTATTTAATTAATTGCTTAATTTATTTATTTAAATTATTATTTATTTAAATAATTAGGTGTGCATTTTATGTGTTATGATAATAATTGCCTAGCTTTTTATTTGGGTCATTTGGGTTAGTGTGGTATTGTTGGGTCTTAATTGTTAGTAGGGAGTAGTATGTGTGTGTAGTGTGAGAGAGGGGGCCTAAGTGTAACATTTTGAAATGATTTTCCCCTACTCCCTCCCTACTCCTTCTCTTTTCCCTCACTCTTCCCCTTCACCCCATCATTCCCAGAAATCTCTCTCTCTCTCTCTTGGTATTGGGTAAGTTTTCTTCCTCTTCATCTCTCTTCATTTAAACCTTCTTCCTCTCATCTTCTCTCATTTCTTAAAACGTGAACCTTGTTTAGATCGTCGATAGGATCGTAGGAAGCCAAAAAGAATTGAAATCCATCAACTTTGAGAATTTGCAAGTAAGTTACTTTTCCCCCATTTCGATGCTAAAATGTTCATATCACGTTTATATGATGATTGATGTGTTACATTTGAAGTTTGGTTGGGTTTTGAATTTGTTTGGAATTTATTTTGGGTTTTGATCAAAAATGGTGAAAACTTGAATGTTGGGTTTGATTCTTGATTTTGGTTGTTAAATGTTGTTTTAGGAGTCTTTTTAGACTTATAAGTTGTTTTGGTACATTAGTATGCTAGTTGGAATGTTGGATTTTGGGTGGAAATGTGTTTTGGGTATAAAAATGGAAGAACCCATGTTGTTCTTCCCGATTTCTGGCAATCCGGAAGATTGGGCGGCCGCACAAAACTTCCTGGGCGACCGCGCATCTTTCTGAAGGCTTTTGTTCTTGTTTTGCTGGCTTTTTGGGCGACCGCACAATCCACTTTGGGCGGCCGCACAGAACCCCTGAAACTTTACATTTTGTTAATTTGTGTGATTGAAGAATGTGCTTTGGTCTGAGTCTTGGGTGTCCTTTTAGTTGACCTTAGTGATCATTGTAGTACACTTTAGTGATAGAATTGGGTCTTTTGTGATCAAGGTTGTGTTTGAAATTCATTAATGGTTAATTGGGATTTTGAAGCACCTTTAATTGTGTGCTATTGGTTCATTTCACTTTCTTGGTGACTTCTTGGTATGGTTCCCTACTTTGGAACTCTAAGTTGTTTAATTAAGCTAGTATTTATTACTTAGCATTTATTTGAAAGTCCAGCTGGTATTTGTGGTTGTGTCGGGCGATGTGAGATATTGTGATGGCACCGGCCAAGTCCATTATGGTGTCGACCATTGTTTTGCCCTTATTTTCCTCTTCCAGATAGGCCTTGGTTGAGACGTTTGGAGCATGAATTTGTGGCATGGCTCCCGCCCCTTGTGGCACATTACTTTGTTATTGGTTCCGGTACCGGGGTTTTCTCTTCGGCTTTCATGCCATTATGAAGATGATGATTTGTTGATTATTGAAGCTGCGCAGCGATCCTTTATTTGGATGTTCCGGTTTGGAAAACCTTGGCTATATCCTTTGTTATGTGTTTATTTCCGCTGCTATCTGTTATGTGATAAATGCTAGGTGTTATGTGATATTTATTATTGCTTATTGCTTCTTGCATCATAGCTTGTCATGTAGTTGCATTAGTAACTTATTGAGATTTATCTCACCCCCTTTTCTTTTATCTTTGTTTTTCCTTAACCCCCCCCCAGGTGCTAAGGATTAGCCTCGCTGATCACGAGGGCAAGGACGTCGAGTGTGGATCCGTTCTTTTGGGGAAGGTTATTATAGGTTGGTTTACATTATGTAAATGTGTAACCATTTTGGGATAGTTGTACCAAACAATGACGTCACTAAGATTTGTACATTTGTATTTTGTTGGGCATAAACTTGTGGAAGTTTATGTTAGTTGTAATTGGTTATTTTCAAACTTGGAATTGTAAACATTGGATCATTACCTTTTGGTATAAAATGGAATTTTTAACTTCAGTATTTCACAGTTTTGGTTTTAGAGTCGACGTCCAGCTCGCGGTCTCGGGCCCGCGGGGTCCGGGGTCGCGACAGTTGGTATCAGAGCTATGGCATTAGCTCTATGTATAAGTCTAGGTGGATTAGTATGACCTAGGTGGGTAGTAGTGTGCGGAGTGATTAACGGTTGATGTTTTATGCAGGTAATTGTCCTCAATGTCTGGAAGAAGAAACAGAGGAGGTACTAGTGGGGCACAGAATCAGAATGATACAAGGGAAGAAGCCCGTGCCATGTTTCAAGGCATGTTTGAGGCGGCCATGAAGGCCATACATGATCAAGGTCCCAGGGTAGAACAAGCACCACCCCGTTATGGTTTGGAGTAATTTCTGAAGTTGAAACCAGTTGAATTTAATGGGGAACCCGATGTTCGGAAAGCTGAGTTGTGGATCGAGTCGATGGAGAAGATTTATGATGTGTTTGGGTGTTCGGATGAGGAGAAGGTCCGGTTCGCGGCTTACAAGCTTGTGGGAGCCGCCGAGCATTGGTGGAAAGGTATTAAAGCTACTTGGGATGATACTCACACGGTGTATGCGTGGGAGTTGTTCGTGCGCAAATTCAAGGAGCATTTCATTCCGGTTGTTGATCAAAACCGAAAAGAGATCGAGCTACTCAACCTGGAGCAAGGTGTGTTGTCTATAGCACAATACTCGGCTAAGTTCATAGAGTTAGCCCGGTATTGCGACTATTTGGTGAGGACCGAGGAACAAAAGGCTATGAGATTCATTCGGGGATTGAAGACCTCCATCCGTACTCAACTGATTGCTCAACGGATTGTGACATTTCAAGATGCGGTTGACCGAGCCTATTTGATAGAGCAAGATATTGGGGAACATAAAAGGAAGACCGAGGTAGCTAACCCGAGTAAGAAAGGAGCTCAAGGCAAGCCACAGCACCGTTTCGACAATTGAGGTAACCCGGGAGCATCATCTCAGTTTAAGGGGCAAACCACACCGAGGAATCCGGGTACCACTTCCGGGAACCAAGGGAACCAAATTAGGAGGCTTTGTTCATATTGTCAAAAGGAAGGTCATTCTGAGGACCGGTGTTGGAAGAAGCAAGGAAGGTGCACCAATTGTGGCCAAATGGGTCATTTTGCAAGGGATTGTCCGAGGAATAGAATTCAACCATCGGGGGTAGGAGCTGGGGCTCCTCAGGGTCAGAAAAGGGACGCTACGGGAAAGCCCAAGGTCCAAGGGAAAGTGTTTGCAATGAATCAACAACAAGCCACAGATGATCCTACAGTTATTGGAGGTATTATTTCTATATCTAATGTGAGCGCACGAGCGTTAGTAGATCCAGGATCATCTCATTCATACATTTCTGTGCAATTTGCTTCCATGTTAAATGCTGCATTCGAGTCTTTACCATACGTGCTAGAGGTGTCGACCCCTATAGGAGAATGCTTGATTTCTGATCGAGTCTTTCGTGCTTGTGATGTGGTTATATGTGGTCGAGTCCTTTGTGCGGATTTGGTAGTTCTTCCTATCCAAGACTTTGATGTCATTTTGGGTATGGATTGGTTGAGCAAGTTTCATGCGTCCGTTGATTGCCGTAAGAAAACTGTTACTTTTTCTATTCCCGATGTGCCTAAATTTGTGTTTGAGGCTAGTCCTCTGAGTAGAAGGGTTCGCTTAATTTCTTATTTGAAAGCGAGAAAATTATTGCATAGTGGTTGTGAGGGGTATTTGGCTAGTGTTCTTGATACTAGGAAAGAATCCCCTAGTTTTGATAGTGTTCGGGTAGTCCGGGAATTTCCCGATGTTTTCTCTACCGAGTATGATATGCCTCCCGATCGTGAGATTGAGTTTTGTATAGATCTTTTGCTGGGTACGGCTCCAATTTCGAAAGCACCTTATAGGTTAGCTCCCGCAGAGTTGAAGGAATTAAAGGTTCAGTTGCAAGAGTTGCTTGATCGAGGGCTTATCCGCCCTAGTGTTTCCCCGTGGGGAGCACTGGTTTTGTTTGTGGAAAAGAAAGATGGTTCGTTGAGATTGTGCATCGATTACCGGAAATTGAATCAGGTTACGGTGAAGAACAAGTATCCTCTACCGCATATTGACGATTTGTTTGATCAGCTTCAAGGGTCCGTGGTTTTCTCTAAGCTTGATTTGAGGAGTGGGTACCATCAGTTGAAGGTTCGATCGGAGGATATTCCGAAGACTGCTTTTCGCACTCGTTATGGTCATTATGAGTTCTTGGTTATGCCGTTTGGGTTGACTAACGCGCCGGCCGTATTTATGGATTTGATGAACCGGATTTTCCATCCCTATCTTGATTCGTTCGTAGTGGTTTTCATCGACGACATTCTTGTTTATTCGAAATCTCGAGAGGAGCACGAGCAGCATTTGAGGACAGTTTTATCCGTTCTTGCGAGGGAGAAATTATTTGCGAAGTTCAGTAAATGCGAATTTTGGCTCGAGAAGGTGTCATTTCTGGGTCATGTTATATCGAAAGATGGGATTTCGGTGGATCCTTCAAAGATAGAGGCTATAGTAGATTGGAAGAGACCCGAATCAGTAACAGAGATTAGAAGCTTTCTGGGTTTAGCCGGGTATTACCGAAGATTTATTGAGGGTTTTCGAGGATTGCTACTCCGATGACCCAGTTGACCCGGAAGAATGTCCCGTTTGTGTGGACCGAGAAATGTGACAAGAGTTTCGAGGAATTGAAGAAGAGGTTGACTACCGCACCGATCTTGACTTTGCCTAATGGGAGCGATGGTCTAGTGATTTACAGTGATGCTTCGAAAGAGGGTTTGGGTTGTGTGTTGATGCAGAATGGGAAAGTGATTGCTTATGCTTCGAGGAAGTTGACCCCTAGTGAACAGAATTACCCCACTCATGATATGGAGTTAGCGGCTATTGTATTTGCGTTGCACAAATGGAAGCACTATCTTTATGGAGCGAAGTTTGAGATTTTTACGGATCACAAAAGTTTAAAGTACCTTTTCTCCCAGAAAGAGTTGAACAATAGGCAGCGCCGATGGATGGAATTATTGAAGGATTATGATTGTACGATTTCTTATCATCCGGGGAAGGCGAATGTGGTAGCCGATGCGATTAGTAGAAAGTCTTATGTGGCTTCGATGATGGTTCGTGAATGGAAAATGCTTGAGGATGTTCGAGATTGGTCTCCTCGGTGAATCGAGACATGGGGCTATTTTTGCGAATATTAGGGTGTCTCCGACCCTAATTCAGAGAATAAAGGAAGCTCAGAAAGAGGATCCCGAGTTGGTGAAAATAATGGGTAAACTGAAGGAAAAGAACTTCGAGGATTTTTCTGTTAGCCCGACTGGAGTGTTGACTTTCCGTGGTCGTTTGTGTGTTCCGGATGTTGATGGAATTAAACAGAGAGTTCTTGATGAGGGTCACAAATCGAGATATACTATTCATCTGGGTAGTACGAAGATGTATCAGGATTTGAAGCAACAGTATTGGTGGATTAATATGAAAAGGGAAATAGCGGAGTATGTTTCGAAGTGTCTAACTTGTCAGCAGGTCAAAGCCGAGCATCAGAGACCCGCGGGATTGCTTCAGCCGTTAGAGATTCCCGAGTGGAAATGGGAGCATGTGACTATGGATTTCGTTACGGGACTGCCTCGTACCCGTAGGAAGTTTGACAGTGTTTGGGTAGTAGTGGATAGATTGACCAAGAGTGCCCATTTCTTGCCTATTGATATCAGATATTCGATGGAAAAGCTTGCGACCCTTTACATTGATGAGATTGTTAGACTGCATGGAGTTCCGGTTAGCATTGTGTCAGATCGGGACCCGAGGTTTACTTCTAGATTCTGGAAGGCGTTTCAGGAAGCTTTGGGTACAGATTTGCGATTCAGCACGGCTTTTCATCCCCAGACAGACGGTCAATCCGAGAGGACTATTCAGATTTTGGAGGATATGTTGCGAGCTTGTTCGATAGACTTCTCCGATTCTTGGGATTCGCACCTACCGTTAGTGGAATTCTCTTACAACAACAGTTATCAGGCTAGTATCGAGATGGCAACGTTTGAGGCCTTGTATGGAAGGAAGTGTAGATCGCCTATTTGTTGGGATGAGGTCGGTGAAAAAGTTTTGGGTATTGATTTGCTTCGGGATTCAGTTGAAAAGGTTAGAGTTATCCGGGATAGATTGAAGACAGCCCAGAGTCGACATAAGAGCTACGCAGACAACCGAAGGCGAGATCTTAGTTTTCAGACCGGTGATTGGGTGTTTTTGAAAGTGTCTCCAAAAGTGGGTATTCGTAGGTTTGGGAAGAAAGGTAAATTGGCTCCGAGGTTTATTGGTCCGTTTGAGATTTTGGGAAAGGTTGGACTTCTAGCGTATCGTCTTGCGTTACCATCATCCTTGGACCGGTTGCACAACGTCTTTCACGTTTCTATGCTTCGGAAGTATGTTCATGATCCGTCTCACGTGTTACCGAGGATACCGGAGGATATTGAGCCCGATATGTCTTATGAGGAATGACCGGTTCGGATCTTAGATTCTAAAGTCCAAGAGTTGAGGAACAAAAGTATTTCTTTGGTTCGAGTCCTTTGGAGGAATCATAACATCGAGGAGTCGACGTGGGAGCTTCGTGATGAGATCGAGAGGAAATTTCCGTGGCTTTTTGTTTAAGGTGAGTCTCGTTAAAATTCGGGTCGAATTTTCTTTAAGGGGGAGTGAATGTCACGACCCGAAATCTAGGCTCTATTTTATTAGTAATTAAATGATTTTTATTTAATTAATTGCTTAATTTATTTATTTAAATTATTATTTATTTAAATAATTAGGTGTGCATTTTATGTGTTATGATAATAATTGCCTAGCTTTTTATTTGGGTCATTTGGGTTAGTGTGGTATTGTTGGGTCTTAATTGTTAGTAGGGAGTAGTATGTGTGTGTAGTGTGAGAGAGGGGACCTAAGTGTAACATTTTGAAATGATTTTCCCCTACTCCCTCCCTACTCCTTCTCTTTTCCCTCACTCTTCCCCTTCACCCCATCATTCCCAGAAATCTCTCTCTCTCTCTCTTGGTATTGGGTAAGTTTTCTTCCTCTTCATCTCTCTTCATTTAAACCTTCTTCCTCTCATCTTCTCTCATTTCTTAAAACGTGAACCTTGTTTAGATCGTCGATAGGATCGTAGGAAGCCAAAAAGAATTGAAATCCATCAACTTTGAGAATTTGCAAGTAAGTTACTTTTCCCCCATTTCGATGCTAAAATGTTCATATCACGTTTATATGATGATTGATGTGTTACATTTGAAGTTTGGTTGGGTTTGATTTGTTTGGAATTTATTTTGGGTTTTGATCAAAAATGGTGAAAACTTGAATGTTGGGTTTGATTCTTGATTTTGGTTGTTAAATGTTGTTTTAGGAGTCTTTTTAGACTTATAAGTTGTTTTGGTACATTAGTATGCTAGTTGGAATGTTGGATTTTGGGTGGAAATGTGTTTTGGGTATAAAAATGGAAGAACCCATGTTGTTCTTCCCGATTTCTGGCAATCCGGAAGATTGGGCGGCCGCACAAAAACTTCCTGGGCGACCGCGCATCTTTCTGAAGGCTTTTGTTCTTGTTTTGCTGGCTTTTTGGGCGACCGCACAATCCACTTTGGGCGGCCGCACAGAACCCCTGAAACTTTACATTTTGTTAATTTGTGTGATTGAAGAACGTGCTTTGGTCTGAGTCTTGGGTGTCCTTTTAGTTGACCTTAGTGATCATTGTAGTACACTTTAGTGATAGAATTGGGTCTTTTGTGATCAAGGTTGTGTTTGAAATTCATTAATGGTTAATTGGGATTTTGAAGCACCTTTAATTGTGTGCTATTGGTTCATTTCACTTTCTTGGTGACTTCTTGGTATGGTTCCCTACTTTGGAACTCTAAGTTGTTTAATTAAGCTAGTATTTATTACTTAGCATTTATTTGAAAGTCCAGCTGGTATTTGTGGTTGTGTCGGGCGATGTGAGATATTGTGATGGCACCGGCCAAGTCCATTATGGTGTCGACCATTGTTTTGCCCTTATTTTCCTCTTCCAGATAGGCCTTGGTTGAGACGTTTGGAGCATGAATTTGTGGCATGGCTCCGCCCCTTGTGGCACATTACTTTGTTATTGGTTCCGGTACCGGGGTTTTCTCTTCGGCTTTCATGCCATTATGAAGATGATGATTTGTTGATTATTGAAGCTGCGCAGAGATCCTTTATTTGGATGTTCCGGTTTGGAAAACCTTGGCTATATCCTTTGTTATGTGTTTATTTCCGCTGCTATCTGTTATGTGATAAATGCTAGGTGTTATGTGATATTTATTATTGCTTATTGCTTCTTGCATCATAGCTTGTCATGTAGTTGCATTAGTAACTTATTGAGATTTATCTCACCCCCTTTTCTTTTATCTTTGTTTTTCCTTAACCCCCCCCCCAGGTGCTAAGGATTAGCCTCGCTGATCACGAGGGCAAGGACGTCGAGTGTGGATCCGTTCTTTTGGGGAAGGTTATTATAGGTTGGTTTACATTATGTAAATGTGTAACCATTTTGGGATAGTTGTACCAAACAATGACGTCACTAAGATTTGTACATTTGTATTTTGTTGGGCATAAACTTGTGGAAGTTTATGTTAGTTGTAATTGGTTATTTCAAACTTGGAATTGTAAACATTGGATCATTACCTTTTGGTATAAAATGGAATTTTTAACTTCAGTATTTCACAGTTTTGGTTTTAGAGTCGACGTCCAGCTCGCGGTCTCGGGCCCGCGGGGTCCGGGGTCGCGACAGTTGTATCAGAGCTATGGCATTAGCTCTATGTATAAGTCTAGGTGGATTAGAATGACCTATGTGGGTAGTAGTGTGCGGAGTGATTAACGGTTGATGTTTTATGCAGGTAATTGTCCTCAATGTCTGGAAGAAGAAACAGAGGAGGTACTAGTGGGGCACAGAATCAGAATGATACAAGGGAAGAAGCCCGTGCCATGTTTCAAGGCATGTTTGAGGCGGCCATGAAGGCCATACATGATCAAGGTCCCAGGGTAGAACAAGCACCACCCCGTTATGGTTTGGAGTAATTTCTGAAGTTGAAACCGGTTGAATTTAATGGGGAACCCGATGTTCGGAAAGCTGAGTTGTGGATCGAGTCGATGGAGAAGATTTATGATGTGTTTGGGTGTTCGGATGAGGAGAAGGTCCGGTTCGCGGCTTACAAGCTTGGGAGCCGCCGAGCATTGGTGGAAAGGTATTAAAGCTACTTGGGATGATACTCACACGGTGTATGCGTGGGAGTTGTTCGTGCGCAAATTCAAGGAGCATTTCATTCCGGTTGTTGATCAAAACCGAAAAGAGATCGAGCTACTCAACCTGGAGTAAGGTGTGTTGTCTATAGCACAATACTCGGCTAAGTTCATAGAGTTAGCCCGGTATTGCGACTATTTGGTGAGGACCGAGGAACAAAAGGCTATGAGATTCATTCGGGGATTGAAGACCTCCATCCGTACTCAACTGATTGCTCAACGGATTGTGACATTCCAAGATGCGGTTGACCGAGCCTATTTGATAGAGCAAGATATTGGGGAACATAAAAGGAAGACCGAGGTAGCTAACCCGAGTAAGAAAGGAGCTCAAGGCAAGCCACAGCACCGTTTCGACAATTGAGGTAACCCGGGAGCATCATCTCAGTTTAAGGGGCAAACCACACCGAGGAATCCGGGTACCACTTCCGGGAACCAAGGGAACCAAATTAGGAGGCTTTGTTCATATTGTCAAAAGGAAGGTCATTCTGAGGACCGGTGTTGGAAGAAGCAAGGAAGGTGCACCAATTGTGGCCAAATGGGTCATTTTGCAAGGGATTGTCCGAGGAATAGAATTCAACCATCGGGGGTAGGAGCTGGGGCTCCTCAGGGTCAGAAAAGGGACGCTACGGGAAAGCCCAAGGTCCAAGGGAAAGTGTTTGCAATGAATCAACAACAAGCCACAGATGATCCTACAGTTATTGGAGGTATTATTTCTATATCTAATGTGAGCGCACGAGCGTTAGTAGATCCAGGATCATCTCATTCATACATTTCTGTGCAATTTGCTTCCATGTTAAATGCTGCATTCGAGTCTTTACCGTACGTGCTAGAGGTGTCGACCCCTATAGGAGAATGCTTGATTTCTGATCGAGTCTTTCGTGCTTGTGATGTGGTTATATGTGGTCGAGTCCTTTGTGCGGATTTGGTAGTTCTTCCTATCCAAGACTTTGATGTCATTTTGGGTATGGATTGGTTGAGCAAGTTTCATGCGTCCGTTGATTGCCGTAAGAAAACTGTTACTTTTTCTATTCCCGATGTGCCTAAATTTGTGTTTGAGGCTAGTCCTCTGAGTAGAAGGGTTCGCTTAATTTCTTATTTGAAAGCGAGAAAATTATTGCATAGTGGTTGTGAGGGGTATTTGGCTAGTGTTCTTGATACTAGGAAATAATCCCCTAGTTTTGATAGTGTTCGGGTAGTCCGGGAATTTCCCGATGTTTTCTCTACCGAGTATGATATGCCTCCCGATCGTGAGATTGAGTTTTGTATAGATCTTTTGCTGGGTACGGCTCCAATTTCGAAAGCACCTTATAGGTTAGCTCCCGCAGAGTTGAAGGAATTAAAGGTTCAGTTGCAAGAGTTGCTTGATCGAGAGCTTATCCGCCCTAGTGTTTCCCGTGGGGAGCACTGGTTTTGTTTGTGCGAAAGAAAGATGGTTCGTTGAGATTGTGCATCGATTACCGGAAATTGAATCAGGTTACGGTGAAGAACAAGTATCCTCTACCGCATATTGACGATTTGTTTGATCAGCTTCAAGGGTCCGTGGTTTTCTCTAAGCTTGATTTGAGGAGTGGGTACCATCAGTTGAAGGTTCGATCGGAGGATATTCCGAAGACTGCTTTTCGCACTCGTTATGGTCATTATGAGTTCTTGGTTATGCCGTTTGGGTTGACTAACGCGCCGGCCGTATTTATGGATTTGATGAACCGGATTTTCCATCCCTATCTTGATTCGTTCGTAGTGGTTTTCATCGACGACATTCTTGTTTATTCGAAATCTCGAGAGGAGCACGAGCAGCATTTGAGGACAGTTTATCGTTCTTGCGAGGGAGAAATTATTTGCGAAGTTCAGTAAATGCGAATTTTGGCTCGAGAAGGTGTCATTTCTGGGTCATGTTATATCGAAAGATGGGATTTCGGTGGATCCTTCAAAGATAGAGGCTATAGTAGATTGGAAGAGACCCGAATCAGTAACAGAGATTAGAAGCTTTCTGGGTTTAGCCGGTATTACCGAAGATTTATTGAGGGTTTTTCGAGGATTGCTACTCCGATGACCCAGTTGACCCGGAAGAATGTCCCGTTTGTGTGGACCGAGAAATGTGACAAGAGTTTCGAGGAATTGAAGAAGAGGTTGACTACCGCACCGATCTTGACTTTGCCTAATGGGAGCGATGGTCTAGTGATTTACAGTGATGCTTCGAAAGAGGGTTTGGGTTGTGTGTTGATGCAGAATGGGAAAGTGATTGCTTATGCTTCGAGGAAGTTGACCCCTAGTGAACAGAATTACCCCACTCATGATATGGAGTTAGCGGCTATTGTATTTGCGTTGCACAAATGGAAGCACTATCTTTATGGAGCGAAGTTTGAGATTTTTACGGATCACAAAGTTTAAAGTACCTTTTCTCCCAGAAAGAGTTGAACAATAGGCAGCGCCGATGGATGGAATTATTGAAGGATTATGATTGTACGATTTCTTATCATCCGGGGAAGGCGAATGTGGTAGCCGATGCGATTAGTAGAAAGTCTTATGTGGCTTCGATGATGGTTCGTGAATGGAAAATGCTTGAGGATGTTCGAGATGGTCTCCTCGGTGAATCGAGACATGGGGCTATTTTTGCGAATATTAGGGTGTCTCCGACCCTAATTCAGAGAATAAAGGAAGCTCAGAAAGAGGATCCCGAGTTGGTGAAATAATGGGTAAACTGAAGGAAAAGAACTTCGAGGATTTTTCTGTTAGCCCGACTGGAGTGTTGACTTTCCGTGGTCGTTTGTGTGTTCCGGATGTTGATGGAATTAAACAGAGAGTTCTTGATGAGGGTCACAAATCGAGATATACTATTCATCTGGGTAGTACGAAGATGTATCAGGATTTGAAGCAACAGTATTGGTGGATTAATATGAAAAGGGAAATAGCGGAGTATGTTTCGAAGTGTCTAACTTGTCAGCAGGTCAAAGCCGAGCATCAGAGACCCGCGGGATTGCTTCAGCCGTTAGAGATTCCCGAGTGGAAATGGGAGCATGTGACTATGGATTTCGTTACGGGACTGCCTCGTACCCGTAGGAAGTTTGACAGTGTTTGGGTAGTAGTGGATAGATTGACCAAGAGTGCCCATTTCTTGCCTATTGATATCAGATATTCGATGGAAAAGCTTGCGACCCTTTACATTGATGAGATTGTTAGACTGCATGGAGTTCCGGTTAGCATTGTGTCAGATCGGGACCCGAGTTTACTTCTAGATTCTGGAAGGCGTTTCAGGAAGCTTTGGGTACAGATTTGCGATTCAGCACGGCTTTTCATCCCCAGACAGACGGTCAATCCGAGAGGACTATTCAGATTTTGGAGGATATGTTGCGAGCTTGTTCGATAGACTTCTCCGATTCTTGGGATTCGCACCTACCGTTAGTGGAATTCTCTTACAACAACAGTTATCAGGCTAGTATCGAGATGGCAACGTTTGAGGCCTTGTATGGAAGGAAGTGTAGATCGCCTATTTGTTGGGATGAGGTCGGTGAAGTTAAAGTTTTGGGTATTGATTTGCTTCGGGATTCAGTTGAAAAGGTTAGAGTTATCCGGGATAGATTGAAGACAGCCCAGAGTCGACATAAGAGCTACGCAGACAACCGAAGGCGAGATCTTAGTTTTCAGACCGGTGATTGGGTGTTTTTGAAAGTGTCTCCAAAAGTGGGTATTCGTAGGTTTGGGAAGAAAGGTAAATTGGCTCCGAGGTTTATTGGTCCGTTTGAGATTTTGGGAAAGGTTGGACTTCTAGCGTATCGTCTTGCGTTACCATCATCCTTGGACCGGTTGCACAACGTCTTTCACGTTTCTATGCTTCGGAAGTATGTTCATGATCCGTCTCACGTGTTACCGAGGATACCGGAGGATATTGAGCCCGATATGTCTTATGAGGAATGACCGGTTCGGATCTTAGATTCTAAAGTCCAAGAGTTGAGGAACAAAAGTATTTCTTTGGTTCGAGTCCTTTGGAGGAATCATAACATCGAGGAGTCGACGTGGGAGCTTCGTGATGAGATCGAGAGGAAATTTCCGTGGCTTTTTGTTTAAGGTGAGTCTCGTTAAAATTCGGGTCGAATTTTCTTTAAGGGGGAGTGAATGTCACGACCCGAAATCTAGGCTCTATTTTATTAGTAATTAAATGATTTTTATTTAATTAATTGCTTAATTTATTTATTTAAATTATTATTTATTTAAATAATTAGGTGTGCATTTTATGTGTTATGATAATAATTGCCTAGCTTTTTATTTGGGTCATTTGGGTTAGTGTGGTATTGTTGGGTCTTAATTGTTAGTAGGAGTAGTATGTGTGTGTAGTGTGAGAGAGGGGGCCTAAGTGTAACATTTTGAAATGATTTCCCCTACTCCCTCCCTACTCCTTCTCTTTTCCCTCACTCTTCCCCTTCACCCCATCATTCCCAGAAATCTCTCTCTCTCTCTCTTGGTATTGGGTAAGTTTTCTTCCTCTTCATCTCTCTTCATTTAAACCTTCTTCCTCTCATCTTCTCTCATTTCTTAAAACGTGAACCTTGTTTAGATCGTCGATAGGATCGTAGGAAGCCAAAAGAATTGAAATCCATCAACTTTGAGAATTTGCAAGTAAGTTACTTTTCCCCCATTTCGATGCTAAAATGTTCATATCACGTTTATATGATGATTGATGTGTTACATTTGAAGTTTGGTTGGGTTTTGAATTTGTTTGGAATTTATTTTGGGTTTTGATCAAAAATGGTGAAAACTTGAATGTTGGGTTTGATTCTTGATTTTGGTTGTTAAATGTTGTTTTAGGAGTCTTTTTAGACTTATAAGTTGTTTTGGTACATTAGTATGCTAGTTGGAATGTTGGATTTTGGGTGGAAATGTGTTTTGGGTATAAAAATGGAAGAACCCATGTTGTTCTTCCCGATTTCTGGCAATCCGGAAGATTGGGCGGCCGCACAAAACTTCCTGGGCGACCGCGCATCTTTCTGAAGGCTTTTGTTCTTGTTTTGCTGGCTTTTTGGGCGACCGCACAATCCACTTTGGGCGGCCGCACAGAACCCCTGAAACTTTACATTTTGTTAATTTGTGTGATTGAAGAACGTGCTTTGGTCTGAGTCTTGGGTGTCCTTTTAGTTGACCTTAGTGATCATTGTAGTACACTTTAGTGATAGAATTGGGTCTTTTGTGATCAAGGTTGTGTTTGAAATTCATTAATGGTTAATTGGGATTTTGAAGCACCTTTAATTGTGTGCTATTGGTTCATTTCACTTTCTTGGTGACTTCTTGGTATGGTTCCCTACTTTGGAACTCTAAGTTGTTTAATTAAGCTAGTATTTATTACTTAGCATTTATTTGAAAGTCCAGCTGGTATTTGTGGTTGTGTCGGGCGATGTGAGATATTGTGATGGCACCGGCCAAGTCCATTATGGTGTCGACCATTGTTTTGCCCTTATTTTCCTCTTCCAGATAGGCCTTGGTTGAGACGTTTGGAGCATGAATTTGTGGCATGGCTCCCGCCCCTTGTGGCACATTACTTTGTTATTGGTTCCGGTACCGGGGTTTTCTCTTCGGCTTTCATGCCATTATGAAGATGATGATTTGTTGATTATTGAAGCTGCGCAGCGATCCTTTATTTGGATGTTCCGGTTTGGAAAACCTTGGCTATATCCTTTGTTATGTGTTTATTTCCGCTGCTATCTGTTATGTGATAAATGCTAGGTGTTATGTGATATTTATTATTGCTTATTGCTTCTTGCATCATAGCTTGTCATGTAGTTGCATTAGTAACTTATTGAGATTTATCTCACCCCCTTTTCTTTTATCTTTGTTTTTCCTTAACCCCCCCCCAGGTGCTAAGGATTAGCCTCGCTGATCACGAGGGCAAGGACGTCGAGTGTGGATCCGTTCTTTTGGGGAAGGTTATTATAGGTTGGTTTACATTATGTAAATGTGTAACCATTTTGGGATAGTTGTACCAAACAATGACGTCACTAAGATTTGTACATTTGTATTTTGTTGGGCATAAACTTGTGAAGTTTATGTTAGTTGTAATTGGTTATTTTCAAACTTGGAATTGTAAACATTGGATCATTACCTTTTGGTATAAAATGGAATTTTTAACTTCAGTATTTCACAGTTTTGGTTTTAGAGTCGACGTCCAGCTCGCGGTCTCGGGCCCGCGAGGTCCGGGGTCGCGACAGTTGGTATCAGAGCTATGGAATTAGCTCTATGTATAAGTCTAGGTGGATTAGAATGACCTAGGTGGGTAGTAGTCTGCGGAGTGATTAACGGTTGATGTTTTATGCAGGTAATTGTCCTCAATGTCTGGAAGAAGAAACAGAGGAGGTACTAGTGGGGCACAGAATCAGAATGATACAAGGGAAGAAGCCCGTGCCATGTTTCAAGGCATGTTTGAGGCGGCCATGAAGGCCATACATGATCAAGGTCCCAGGGTAGAACAAGCACCACCCCGTTATGGTTTGGAGTAATTTCTGAAGTTGAAACCGGTTGAATTTAATGGGGAACCCGATGTTCGGAAAGCTGAGTTGTGGATCGAGTCGATGGAGAAGATTTATGATGTGTTTGGGTGTTCGGATGAGGAGAAGGTCCGGTTCGCGGCTTACAAGCTTGTGGGAGCCGCCGAGCATTGGTGGAAAGGTATTAAAGCTACTTGGGATGATACTCACACGGTGTATGCGTGGGAGTTGTTCGTGCGCAAATTCAAGGAGCATTTCATTCCGGTTGTTGATCAAAACCGAAAAGAGATCGAGCTACTCAACCTGGAGCAAGGTGTGTTGTCTATAGCACAATACTCGGCTAAGTTCATAGAGTTAGCCCGGTATTACGACTATTTGGTGAGGACCGAGGAACAAAAGGCTATGAGATTCATTCGGGGATTGAAGACCTCCATCCGTACTCAACTGATTGCTCAACGGATTGTGACATTCCAAGATGCGGTTGACCGAGCCTATTTGATAGAGCAAGATATTGGGGAGCATAAAAGGAAGACCGAGGTAGCTAACCCGAGTAAGAAAGGAGCTCAAGGCAAGCCACAGCACCGTTTCGACAATTGAGGTAACCCGGGAGCATCATCTCAGTTTAAGGGGCAAACCACACCGAGGAATCCGGGTACCACTTCCGGGAACCAAGGGAACCAAATTAGGAGGCTTTGTTCATATTGTCAAAAGGAAGGTCATTCTGAGGACCGGTGTTGGAAGAAGCAAGGAAGGTGCACCAATTGTGGCCAAATGGGTCATTTTGCAAGGGATTGTCCGAGGAATAGAATTCAACCATCGGGGGTAGGAGCTGGGGCTCCTCAGGGTCAGAAAAGGGACGCTACGGGAAAGCCCAAGGTCCAAGGGAAAGTGTTTGCAATGAATCAACAACAAGCCACAGATGATCCTACAGTTATTGGAGGTATTATTTCTATATCTAATGTGAGCGCACGAGCGTTAGTAGATCCAGGATCATCTCATTCATACATTTCTGTGCAATTTGCTTCCATGTTAAATGCTGCATTCGAGTCTTTACCGTACGTGCTAGAGGTGTCGACCCCTATAGGAGAATGCTTGATTTCTGATCGAGTCTTTCGTGCTTGTGATGTGGTTATATGTGGTCGAGTCCTTTGTGCGGATTTGGTAGTTCTTCCTATCCAAGACTTTGATGTCATTTTGGGTATGGATTGGTTGAGCAAGTTTCATGCGTCCGTTGATTGCCGTAAGAAAACTGTTACTTTTTCTATTCCCGATGTGCCTAAATTTGTGTTTGAGGCTAGTCCTCTGAGTAGAAGGGTTCGCTTAATTTCTTATTTGAAAGCGAGAAAATTATTGCATAGTGGTTGTGAGGGGTATTTGGCTAGTGTTCTTGATACTAGGAAATAATCCCCTAGTTTTGATAGTGTTCGGGTAGTCCGGGAATTTCCCGATGTTTTCTCTACCGAGTATGATATGCCTCCCGATCGTGAGATTGAGTTTTGTATAGATCTTTTGCTGGGTACGGCTCCAATTTCGAAAGCACCTTATAGGTTAGCTCCCGCAGAGTTGAAGGAATTAAAGGTTCAGTTGCAAGAGTTGCTTGATCGAGAGCTTATCCGCCCTAGTGTTTCCCCGTGGGGAGCACTGGTTTTGTTTGTGCGAAAGAAAGATGGTTCGTTGAGATTGTGCATCGATTACCGGAAATTGAATCAGGTTACGGTGAAGAACAAGTATCCTCTACCGCATATTGACGATTTGTTTGATCAGCTTCAAGGGTCCGTGGTTTTCTCTAAGCTTGATTTGAGGAGTGGGTACCATCAGTTGAAGGTTCGATCGGAGGATATTCCGAAAACTGCTTTTCGCACTCGTTATGGTCATTATGAGTTCTTGGTTATGCCGTTTGGGTTGACTAACGCGCCGGCCGTATTTATGGATTTGATGAACCGGATTTTCCATCCCTATCTTGATTCGTTCGTAGTGGTTTTCATCGACGACATTCTTGTTTGTTCGAAATCTCGAGAGGAGCACGAGCAGCATTTGAGGACAGTTTTATCCGTTCTTGCGAGGGAGAAATTATTTGCGAAGTTCAGTAAATGCGAATTTTGGCTCGAGAAGGTGTCATTTCTGGGTCATGTTATATCGAAAGATGGGATTTCGGTGGATCCTTCAAAGATAGAGGCTATAGTAGATTGGAAGAGACCCGAATCAGTAACAGAGATTAGAAGCTTTCTGGGTTTAGCCGGGTATTACCGAAGATTTATTGAGGGTTTTCGAGGATTGCTACTCCGATGACCCAGTTGACCCGGAAGAATGTCCCGTTTGTGTGGACCGAGAAATGTGACAAGAGTTTCGAGGAATTGAAGAAGAGGTTGACTACCGCACCGATCTTGACTTTGCCTAATGGGAGCGATGGTCTAGTGATTTACAGTGATGCTTCGAAAGAGGGTTTGGGTTGTGTGTTGATGCAGAATGGGAAAGTGATTGCTTATGCTTCGAGGAAGTTGACCCCTAGTGAACAGAATTACCCCACTCATGATATGGAGTTAGCGGCTATTGTATTTGCGTTGCACAAATGGAAGCACTATCTTTATGGAGCGAAGTTTGAGATTTTTACGGATCACAAAAGTTTAAAGTACCTTTTCTCCCAGAAAGAGTTGAACAATAGGCAGCGCCGATGGATGGAATTATTGAAGGATTATGATTGTACGATTTCTTATCATCCGGGGAAGGCGAATGTGGTAGCCGATGCGATTAGTAGAAAGTCTTATGTGGCTTCGATGATGGTTCGTGAATGGAAAATGCTTGAGGATGTTCGAGATTGGTCTCCTCGGTGAATCGAGACATGGGGCTATTTTTGCGAATATTAGGGTGTCTCCGACCCTAATTCAGAGAATAAAGGAAGCTCAGAAAGAGGATCCCGAGTTGGTGAAAATAATGGGTAAACTGAAGGAAAAGAACTTCGAGGATTTTTCTGTTAGCCCGACTGGAGTGTTGACTTTCCGTGGTCGTTTGTGTGTTCCGGATGTTGATGGAATTAAACAGAGAGTTCTTGATGAGGGTCACAAATCGAGATATACTATTCATCCGGGTAGTACGAAGATGTATCAGGATTTGAAGCAACAGTATTGGTGGATTAATATGAAAAGGGAAATAGCGGAGTATGTTTCGAAGTGTCTAACTTGTCAGCAGGTCAAAGCCGAGCATCAGAGACCCGCGGGATTGCTTCAGCCGTTAGAGATTCCCGAGTGGAAATGGGAGCATGTGACTATGGATTTCGTTACGGGACTGCCTCGTACCCGTAGGAAGTTTGACAGTGTTTGGGTAGTAGTGGATAGATTGACCAAGAGTGCCCATTTCTTGCCTATTGATATCAGATATTCGATGGAAAAGCTTGCGACCCTTTACATTGATGAGATTGTTAGACTGCATGGAGTTCCGGTTAGCATTGTGTCAGATCGGGACCCGAGGTTTACTTCTAGATTCTGGAAGGCGTTTCAGGAAGCTTTGGGTACAGATTTGCGATTCAGCACGGCTTTTCATCCCCAGACAGACGGTCAATCCGAGAGGACTATTCAGATTTTGGAGGATATGTTGCGAGCTTGTTCGATAGACTTCTCCGATTCTTGGGATTCGCACCTACCGTTAGTGGAATTCTCTTACAACAACAGTTATCAGGCTAGTATCGAGATGGAAACGTTTGAGGCCTTGTATGGAAGGAAGTGTAGATCGCCTATTTGTTGGGATGAGGTAGGTGAAGTTAAAGTTTTGGGTATTGATTTGCTTCGGGATTCAGTTGAAAAGGTTAGAGTTATCCGGGATAGATTGAAGACAGCCCAGAGTCGACATAAGAGCTACGCAGACAACCGAAGGCGAGATCTTAGTTTTCAGACCGGTGATTGGGTGTTTTTGAAAGTGTCTCCAAAAGTGGGTATTCGTAGGTTTGGGAAGAAAGGTAAATTGGCTCCGAGGTTTATTGGTCCGTTTGAGATTTTGGGAAAGGTTGGACTTCTAGCGTATCGTCTTGCGTTACCGTCATCCTTGGACCGGTTGCACAACGTCTTTCACGTTTCTATGCTTCGGAAGTATGTTCATGATCCGTCTCACGTGTTACCGAGGATACCGGAGGATATTGAGCCCGATATGTCTTATGAGGAACGACCGGTTCGGATCTTAGATTCTAAAGTCCAAGAGTTGAGGAACAAAAGTATTTCTTTGGTTCGAGTCCTTTGGAGGAATCATAACATCGAGGAGTCGACGTGGGAGCTTCGTGATGAGATCGAGAGGAAATTTCCGTGGATTTTTGTTTAAGGTGAGTCTCGTTAAAATTCGGGTCGAATTTTCTTTAAGGGGGAGTGAATGTCACGACCCGAAATCTAGGCTCTATTTTATTAGTAATTAAATGATTTTTATTTAATTAATTGCTTAATTTATTTATTTAAATTATTATTTATTTAAATAATTAGGTGTGCATTTTATGTGTTATGATAATAATTGCCTAGCTTTTTATTTGGGTCATTTGGGTTAGTGTGGTATTGTTGGGTCTTAATTGTTAGTAGGGAGTAGTATGTGTGTGTAGTGTGAGAGAGGGGGCCTAAGTGTAACATTTTGAAATGATTTTCCCCTACTCCCTCCCTACTCCTTCTCTTTTCCCTCACTCTTCCCCTTCACCCCATCATTCCCAGAAATCTCTCTCTCTCTCTTGGTATTGGGTAAGTTTTCTTCCTCTTCATCTCTCTTCATTTAAACCTTCTTCCTCTCATCTTCTCTCATTTCTTAAAACGTGAACCTTGTTTAGATCGTCGATAGGATCGTAGGAAGCCAAAAAGAATTGAAATCCATCAACTTTGAGAATTTGCAAGTAAGTTACTTTTCCCCCATTTCGATGCTAAAATGTACAAAAATGGTGAAAACTTGAATGTTGGGTTTGATTCTTGATTTTGGTTGTTAAATGTTGTTTTAGGAGTCTTTTTAGACTTATAAGTTGTTTTGGTACATTAGTATGCTAGTTGGAATGTTGGATTTTGGGTGGAAATGTGTTTTGGGTATAAAAATGGAAGAACCCATGTTGTTCTTCCCGATTTCTGGCAATCCGGAAGATTGGGCGGCCGCATAAAACTTCCTGGGCGACCGCGCATCTTTCTGAAGGCTTTTGTTCTTGTTTTGCTGGCTTTTTGGGCGACCGCACAATCCACTTTGGGCGGCCGCACAGAACCCCTGAAACTTTACATTTTGTTAATTTGTGTGATTGAAGAACGTGCTTTGGTCTGAGTCTTGGGTGTCCTTTTAGTTGACCTTAGTGATCATTGTAGTACACTTTAGTGATAGAATTGGGTCTTTTGTGATCAAGGTTGTGTTTGAAATTCATTAATGGTTAATTGGGATTTTGAAGCACCTTTAATTGTGTGCTATTGGTTCATTTCACTTTCTTGGTGACTTCTTGGTATGGTTCCCTACTTTGGAACTCTAAGTTGTTTAATTAAGCTAGTATTTATTACTTAGCATTTATTTGAAAGTCCAGCTGGTATTTGTGGTTGTGTCGGGCGATGTGAGATATTGTGATGGCACCGGCCAAGTCCATTATGGTGTCGACCATTGTTTTGCCCTTATTTTCCTCTTCCAGATAGGCCTTGGTTGAGACGTTTGGAGCATGACTTTGTGGCATGGCTCCCGCCCCTTGTGGCACATTACTTTGTTATTGGTTCCGGTACCGGGGTTTTCTCTTCGGCTTTCATGCCATTATGAAGATGATGATTTGTTGATTATTGAAGCTGCGCAGCGATCCTTTATTTGGATGTTCCGGTTTGGAAAACCTTGGCTATATCCTTTGTTATGTGTTTATTTCCGCTGCTATCTGTTATGTGATAAATGCTAGGTGTTATGTGATATTTATTATTGCTTATTGCTTCTTGCATCATAGCTTGTCATGTAGTTGCATTAGTAACTTATTGAGATTTATCTCACCCCCTTTTCTTTTATCTTTGTTTTTCCTTAACCCCCCCCCCCCAGGTGCTAAGGATTAGCCTCGCTGATCACGAGGGCAAGGACGTCGAGTGTGGATCCGTTCTTTTGGGGAAGGTTATTATAGGTTGGTTTACATTATGTAAATGTGTAACCATTTTGGGATAGTTGTACCAAACAATGACGTCACTAAGATTTGTACATTTGTATTTTGTTGGGCATAAACTTGTGGAAGTTTATGTTAGTTGTAATTGGTTATTTTCAAACTTGGAATTGTAAACATTGGATCATTACCTTTTGGTATAAAATGGAATTTTTAACTTCAGTATTTCACAGTTTTGGTTTTAGAGTCGACGTCCAGCTCGCGGTCTCGGGCCCGCGGGGTCCGGGGTCGCGACACTTACAACATAACAACCTCTCGTACTTAACTTCCTTCAATCGTTACCTTCACTACTAATTAGAATCCATATTCAAAATCGAAGAATCCAAATTGCTCCTAAACATAACTCTCGAGATACTACAAGCTTATCTCATTTCATAAACTTAATTACACTGCAAGTATACTTCCATTTGTAAACCGCATCCTTAGTATTACTTCCCAGAAATTCAAACATTAAACCATCTCGAGCTTAATCAACTTCTTAAAATAGGGAAAGCTAAAGAAATTTTCCATCCTCATAATATTCACCAAAGTGGCTATATCTCCAAGGATTTCCATTATAGTGCTTTCACCTTAGATGGCACCTTAAATTAGAGGTACAATGTAAGCCCAAAATTTTAATACAAAATGTTTACTTAAATCCACGCTATAATTTCATCATCACATTACTCCAAATCTTTGAAAGCCTAAAACAGTTACAAATACCCAGTAGTCCGTAAAACAACCCAAAATTTACCTTCACGAGATTTCCACTAACTCCCATTTAAATTAATAATCCGTGCTTGTACACCCCACAGGAATTTAGCAAATCCTAAATCTTCAATGGCTAACCCACATTAGTCTTTCACGTATACATTTATCAATTAGATGATACTTAGGCTCGATTTTTACTACCATCATAATAAACCTATTAGCTAATCACAGTCCAACCGACCCAATACTACATCATAGTATTCTTTAATATGCCCAAGTGTCTGTACCCAACTTTCCTTACCTACCCTTAATCCAAAATGAGAAAAGCCACCAAGAAGAGATTTAGAACCATAAAACAACCATTTAACCAAAACTCAAAATGCCTACAATATAGTTCGAGAAATTATTACTCTCTCAAAATGTGTCTAGTCCTTCAAACTTAACGCGCTTACCATCATTAATGATTATAACTTCCACAATATACTCATAACTCGTATTGCTTTAACTCAACTCCATTCATGTACTAAAATGATTCCAAAAGTATAATAACTCAACTTCTTAATATCACTTATAATAAACTATGTATTTCCTCATACTAAACAATTCTGATGCACTCACGTAGATGTACTAAAAGTAAAGAAAAATCCCCTATCGAGAAATTCTTAAATTGAATCTTTAACTCTTTTAACCCAACCTATACCATACGTCCACCGATTCACCTATCAGTATTGTAGCTTATATTAACTCATCATATAACCCAAGTTCCCTATCGATCAAGCGACATATTGCCCCCAATATAAATTATACCCAAGACTTCAAAATTAATATTCCCAACAGAATAAGCTAAATTCCCAGCACAACCTTATAATAAAGATTTTCTGATTTTCAATATAGAACCTGAACATTATATATACTTAGTATGCTCCTAAACAAAGTCAAACATACTAATATAGAAATATTCACCACCTATCGATGGCACACAAGAAATTCGTAACACACGGAAAGCTAAACCATACCACTTAACTCATCAATATCTCGCATAGGTGACATAACTAAATCATCCTATATATACTAGTAACAATCACGTAGTTCCGTATTCGAGAATACACCTCAACATAAATCCATGAATGATAACAAACATGCGAACATAGCACAAAACGTTGTCCACTTTACGAAATAGATATGCCCGAGCCTTCAAATTTGCACTCTCGATTCCCAAACCAACTCACCCCAAGGGGACCAACACTATTAACATCAATCCTATACTTGATATACCAGAAGAGAAGAAACACTCGACGTCAACATCACAACTCATAACTCCACCAACTTCTACCTTAACCTTATCTTTCAAGAAAACTTAGTTTCTAAACCGCTCAAACCTATAACACCCAAGTATTGAAACCTATTCAATATCAGAGTTCTTATTCTCTTTCAAAATCTAAAACCATTGCTCTGATATCAACTGTCGCGCCCCGGAAATTCCAAAAATCCATAAATATAAAATTTACAATATACATCTCAAAAATGCTAAATACCAAACCGGGCGCGTGAATTCAACTTATAAAACAAATACCAACAAACAACACCTCAACGAGATTATAACTCGGAGACTAGAAATAAACGCGGAAGCAAGAACAACTATTACTAATATAAATACCCAAAGGACAACAATATTTACATAACACTGGGCGACTACGATCCCACAACAAAATACATAAAGGCTCCGGAGTGCAACTACCCCAAAGAAGGTCAACCTGCCCAGAAGATTCCCGTTACAACGGACCTCACGACGCTACCACTTGCTTTCCTGGGGGGGGTTAAGGAAAAACAAAGATAGAAATAAACGGGGTGAGATAAAATCTCAGTAAGCTACTAAATGCAACTAGGTGTCATGCTATCATGAACAGTAATATAACAATAATTATTCTCCATAAACAATCACTTAACAACAAATGAGAGGCTCTCTATCGCCAACCGTCCCATACCGGTTGGAAATAACGACCAGCTCATCATGCAGCACATAAAGCTGAAATAAACACGTAACAAAGGATACTGAGCCAAGGTTTCACCAAACGGATATAACAAAAAACCTCTGCGCAGAACCAACCAATCAATCAATCTTCGTAGTAGCACAAACGGCTGAAGATAAGAACCTGGTCAGAACCAACCAATCAATCCATCAACCATAGCAGCATAACAGCTGAAGAGAACCTCGGACAGAACCGACAAATTAATCACTCAACCAATCTTCGTAGTAGCATAAACAGCTGAAGATCACAACCCCGGTACCGGAACCATAATAATGTAACATGCCACAAAGGGCGGAAGCCATGCCACAAAGTCATGCTCCAAAAAGTTAGCTAGACTACTTCTGAAGGAAGCTAGCTCATCTCAACCAAGGCCAATCTGGAAGAGGAAAATAAGGGCAAAACAATGGGCAACATTATAATGGACTCGGCTCATTGCCATTATAATCTTCCCCATCGCCCGACACAACCACAAATACCAGCTGGACTTTCCAATAAATGCCAAGTAATAAATACTAGCTTAAATAAACAACTAGTGATTCCAAAGTAGGGAACCATTCCAAATAATCACCATAAAGATGCAAACGATTACTCATGAAGAGTTCAACAACAACGAACACAAGAAGTTCCTCACAAAGAGTCCAACAACAATAAACGGGGTTGCTCATAAAGAGCCCAACAACATTGATCATTAGAACATGATGATTCCATGATAAGGGACCATACCAAATACATCCTAAAGGTGATACCCACGAGTTACTCATAAAGAGCACAACCCAACGGTCACTCACAAATGGTACAAAGACTATTACCAAAATGACCCTAAACGTCTACTCATAAAGAGTACTATGACCAAGAACTCAACCATCTCTTTACACATGGAATTCCAAATAGGAAATCCGAATAAATTCACCTTAAGATTAATCAAAACCACAGGTACCCAATCACCATTTCACGCTTTACATCCGTTCATAAACGAACCAATTCTAAACACCCCAAACGAACCCTAAAGGTTACACCTATTCATACATGATCACAAACGGACCAAACCCAACACTTTGGTGTTCCATAACAACCCTCTAGGTACTATAGGATATCACCTAAAACCTAGACCAAGTCTTATCCTAAAATCAATTTGATTGGAATAATCCTGAACACATCATAAGATGCCCAAATATTCCCAAACAATACTTAGTCAAATTTCACAACACATTTGTTCACAAAGGAACCATTAACAAACACTAGAGTGTTCCACGGTGCCCAACTAAGTCAACTAGAATAGTACTACGGAACCTAGACCGAGACTACACCTTGATCTTAAACCTCAACAATAATACAACCATTCTGATCTGGAACCATGCGGCCAATAGAACCATTGCGTAGTACTCAAAAATATCTTTCCAACGATAGTTTACACGTCCAAAACGGAGTCCGGACGAAGAAGTTATGGCCTCCGGAAGATTGAACGTAAAACGGACAATTTTTATAAAGTGTTCGGCCGGACATTATGAAAAATCCCTGTTTTGGCTCCGAATTTCACTCTTTTCGTTCTAAATCTTAGGAGTACCTATATATACTTCTATCCTAACATTTAAAGACAAAAAAACTCAATTCCTGTGCCTCTAAAACCCAAATAACCCCAAAATTATTAAATAACATAAAACTACGTATCCAAAACAACAAATTCTAACTTGTATAGTGAAGTATAAAAATGACTTCTAAGCTTATAAAAGCTTTCTATAACAACTATAAACCAATTTTACTAAGATTTGAACATAGTCATAAATAATATAAAATTACACAAAATACCAATAAATTCCAAATAAATTCTAAATTTCCCACAAATCATCACTTAACAACCCAAGCATCATAGATAGTAATTATGAGCATTAATATACAAAGAAGGGGGAAAGTAACTTACTTGGAAATTATGAAAGATAACGGAATTCAAATTTTCTTGACTCTAAACGATCCTAGCGACGATCTATGCATTTTTCATAAAATGAGCAATAAAAAATAATGAATAGAAGATGACCAAAATAAGGAAAGAAGGATGAGAGTTTTCTTACCTTTCATGGAGGAAGAGAGAGAGAGAAGATGATTGAGTGTGTGTGTGTGTGTGTTTAGGTGAATGAGGGTGAGGGAGGGAGAGGGAGGTAGGGAGGTGGATGATAATATTTAAAAAGTCACACTTAGGGCCCCTCCTCCACTAACAACACAATACTCTTATACTCCCCTCTAAAAACTAAGACCCAACACTCTACACTAGCACAAATAACTAATTAAATGCTAGGCATAAAATATTATGAAACACAAAATGCACACATAATTATTTAAATAAATAAATAATTTAAATAAATAAATAAGAAATAAATAAACAATTAAATATTTATTACTAAGAAAATAGAGGCGGGTTTTCGGGTCGTGACAAACCGGATGTGAGTCAATACATTTACGCAGTCAGAAATAAAACTAAAATTAACTAATGTATTGTGTGCTAGATTTAGGAAATAATTGTTGCATAGGTACAAACCGAAGAAAAGAAAGATTGTCTTCGCCTACGCCGAGGCAATAAGTACATCATCAACAAAAAAAAGGGGGGGGGGAGAATGGGGGAATCCCATCTAAGACGTGTCTCCAGCGCCGCACTGTCATCCGTCAGTCCGAGGCCTCTTCCCGCAAGAAGCTAGCTCCGCTGTCTGCTAAGCCAACCGTCCGAGCAGCCCTGCTGTCTCTCTCTCTTTATCCTCTTGGCATATGCCATAAACTGGGCAAGCTGTCCCGTGACCTCTCTATACTCAGCAATGGGTACCTGTTGAGAAGAAACAAATGAAGGTATCAAAATCCTCAGATAAATGATAAACAGAGATATGAATTGGTAAAATGATGGAAATGACAGAAGGAGGGTCATAAAAATCATACCATGGACGCGTCGGCAGGAGGTACAGGTTCCTCCGGCATATCATACTGCGTGGGAAGATCCTCGGTACTCTCTACTCCCTCAGCCATGCTGTAGGTAAAAGAAGCTGGTCCAAGCTGTGGACGAAAAGGGACGTGGACAACTCCCTGGGCCTGAGCCTGATCACCCTCTATAATCAGTCGGGGCATGAGACGAGCAAGGAAGTCCTGGTAATCAGCCTCCGAGGACATAAGGTCAGAGGCATCCTGACCATTAATGAGGTCCCCTCTCTCGTCCTCCGCAATGGCATAAGAATTAAGCATATGGGCCGGCGGATCCAGAGGGACGATGACGTCGAGTCTGCCACCACCCTGCTGGCGAGAGACTCTCTCTCCTAAATAGAAGCATCCACCACCAAGGCCAATCATCAACAGCCTCATACCAGCAAACCCATAAACATGGTCAATGCCCAAGCTCCGCTATGGGAAGAAGGCAACATCGGACTCTGGGACGGCCTCCCACCTGTCAAAATATAGCCTCATGCGCTCCACCGTCATATCATCCCCCTCGGACTGCTCATCACGGGTATCCCTATTATCTCGGCGCCACCTCAGAGTATCGGGGAACATAACAGTATTGTCTCGAAGATTGAAAGTAAAGAGACCAAACATGGCGTATCCCCAAGCCTGCAAAATGGGAGAAACATAAAAGAGGTCAATACACAATAGCTCAAATGAGGAATGCTATCAAAATAATCTGGGGCTGAAATAAAGGAGGAATATAGAAGAAGATGAGTATTGTACCTCCCGAGAAGGGAATAGGAAATGTGATTTAAAAATCACTTCCAGCGCCTGAAATGCCTCTGTTCTGCGCAAAAACGGAAAAGTCTCGTACGAGACATCATTTCCTCGTACGAGAGATCTCCAGAAAAGTCTCAGAAAACCATGTTTTCTTGAGAAATTCCAGAAAAGCCCTGCTTTTAACAGAAAGGTCAGAAAAAGCCCTGCTTTAGACCAAAAGGTCGAATCTGAACCCGGTTCAAGATGGAACGTTGAGTCGTCAACAAATGGATATTTTTCAGAATTGGAATAAGCAAAGTTGTTTCTCAGTACGAATTTATCCTCACCGTGCATCCAAGATCATGGGTGAGCAACAAGAATCTGCACCAGCAAACTCTGAATCCCACGACTGTCATCAAGGTGTAAGCTAATGGCACAGGATTTGTAACCGGGTATCCCACGACTGTTGTCAAGACGTAAGTTAGCAACACAGGATCCCACCATTTGGAGTCCCATAATTGTCATCAAGACGTAAGTTAATGGCATAGGATTCAATTTTCTGGCGGAAAGGCAGTCGCGTCAGAAGGAGAAGCAAGGTCCGAGTAATTGGCGTCTCCACATCCGGGTATCTCACGACTGTTGTCAAGACGTAAGTTAACAACACAGGATCCCACCATTTAGAGTCCAATAATTGTCATCAAGACGTAAGTTAATGGAATAGGATTCACATTTTCAATGGAAAGGCAGTCGCGTTGAAAGGAGAAGCGAGGTCCGAGTAATTGGCGTCTCCAAACCCAGAGTCCGATAATTGTTATCAAGACGTACGTTAATAACATAGGATTCACATTTTCCAACGTAAGGGACAAACTCGTTGGGAAGGAGAAGCAAGGTCTAGGCAACTGGCGTCTCCAAAATCGAAGGCGGTTCGTCATCAACAACAGGGCATGTTCAGAATTGGAGTCAAAGAGATTGATTTCCTCAGTATGGATTGCAACTGGAGATGGTTCGTTATCGGCAAAAAGGAGTATATTCAGAATTGGGTCAAGGCTATTGATTCCTCAGTATGGGTACTCTCTAAACGCTGAGCTTTACTTATCACAAGTTTTGCTTTCAAAAAATTATTTTTAAAATACCTTAAACCTCAGTTTTTGCGTATTTTCGGAGTCGAACTACGTTTGGTCTGATTTCCTTCCAAGGAATACGTAGGCAGCTTTTTAGCACGACCATACCCCTAGTTCAAAATGGTGTCTTTTCTATCGACGACGGTACTTCATCCATAACTATCGTCGCCGAGGGGCTCTGTAGACACCCCATTTTGGACATTCATTTATAATCACACTACTTCTGTGTCTCGCCTTTGATTTGGGTCAAAACTCGTTAAGTTGGACATGTTTCGTTAAGTTTCTGACTGACTCCGTTAGTTAGGGGCCAAACTGAACATTAAAACTATCGCAGAGGGCAAATAAGTGATTCCAGCACTTACATGCCTCGTACAAGACATTGATGTCTCGTACGAGGTATCCCCCTCGACAGTCGGGTTTTTGGTCAGTTTCCTTGTTGATCTTAACCCCTTTTCTTGGCAAACACTCATGCAATCTGGGAAAACCTAATGGCCGATCCTAGAGTCCAAAAATACCTCTGTGGAGATCAACTCATTGATTCCCACTTCAACTTACCTTCTTGGCCAAAACCCTAGGTCAAAATCTCCTATAAATATAAGGTTCTTGAACCAGAAAAAGGGTAGACTCTATATTCACCAAACAACCACTCAAAATCTGACCAAAGAAGTTCTTCTAATCAGCCCCTCTCTGATACCCACGAAATTTGGAGGATCAAGGCCTTTAGTCAAGGCCATCCATAGGATTCTTGTAGAAAACGCTTAGGTAAACCTTTGCTTTTCTATCTTCTCATCTCCTTCTTTGTGTTTGAAGTAGTGTGATTCCATTAAAGGATCAGCCTAGAGCATCTCCAACCCATGGAGATGGTCTTGAAGCACATGATCCGACATCCCAAATAAATAAGTCATTATTTATTTGTTTGTTTTTATCTTTTGATACACGAATGCATGATTTTGAAACGATGATGATGATTTCTTACCAAGACCAATCCTAGATTGGGTGAATTGGGTGCTCCTTGACCTTCCCAATTCATAACTTAACCCCCGAATCCAGACATCTCGGTCCGTGTTCCGACAATAACATGGTGGCGACTCTCAAATCAACAAGAAGGTGAATCGAAGGTCGAAAGCGTGCCATCGAAGCAAAAACCTCGCACGCAAACACCCGTACATAATCTTTCCCGAGCTATGGGCTAACAGCAAGGGCATCAGAAAGCCCGGTCTCAAAGTCTTTGGCGATTGTGAGATTCAGAAGCACGAAGAGGAACCCACTCCTATATCACCCCGAGAATGATAGGGGAAGAAAGTAACCATCGAGTCTGAGACAGAGATTACCGTGGGGGAGGAATTGACTGATCTAGCATCCATGTTCGAGGAACTTGCCATCATGAATGAATGCTAAGTCAATGCCATTTCCGACGACACCGACAAGGGAAGTGGGCCTATCAGCGAGATCAAGCCAAACTCCGAGCCGATCAACAACTGGTATTTAATAAAGGGACCCGTGGTATCCGAAGAATTCCTGATCAAGAAAATGGGTTGCATCCCGTGCAAGGTTACAAAGGAAGACTTGCTAACATTCACTTTCGAGCCCGAGAGTATTTCCGATACCCTCACCCAAGAGGATATGGAGGCAATAGCCGAGCGTGTGTTCCCTTTCTTTGCTAATGAAAAATTTTATCTTTCTGAGTACCCCAAGATTGCAAACATTTGTGAACCCTGTTGACGAATCCGTTAGTGAATCCACTATATTTCTTGAGAAGTGGTGATTTCAGTGGGTCACCATGGACCGAATTGCTGTTTGTAGCTGTATGCTATTCGGAGCCACACCTGATGTTGACTTTATGACTTTTATGGGGTGCGGGCACAGTTAACTGCGGACCAAAAAAATGTTTCCCTTTTAGAAGGGAAAAAGGCGAGATTGACTTTGACTTTTGTAACCGTCGGATTTAATGATGTCCGTTACGGAGCTTTGTGTGCACAATGTAACAAGAATTGTCAATTTCATTCATATCATTAGAGCCCTCATTCACAATAGGAATTGAATGAGTGGTCTCCTCAATCTCGCCTAGCTCTATTACATGAACCTCACCCTCACTAGGAACTATGAAATCCTTCTTGTCGATGAGGTCTTGGACGATGTTACGGAGGCTAAAGCATTCTTCGGTAGCATGGTCACTATGTTAATGATTAACACACCATTTATGGTGAGCATGGTTGGTGGTAATCAACTTGGGCTTGTACCCTTGTAGAGGGGTAATTTACCCTTTAGCCTTGATAGCCTCAAAAACCTCAGCTAGAGTCATGCCTTGGAGAGGCGTGTAGACACGATCATTTTGGAACTTTTACCTTGGGGCGGAGGGAATTTGTTGTAGCTCCGTTTGTCGGTGGTTACGGCATTGACCGAGGCCTCTTTTGTTGAATTAGAGGCGGCTTTGTAGCGGAATCTTGGAGTGGATTTCTTGACTTCCTTGAGCAAGTCATCAATTTAGACCCCCGCTTCATACATTTAGGCGAATTCGGAGTAGCAAGCCCCACTTAGGTGGGTACGGAAGTCAATTTTGAGACACTTGAGGAAGATTTCCATTTGCTCCTTTGTATAAGGCCTTTCCACTATCTCGGCAAGTTTATCATTCCACCTCCTTATAAAGTCAATAAAGGACTCATTGTCCCTTTGGGTGGTACTTTCAATTTCCTTCTTTGTTGGGTGGTGAGTGGTGTTGCGTTGATATTGTGTTTTAAAGGCAAGCATGGCGGTGTCCCAATCAAGATGGATGGTGAGTGGGAGAGTTGCATACTAATCTTTTGCGGCCCCCTCGAGAGTAAGTGGGAAACATTGTGCCATCACCTTTGGGGAGACCTTCTTTGGAACCATGGCCCATATGTAAGTTTCAATGTGAGCCATAGGGCAAGAGTTTCCCTTGAACTTGCTGATGTCGGGAATTTTGAACTTGTCGGGGAGAGCGGCCATTGTGCTCATGAGAATTGATGACTGATAAAGGCTTGTGTCAGAGCCTTTTCCCAAATTAAGCCCATTGAAGCGTTGGTCGATGTATTCCATGATTGAGTCGACCATTTTGTGATATTTGCTCTCGGTGCTCGGTTCCACCACTTTCTTGTTGCGGGCACTAACATATGGACTTTCAAACAAACCCTTAGCCCACTCGGATTCTTTGGAATCATCCGTATTCTTTCCCTTGGAATGGTTAATGAGTTTAGCTTTCATTTGGTCCATTTCAGCTTTGTGGGCCCCCCTTTGATTTTCTAGGTGAGCTTGCCAAAAGTCATCTTTGTTTTGAGCCTCCCTGTTGAGAGTGGAGACTTGCTCTTGGAGAGATTAAACCAGGGAAGAGAGTTGTTCGAGAGACATGGTGTTGTTGGTGTTGGAGTCGTTTGCAAGAGGACCGGCCATTGATGCTGTTGGAGTTGTCGGAGTGATCGGTTCACGAACTAGCCGGTATGCTGAGTCTCGGTAGTTGCGGTAAGTACCAATCAGACCTAAATTGAAGAAGAGGACCTTGTCAGTCTTGAGTAACACTTTCGGTCCATGGAGAGGCTTGAACACACAATGGGCACATGACTCAAACCACATAAATAAAAAGACTCTTTTTTTTATAAGTCAGAGGGACGAGGTCCCTTTTGGGATTTCTAAGAAAAATAGTGGAATCATCACACTAGTATATAGACCTTCTCGCGGTCCCATATACTTATCGTATTTCACCACTCTTTTGAGTCCTACATATGACGGGATTAAACTAAATTAATGTAGTAAAGCATACATGCGGGGACGGATTTTTATTTTGTTCATAATAACCACTTGTTTCTCTTGGTAACGGCATGTATGATTTCAAAACATTAGTTTAGGAAAATCTCAGCATATGAAAACCGACTTGGTCACGGAGTGAGACCCTAACTAGAATGTGTTGGAAAACTGCCCAGAAGCGCGCACCTCTGGCCTGTGATATGGGAAGCGCGCGCATTGCGCCTACTAACTTAGAGGCGCCCGCTTCTGGGAAACACCTGTCAGACACTTGGACTCAGGGGATTGCCCTGGTCCTGAATACATTTTGGAACCCCTGCAGAAGTGATTAGCACAGAAAAATAAGAATAGGAAGAACACATGGGAAGAGGGCGATTCTGGTAACTGATACGAGACGCGTACGCCTTAGGCCTAGGAGGTCAGGGGCGCACGCTTCCCACCATCAGAAACCAGAATGCCCAGAATGCAATGTAGACTATGAACAAAACACAAGTTTAACCCTCAAACGTCCCCAGCAGAGTTGGCACTGTAGATACCCCAGCGCGAGCGGGGTGATCCTGCGCTTTCGTTTAAGTTTTAAAGAGTCGCCACCTAAGTTTTAGAGGAACATAAGAAAAACCTAATATTGTCCTATGTTTTGTTTAAGAAAACCAGAGATTCGTGTACTTGAGGTTCGGAGGTTAGGTTACTGAATGGGAAGTACTTAAACACCCATTCCGCCCAACTAAAGTCGGTCTTACTTGTTCATAGTCTACATGAAAAATGAGTTCTTCCTATACTTTGAAAATGAATATAAAAGGGGGGTTTAAAAATGGGTTTGAATGTGGGGAGATAACTCATTGGCCAACTTCAATGTAATGATGTGACCTTTGGTGTCATGTCCCAAAATGGTTTGGGTTGATTGCACACTTTGATAAAATAAAATAAGTAGAGATGAGATAAGTAGAGAGAAAGAGAGAAGTATAAAAAGTACCTAAACTTTGAGTAACTTCAAGAACTTCTTGAGAGACATGCTTGAAATGCTTCTTTTAGATAGTTTTGGTATAGTTTTCTTATCTTGAAAAGTCCTCCCCTTGAGATGATGAAGAAGGGGGTTTTTATAGGTGAAAGAAGATGTTTTTGGTGCCAAAACAGAGTCAACGAGGAGGGAATTCCTGGGAAAAATCATGCAAATTGAGCAAGGGAGGGATTCTTGGAGAGAATCTATAAATGACGCTGAGAAGCGCGCATCTCCTACCTTTGGGGCAGAAGGCGCACGCGTCTGGCCGTAGAGGGCAGAGGCGCCCGACTCTGAAAAAGCAATTTTGAAAGAATGAACTGGAAAGTTAGAGCTGTTATTCAATTTAGCCCCCAGACTTAACAGAGTCAGTCAGGAACTTAACGGAAATAACAGAAACTAAAGAAAAACACTAAAACAAGTAGAAACACAAAATCAAATGTGCAATCGGGGTGAGCGGTCCAAGGCGGGGTGTCTACACTAATACCCAAGAACTTGGATGTAGAAAGATTAAGTTTTATAACATAAATACTTGAAGTGATAGTCTCACTATCCTTTCTTTTGATCGTTTAATTCAAATTGTAATTTTTCTAATGGTCAATCATATTGTCATTGTAGCAATTACATCCTTTAGATTTTAGGTTTAGCCACAAATATATCCTTTAGGCTTGACAACTATTATTTTGCCTTTATCTTAAATCCTTTTTCTTTATTAACCTTTAGAGTTTGAGAAGGTTTCCATTTGATATTAAGACTAGCATTTTAAACATCAAATGTCGCTTATAAATCAATATCAAGTTCGATTGTTAGTTCCAAACTAACTTGATAACCAAGACTTTTTAAGGTGATCAATATGTCTCCATGTTCAAAACATGAGAACTTATTGATATACCTTTCAGGTATCTTATGAATGTTAGGCTCTCATCAATCTCAAACTTTTATTGCCTTTCTTTATTGTAGGAACGCTTCCTACGTGATTGCTTATCACATAAGCATCCATGTGTTTTAGATACTTCTCAAGTTCCAAACATATGGTAGCAAATAATAAGACAATTAACATTTATAGAATCATCCACATGTTTCTAATCAATGTCTGTCCTTAAAGTATTAGGCTTCTTAGGAATAAGATTTATTAAGAATGCATAACTTCCTCTCTTGCTTAGGAACAATTCTTAAGCTCGTAACTAAGTCAAAGAAGTTAATCTCATTCTCTTTAAGTGGGGTTTATCGCAGTAATTATATATAATTAAAGTTTAAAACATTCTACACAAATATGCAAATAAATATACACCTATATTTTATACCATTATCATTTAGAGATATTTAATGTATTTCATAAAAACTCCCATTAAATTATACACCTTCAAATACAATAATTGTATAATATAATTTAAGTGGGCTAAGAACCATATTTCACTTAACTCTGAGTCAGCTTTGGCACGACTGCTCAAAATAAGTTATTTAGATAGATAACTCCTTATCAATCACATCATATGTGAATCTTAGATCTTTTATGAAATTTTAGACATCTTATGTTTAACATGTTTTAATCTCATATGTGCCTTAGGCCCAAAACTGTTTTGATAGCCTAATTATGTCAAACCATTTTAAACGTATAGGAAACTCTGATTCACTCATCTTGCTCATAGATGAATAGAATTAATGCACCTCGCTTTGGCAGAGCCCACATAAAACTACCCATGTACTCACAAATGTTTTAATCATAGATTGGCACATGACTTAAGTTTTATGAAGGTTTATTTACATAGAGACATCCATCATATATTTAATTATGTCAAACATAATATAATATAGTCTTTGCATAATATATGTTAACTAATCAAATTAATTAACAGAAGCAAAATCTTGTGATTTTATTATGAAGCAACATTATGGGGACGGGTTCTAAATTTTCTGTAAACAATTTACAGATTGGATGTTTCATCCATATGTCCAGAAACAAGGCGTAAGCCTGCCATAGGGCCTTATGATGAATCAATCCAAATTTAGTTTCCTTCTCTATAAACAATTTGCACTTTGTTTATAGGGATAAATTCTGAAACTTTTGAATCCGCATAACATCTATAAATTGAGAGCACAAAACGCACGGTCGAAACTAAGTCATAAGGCAACCACAATCCCATACTAAAAACAAGAACCAAGTAATTATTCCACACGGCCGATACTAAGCCAAAAAGCAACCACAATTCCGTGTACAACAATAAACTTGTTTCAAGATCCTTTATTGTCTCATCAATTTCACAGACTACAACAATCCTTAACTCTTTAGAATTCTGATTTCTGCAATTTTCTGGATTAAATCATATTTCAGGAAACACAGTTTCGAAAACCTGCCTTCTGAAACCAGATTCAGTTCCTGATTCGAATTCTGTAAACGATTTACAAAACAATCAGAAAACCAGAAAACAAAACAAATCTGTCTAGAAAACCCTATGGCGCCGTACGGTGCCTATTTCCAGATTTATAAATTTCCAGATTTCCAGAATTTTTAAATTCGATCGATTCCATTATCGTGTTCATTCATTAATCAGGTTAAACCAACACGAATTTACAGATTACGAATTTAAATAGATCTAATCAATATTATGAATAAACAATTTATTACATATACAAATTAGGTCTAAATTATCAATACATATAATCCAATTATTTATTGATAACCCTAACATGCAATTATTCATATAGATCACATTAATATAATAATCACATAATCCCTATATTCATGCTCATAAACCCTAATCACATATTCATCTAATTATCATGCAAATCATATAATCGAATTAAATAATTTAAACATGATATATTAAAATAATCAACGATGAACGGGGCTCTGATACCACTGTTGGGTTATGATGCACCATGCGCAGTGGAATAATAACATTAAATCAAACACTCATGAGCCTGGATCCATCCATGTTGTTTAAATTAAATACAATATGAAAGAAACTAACCCTTGAAGATCGAATCCATGAACACGGACTTTAAGGTGCTAAAGCAAACACCCTCTATCGGTATCCACAGGTCAAATGGACTCAAGAACACCTTCTTGATGCAACTGCTAGATCTAAAGGCTTGATGAAGAAACACACTTTCTTCGTAGAAATTGTTTTGCTTCTTTGATTATTGTATTTTGATGATTCTAAATCTCAAAATAAATAATCCTCTCTCTCTATGGTTTATTGTTTCTCAAACAATTGTTATTGATTTCTAAAATCAACCATTGAAGCTGTCAATCCCGGCTGCTATATTTATATGAAGGTTTGACCTAATTCCATTTGGACTCAGGATTCCTTGTCAGACAAGAAGACTGAACATTCTGGTCTGGGCCGGGATAAGAAGCTATACGGCTCCATTGGAGCCGTACGCCTCCTATGGAGCCGTACCAAACCTAGTTTTCAGTTTCCCAGATTTTTAGCCTTTTCAATCCGTTCTATTGTATGTGGCCCAATAGGATTATACTAAGTTGGCAATTAGTCCAAACCATTCAGAACCCGTAAGTCATAATAAGACTCTAGCAAGCCATTATGACTACCCAATTATTATAACTTTGAAAGTCCAAAGTTACCTTATAGAACATATCACAATCTCTTTGTCACGTGCTATCATATTGGACATAAGTCATGGTCCACATCAACTGTTGAATCGTAGCATGAGCTTGATCAACTATGGCTCCTGCATACGGTTTGCCTGACTTGTTGAGACGAGCCTCAGGGTATGGTCCCCATTGGTTTTCAGGCAGTGGATCCTCATTCCACTCGGTTTGAGCAAACCGCCAGCCAAACTTGGTCCGATATGCATCAAACCTTGACAGACCAAAAATTGTTTTCTCAGCTGGATCCATCCAGTAGTCCTTGTAAGCTAAAGATAACTTAAAGATGTTTGGTTCTTGGTGCAGAAACTTAGTCAGAAGTCTGCAATGAGTCCTTATCTTTGATTTACCAGCGGCATTGTCAGCTTTATGTTGGTTCAGTGCATTGATCATCTCATGCATCAGGATTTTGGGCCAGTGCAGTTTCTTCCCTTTGTAAATAGCCACATAATAGTTGTATTATTCAGTTGTAAAGTTGTTGTGGTTCCCATTCTTATACATAACTCCAGAATTAACCAGACCACATAAATGAGTCATAACCTCACCAAAATCCTTCTTGGTGGAATTTCTGGTGGAGAAGGAATTCACTACTATCAACTACATTGTTGTGCTATTCAGCAACTCCGGTTTGAGACTCATGATCCCAGAAAATTCTAGCCCAGCAAGCACACCAATCTTGGTTGAGGTTAGGGTAACTGGTTTTCCACAAACTCTGGACCTGATAGCATCCTCAAATTTGATCTCTCTAGTTTCTAAGTCCCTTATTTCCTCTCCTTTCCCATTCAGCATTGCAGTATTGGTCTTTATCCCGTTCTCAAAGAACTTGGCACAGATAATAGGGACAAATTGAGGCTCATCCAGTAGGAATAGCGGTTTAAGCTTTGACTTCTCAAGCAACCGCAGTAGCTTTCTTCCAACTGCATCCTTTTGGAATTCATCTTCTAGGATCCTTGATCCTGGAATAAAGTTAGTAGGATCCTAAAAAAAAAAATCAAAGTTAGAAAGAATTTTGATAAATTGCGGTTTGAACCAAGCAACAGAACCGTGTAGTTTGAGACAACTGATCAAACCATGCGGTTCAATCAAATGAACAAACCATGCGATTTGAGCAAGGCTCAAAGAACCGCAGCTAGAGAATCCTAACAATGTAACCAAGCGGCACAAGCAACATAAAAGGAGTTATGAAAATTCGTTCAAAGTATACACAAGAAATTTGCATATATGATAGGATACTATCTATAAAAAGAAATATTGATTTCTCGTAATAGAAAATAATAAGAAAGATATCATCGAGAATGATTGACCTATTATCTATCAAGATGCAATGTCCGCTCCGAATTCAGATTGATGACTTGGAGTCATGAAATCTAAAAGGGCAATCCATATATGAGAATCAAGTTTGGAACTTGATTGTTCTACCCGAAGGCTTAAAAACCATAAGGTGGAAAGAAAGTTTTCTTAGAGAAAACGAACATGGATCGCAAAGTTCATAATCATTAAGCACGGCTAATTGAGAAAAGTTAATTCATAATATCGATTATGATTAAACTTTATCGCCCGTAGTCATGCTTAATGCTATTAGAATTCTAATTATCATGACCTCATAATGCGAACATGAAATATGGCAAATGGATGTCAAAACAATATTCCTTAACAGGAACATAATTTAGGATGTGTTTTATACAACCTAAAAGTTTTGTAAATCCATAAAATTCTATATGCAAGTTGCAGAAATCCATGAGATGGATTGAAGTTACATGGAGTGAAATTTTCATTTTGATGTAGTATTCAAAGAGTTTGAATTTATCAAATATGAAACTTGTGTTTACAATAAATTTAGTGGGAGCATAACATAATTCCTAGTTCAAAATATGTGCTTGACATATAATTCATTTTGAAAGAGTTTCTCAATGAAAAACTTGGATGAAGCAGCCTATATCCTTGGACTGATTTATTGAGATAAATCTAAAAGGTTTATTGGTTGAAGTCAAAGTACTAATATAGACAAAGTAGTGAAAAGTTCACTATATAAGACTCTTAGAGAAGTCACTTGCAAATGTCTAATGGGATTACTCTTGACAAGATTTAGTCTTATTGGAAGACTAATGAGCAAAGTGTACATGATTAGGATTTCATATGCTTCGGCAATTGGATCTATCATGTAATCCATGTTAATGTACTAAGACCGGATATATCATATAATGAGATGATATCAATCAGATCCTAGTGAAAGTCACTAGATAAGAAACATCCTTATGTACTTGAAAAGAACTAAAGGATGAATTCTTAATCCTTGATGGAATATAAGATGATCTTGTAATCGTTACAAAGGTGCATTCTTATGAACCAACAATGATAATTATCGCAGTATGAATACATTTTTACTTTTAATAATGGTGGTGGAATAGTTCTAAATACACCATTACTATTCTACAAAAGGTTGAGTATCTAGTGGCATGGGATACAACTAGAAAAAAGTTTGGATCAAGAGACTAATTAGTAAAGTAGAAATTGTTTCTAGTATCACTAATTTAATGGACCTTCATTGTGATAATAATCATTATTGCACAAGCTATGGGACTAAATGATGAGAAATGTCAAAATATGCAAAATACCAAATGATGATAACAAGGATAATCATCTTACATAAGCTCGCTAGAAATTATGATAGAGATCATAACTAGCTCAATGGGTATTGGATACGCATTGATTGGGCCTAGTGCAAGTGGGAGATTGTTGGATATTATGCCCTAGGCCCTTGAGACTATGTGTTACATCATAGATTCATTGTTATAGAGATAACAAACCTGATTATTATATCTTTTTCATGTTTATTATAATAATCATTGTCCCTAGCACTTATGAAGAGCTAGCATGAGTTTAATGGATAATCATATGATGATTATGGTGCATAGGATGCAGATTAAACTTGTGGGTACTTGTTGGAGAACAAGGTATTGGACTGACCCGTTATGAGATTTATGTCATAGTCAAATGTCATAATTAAATCTCATAATAGTCATACCATTTGAATCCTTAGACCTCAGATTATCATGGTCTTCCACATGATGAACATTATATTTGACATACTCAAACGCTACCCTTAACCGGGTAGTTATAAAGCCTACGATTGGCATAATCGGATTCTTGTAGGGAAGAATGATAAGTCAAGATGGATTTTTCCCTCTTCGAAGAGATATCTTCTCTGGCCACTCGATGAGTGAGATTGATGATAGTGCATGGCCATGCCCAAATGAATTGACGTGATCAATGTCATTTTCTTATATCAATCTACTCAAGATCGAGAAAGCATTGGACAACATAAGTTGACTTGGACCATGACTTATGTCCAATATGATATTGCGTGACAAAGGGATTGTGATATGTTCTATAAGGTAACTTTGGACTTTCATAGTTATACTAAATGGGTAGTCATAATGGCTTGCTAGAGTCCACTTATGACTTACGGGTTCTGACTTGTTCGGACTCGTTGCCAACTTAGTATAATCCTATTGGGTCACACATAATAGAACGGATTGAAAAAGGCTAAAAAAAAATCTGGGAATCAGGAACAGGTGACCATACGGCTCCACAGGAGGAGTACGGCTCTCTGAGAGCCGTACGGCTGTCGTACGCGTATCTGGTAGATTTCTGAGATTTGTTCTTGGAGAAGGAATCCTGAGTCCCAAAGGAATTAGGTCAAACCTCTCATATATAAAGGAGTGCCGGGTTTTGCAGCCCCTAACCCCATTGATAACATAGGTTTTGGAAACTTATATCAATTGTTTGTGAAACATTAAAATATAGAGAGGTAGGATTATTAATTTGAGATCTATGATCATCAAATTCAATAATCGAAGAAGCAAGATAATTCCTACAAAGAAAGCGTTTTTTCATCAAGCCTTTAGATCTAGCAGTTGCATCAAGAAGGTGCTCTTGAGTCCATTCGACGTGTGGATACCGATAGAGGGTGTTTTCTTTAGCACCTTAAAGTCTATGTTCATGGATGCGATCTTCAAGGGTTAGTATTCTTTCATCTTTTATTTAATTTAATCAACATGCACGAATCCGGGCTCATGGATGTTTGATTACATGTTATTATTCCGCTACGCATGGTGCATTAAAACCCAACAATTACAAGCTCTAAACATGATATACATGAAGAAGATGGGGGTCTAGCCATTCTAATGGCTAGACCCTAAACCAAACATACAAATTTCTACATTGCTTACACTTTAAACTTACAAGAGATGATTCTTACCTATGTTTAGGGAATGTGGTGTGCTTCATTTTCTTCTAAAGGAAGGCTTTTTGTTTTTTTTGAGATTTGAAGTTGTTTGAAGAATTGGATGGAAGGAGTGTTATTTTTGCTTGAGTTTATGTAGATTGGGAGTGTTTTGAGTAGATTTGAGGGTTGTTTTGAGGTGTTTTGATGGTGATTATGTGGTTGTGGAGTGGTGGTTGTATGGTGGAGTAGTGGTGGTGCTATGAATGTAGCAAAAGCTAGAGAGAAAACTTGGTGGAATGGAGTAGAATGGGCTATGCTTGGTGTAAGAAATGGGGTAATGAGGCGTTATATATGTAAGAGGGAGGTCATTTTTGGGAATTTGAAAGGAAACCATTTATGAAAAATAATGTCCCTTTTAAGAATTTTGAGACATTGTGGGAATGTTTTGGAATAATGGAGAGCTTCTTTCCACATAGCAACATTTGATTGGTCAATCCAATTCTACCATGTCCAATCTTGCCAACCAATTTGGAATGAAATGTATGGGCGGGCGACAATTGGTTTTTCTCCCGGTTCCGGCTTCCCGCTCCGCAACTGCTCCGTTGTGCGCGCTCTGGTATCCCTGTTGTCCGCGGGCCCAACCTGAAAGTTGCTCAAAATATTTTTTTGGTCACGCCGTTATATCTAAAATATGTTAATGAGTAATGAATAGCATAAATATATTTTAAATGCAAAGGATGTCCAGTAAAAGTGTCTTTTAGCGCTGCGGGACCCGCTCCGGGGTCCGCGCACTTGTTTTTTTGAGGTTATGCCTGTTTACTCGGGTTTGAGCCCTAATCATTAACCGGAATCGGTTTTTTCATCCGACGCATCGATAAGGCGTACGGTAGTCCCGAACAGCCAAATCTGGGGTTTTAGGTCAATTGTCAAGGTTTAGACCGGTTCAAGGGCTGGTTTAGGGGTGCGGGATCGGGGTGTCTACAGAGCCCCTCGTCAAATTCACTTGTAAAGTAAAGTGAATTCGATGATCAAATATAGACAACCGATCTCGTCTAGGTTTAACGGCTAGGTCCAAAGTAGGGCTTCATACCTATCCCTTTCGGGAATCAAGCCTCCGTAATTCTACTCAAGCAAACACATGTATGGTCGAACCTGGATTCCCAAGTTTCCTACATATCTTTTGCGAGAATGAGACCGATCGTAGTTCGGATGGATGTTGGGGGTGCATTGAGAAGTCAAATTCTCTTTGTCGGGGGGGGGGGGGGGAGGGTTGGAATAGATGAACGGCTTATGGTTTGTGAGATCACATATATCTCTGAGCCCTAATCATTCTCAAACACTCATTATGATCACTATTCATTCGCAACACTCATTAAGATCACTATTCATTCTCAAACGATCATTATGATCAATATTCATCTGAAAATAGTCATTATGATCCCTATTCATTCGCAAACAGTCATTATGGTCACTATTCATTCGCAAACACTCATTATATCACTATTCTTTTGCAAACACTCATTATGATAACTATTCCCTCTCAAAGACACATTATAATCACTATTCATTCACAAACGCACATTAAGATCACTATTCATTCCAAACACTCATTATGATCACTATTCATTCGCAAACACTCATTACGATCACCATTTCATTCGCAAACACTCATTATAATCACTATTCATTCGCAAACACTCATTATGATCAATACTCGTTCGCAAACACTCATCATGATCACTATTCGTTCGCAAACACTCATTACGATCACTATTCATTCGCAAACACTCATCATGAGCTATATTCATTCGCAAAGACTCATTGTGATCACTATTCATTCTCAAACACTCATTATAATCACTATTCATTCGCAAACACACATTACAATCACTATTCATTTGCAAACACTAATTATGATTTCTATTCACTCGCAAACACTCATTATCATCGCTATTCATTCGCAAAGACTCATTATAGTTCATATTTATAGACGAAGGCGAGAGAGATTAGAAAAAACATTTCATGCACACATACACCCTACTCGCTTATTCCACTTCTATCTCAGAAAATTACGGAAAATTAGTCTTTATTTTTTCTCGTTCTGTGTTCCGAAAAATTAGTCTTTGTTTTTTATCGTTTTGTCCCAGAAAGATAGTGTTTCTTTTTTTTTCGTTGTTACTAAATTGTTTATCTCATTGTTAGTCGTACTTTCGTTGTTACAAAATTGTTTTCCTCACTGTTACTACGAGTACGACTGAACTTTGAGCGGCTAACCGTTTTAAATATTATCAGTACCAAATTTAAAATAACTAAAAGTAATCTAAATTATTGCTTAAATTTTCATTCACACTAATATTAACATTAACAATGAAAAAACAGAAAATCTTGGGAAAAACGCGTTTTACACGCGTCTTAGTGTAAAACATGTTTTCTATATGCGGAGTGGCATTTTTGTAAATAAACGGAATGTTACTAAAAGACGCGGTGACATTTTCGCAAATAACTGGAATTTACGAAAACCCACCAGGCACTTTTTTACACTGTAGGATGCATTTTGCAATACTACAGGAGACACTTTTTAATACTAAGGCAGGCACTTGTTTTAGAACTTAGCAAAACTCGCTTGGCACTTACAAAAAATCACCAGGCACTCTTTTACACTATATGAGGCATTTTGCAATACTACAGGAGACACTTTTTAATACTGAGCTAGTCTCCCATGAGAACACCTAGATCCGTCTCATAGAAGAGACGGGTCGACCCATGACCTATGGGGCATACCTGCCACGTGGCAACCACCCATTGGCAAAAAAATTATTTTTTTTTTTGCTTTTTTGTGAGTTTTTATATTATTATTTTTTTATTTGTTTTTTTTTTCTTTTTTGTGAGTTTTTATATTATTTTTTTCGATTTTTCCGTCGTTTACCAAGAGTAATAGTTACTATAACTCAATGTAATGATTGTATACATATAAAGTAACATTGTTCATAAGCAAACGTAACACCTGTTTTACAAAAACAAAAGCTCGTTTTACCCATTTTTCAAATGTAATACTAACTATAATTACGTGTAACCCAAACAACATCTAAATGTAATTATCATTTATACTGAAATGTAATAGTGCTTTTGCAAAAATGTAAAATATTGTGTATTTTGATTTAATTTTTTGAAAGAAAGTAACATTTGAAAAGTAACAACTCATATACATGAATGTAATTGTTTGTACAAGTAAATGTAACACTTTAATAAAAGAAATTATAACATATTTCTATAGATAATGTAATACTTTTAAATGTAATACTAATAAAGTGTTTTTAGCTCTAAAATGTAAATGGTTGAATTATTACTTTTTCTATACATATGTGTTACAATTATGTATAAACACTGTTACATATAAGTAACACGTTCGTTACATTTTAGTAAGTATTACTTTTGGCAAACGAAGAAAATATATATAAAAAATAACAATGTTACTTTTCTGTATATATGTATTACTTTTATGTATAAAAACTGTTACATATAAGTAACACGTTTGTTACATTTAGTTATAGTAACTGTTACTTTTGACAAACCGAAAAAAAAAAACAAAAAAAAGGGCCTATGAGAGGCTGCCACGTGGCAGGGTCGCCCCATGGGTTATGGAGCCGGTTCGTGGGTCGGGCGGGTCAAAATACCCGTCTCTACCATGAGACGGGTTTTCCATGTTCTCACTTAAGTTTTTGTCTTTAACACTAGGGCAGGCACTTGTTTTGAAAATTTTAAAAACCCACAAAACACTTGTTGACAATGTAAGAGGCATTTTTCAATATTCTAAGAGGCACTTTGTAATAGTATGACATGCAGTCTAAAACTACCACTAAAAGTGCCTATTTGAATGTATAAAAGTGTCTGCTTGAATATTTATAAGTGTAATATTACAGCAGACACTTTATAATATTAGAGAAGGCACATGATAATATCAGTGTTCTAAAAATCGCTAGGCGGATGCTAGGCGGCGGAGCCGGGCCTATCGCCTAGGGGCCTAGGCGGGGACTAAGCGGGGCCTAGTGGGGCCTAGAATTTACACACTAATTACATATATTTTTATACCACTACACTTATTATTTATTTTTTATAATTAACTTTAGTAATCATGTTATTTGACGAATTGATGGTATATGAAAAAAATTGATAATTTATATAAGTTTTTTTTTAAGGATAATTTATAAAAACTGGTGAAAAAAAAAAAAAAAAAAAAAAAAACACACACATAAGCCATAGCATAGCACACACGCATAAATTATTTTTTAAAAAAGAAAAGAGTCCAATATAGATACACGCACACAATTTTCTTTCTTTAAACCCAGCCCATTTAAACTTTTCTCTCTCTTCTCTCATATCTATAGGAAACTCTAACCCTATTCCCTCTTCCCCTCTCTTTTGTTCTCGCCATCACTCTCTTTTCTGTTCAACTTCAGCGCCGTCGTCGAACCATCTCACCATATTCAAGCGATGGCGCCCCCACCACCAAGGAGCGAAAACACTGCTACGTCGTCGTCCCTCTCTTTTCTTCCTCTTTCTCTTTTCCGATCTAGTTTCTGACAACCATCGCCGGCGGATTTGAGACGTTCGGCGACGCCTAGACCGACTAAACGACGCTTAGGCCGCCTAATCGGCGCCGAGGTCGCCTAATCAGCCGTCTAGTCGGAGTAGCGATTTTTCCAGCGACTAGATGGTAGGCGCGGCGTTGCACTGCCGCCTAGGGCGATTTTTAGAACACTGGATACCGACTCATGAAAAAGGGAGTAACCTTTCTGAACAAAAGGTTTAAATACTCGCTCAAATTGGACAAAACTCAGGCTGATTTCCAGATCTATTTTTCAACCAAAAATTCATACTAGTAAAATGTAGAATGCCAGAAAATAAACGAAACAAACTAAACTTTTTCCATAGAAGATCAGTTGAACATTGCCTTCATGAGTTGAAGATATAGTACAATGGACAAGAGGGGGGCAGGTTGACAAATGAACTAAAAATGCTAGCAAAACTGGATGCTAATATCACCCAAAAAAAAAATAAAAAATCAGTACAAATTATTTAAGCCGCCGCACCGAGGTAACCAAAATGTAGCTTGTGATAGCGAATCAGGAAGTGCTAGTCTCTATACTTCCCAAGCAAGAATTCTTCTCTCTACTACTCATCAGTTACACATCCATTTGATGCTGATTGAACGTTCTTGATGTACTGGAAAAACAATAAAAGATAAATTAAAAAAATGGTACACGAATGCTACAAGAACTCACATTATGCGTGGGGTTAAGCGAGAACAAAAAATAATTATAGTACCTTGTAAAGCACGCCTCTGTCAGCCTTATAAGCAGGGCGGCTCCATTTTCTTCTGCGCTCGTCAAGCTCCTCAGATGTCAAATGAACATCCATTCTCCTCTTGCTAATATCTATAGTGATTACATCTCCGTCCTCGATTAGACCAATTGGACCCCCTTCCTGTAAACATTTTGCATCCACATGAATCACCTTTATGCAGATTTATTGTAGAAATAAATTGGCGAGTACTAATTTAAAGATTGTGCTAAATTTATGGCAGTTTTAGAAAAAATCCTTGGAAGAAAATAAATATTGCTATTGAAGTATTATGTTAGAGAAGCGACTAGCACACACCTGTGCTTCAGGGCATATGTGCCCAACAACATATCCGTGTGAGCCACCTGAAAACCTTCCATCAGTCAACAAAGCAACTTCCTGCAGTATTCACAAGTGATGCAAACCAATACCGATTAGTCGAAAGAGAGAGAACTCCAGAGAATGTTTAGGACAATGACTTATATTTTATAGAATAAGAGGAACAGATCAGAAAGTCGAGATTTTATTCAGCTATTTCGTACCTTGCCAAGACCTGCTCCCATTATTGCACTTGTGGGTGTCAACATTTCAGGCATGCCCGGTCCACCTTTAGGTCCCTCTCCTCTGATAACTACCACTTTTCCCTGAAATATGATGATAAAATTTCAGTTATTTAGACAGCAAATCACAATCAGTTTAAGAAAAGGCATTCAGATCATAAGCTTTGACAAAGTTCCTAAATGAGAATCAGAAATAAAACATGTAATGTTGCCAGAAATAGTGCCATTAATAAATGAAAGATTTAACTAATAAGGAATTCTTACTTATTAAAAAATCAGCCATACTTGGGCAATCTGAGAGGCAAAAGGAGAGCAGTTGACAAACAAGGAAAGATTCAGAATTTCATTACAAAACTGAGTGTTACAGCATCATACCTTAAAGCTTGCAGGGTTCTCTGCAATAGCTGCAATCATCAGTTCTTCCCCTTCAAAGACAAGGGCAGGACCTGAGCAGATATATCAACAATCATTATTCAGCAGTGTACTTCGAGGTCACAATAACAGAAACGTGAGCCCAAATGTAACTGACTTAATAAGAAAAGTAGACAAGAAAACAGCACCAGAGAAATATAATCCTTCTTTTCCTGTAATCTTTGCTACGGAACCTTCAGGTGCAAGATTTCCATATAATATCTGGATGTGGCCGGTTTCCTTTATGGGGTTTGTCACTGGCCTTATTATTTGCTGCACGGAAAATCAAATAGAATTATTCAAAACCTCACAGATAACATGCACTCACTCCGTCCCACTAAAAGTTGCACTTTTGGTTTGGGCATGGGGATTAAGAACATGTGTAATAAGTGTTGCAAGTATGAAAAGTGAAGTAGGAGAGAAAAGATGGGGTAGGGAATAATAAGTGAATAGTTATTGTGAATATGCAAGTGGGTCTCATCGAATAAAAGTGCATTTTAACTTTCCATTTTGGGAAAGTGTAATTTTTAGTGGGACACCCATTTGGGTAAAGAGTGAAACTTTTAGAGGGACGGAAACAGCATTCCTTTTCGAAATAATAATGACAGGCGAGAGGTACTATCTTACCTGACCTTCAGACAAAGCAGGGAACAGTTTGGCGTTTTCAGCAAGTGTTTTCCCTGTGACTGTATAAACAATCAGTGGCATAGTTAACTAAACATACCAATGATAACAAAACTAATACGTAGTACTTCACTAAGCACACCAAATTATAACATGCATACCAGTAATACAATCACCGTCTAAAAGCCCAAGTTCCAAGAGGTAGCGGAGGATCGCCGGCGTTCCTCCAATCTAATAACACATAAACAGAAGTTGAACATTAACATGCAGGCATAGATAATGGTATATGGTGCAGAGTACTCACACCGTCCCAGAAAGATAGTCCATTTGGTTTTTGATGGTCAACACAAGTGAACTTTAACCAAATATTAATGCCAATCTAATCACCTAGTGAAATTCTAAAGATTGTTATTAATAAATAAGTAGTTTTTATCAATAACAATTTTTAGGATTTCAGGGATGATTAATTGACATTAATGTTTGGTCAAAGTTCACTTGTTTTGACCATCAATAATTAAAATGGGACTATCTTTCCGGGATGGCTGTAGTAACAAATACGTAAATACTCCCTCCGTCCCAAAATGATCTTCATACTTTTTTCAACATTATCGCGAAGGAACTTTGAGCAATGATTTTAGGTTGGTTAATTTATCCTAATGAAAATCTAAAACTTGTTATTGATAGTATTGATGATGTGTCAATAACAAGTTTTAGATTTTCATTAGTACAATTGAGTCAACCTAAATATTTTACTCAAAAATCCTTCGCAATAACGTTGAAAAAAGTATGAAGATCATTTTGGGACAGAGGGAGTATGCAATAACATTAACTAATTAAGCAAAATTTGCAGACCTTGTGTACATCTTCCATCACATACTTTCCACTAGGCTTAAGATCGGCAAGAAATGGAACCTCATCGCTGATCTTCTGGAAATCATCAAGAGTTAAATTCAAACCAACAGACCTGTCAACGAAATAGATGTCACCTCTTGATAAACACACACACACACATATATATGGAAATAAAACCATTGCATCTATAAGAAAATCCAAATCAAGTGTTCCTCACCTTGCAATAGCAATGAAATGTAATACAGCATTGGTGGACCCACCCAGGGCCATGACTACGACCATTGCATTCCGTAGTGATTTTGGAGTGATGATGTCTCGCGGTTTCAAGTCCATTTTCAGCAAGTCCAGAAGATACTTTCCGGCTAAGCGGCATTCGTCTATCTTTAATGAGTCTTCAGCAGGTGTTGAAGAGCTTTTTGGGAAAAAGAAAACATAATTCAACTCATGATCAAAGCAAACTACAGTAACGACAAAGGAGTAACATATTCCTACCTATAAGGAAGGGACATTCCCATTGCTTCAATCGCACAGGCCATGGTATTAGCTGTATACATTCCACCACAAGCCCCTGCCCCAGGGCATGAATTACGAAGTACATTCATCCGTTGTTCGTCATTTACGGAGCCACTCACATACTCTCCATAAACCTAAAGACCACATACAACGTTATAAATCATTACGTTTTGTAGTAGAAAACAGAAAAATCAGCGGTCTGCCATATACGCCGTCCCATAATAAATGTCGTATGTTTGACTTTTTAGTCAACTTGATAAAATTTTGTCCACAAAAGTATTCAAATTTTTTAATCTCATGAAATTGTGAAAATTGTTAATGTTAGCACTTTTAATATAGAATCAAATATATGTTTTAGAATTTTATGTAAATAATCAAAACGTCATTAAATTTTAGTCAAACTTCAATCAAAACGACGAAAAAGTCGAGTTAAGTACCTTTTTCATCCTTGAACTATTTAAGTTTTTACCTTTACGTCACCAAACAATATTTTTTTACCTTTTCATCCTTGACCTATATATTTCGTTGATTATGAGGTCCTTCCGTCAACATGCCGTCGAAATGTCTGTTAAACTTGCTGAGGTGGATGTCGATGTGGCATTTTTTGGTAACATGGTACCACAAATAAGTAAAAGATTGTTGATGTGGAGGATGAGGGGTTAACAATGAAAAATATAAAACCTTAAAGTCTGAATTTATTTTCATTATATATGGACTTGAAATGTAAATTCAAAACCCTATCCCATTTCTTCCAGCATTAGCCGCCCCTCCCTTTCCAGCTCCTATCCAGAAATGAACCCCTCTTCCTTCTCCTCCTTTCCAGAAATGAGCCCCTCCTCCTCCCCTGCCCACCCTCCGACGCCGTCACTCCCCCCCACCCGCTCAATCATCTCTCGCCGGTCAGCCATCACATGCTTCCTCTTTCGACACCCTTCTCCAACGACGTTCCCGTTGTTCAAGGGAAAGGAGTGTGCAGAGGCACGATAAAGATTCGCAATCCGCCGCCGGTCAGCCGTCACCGATCTCAAGCACGGCGTCCACCGGCCAAACTCCATCCTCCTCCATTTCCGTTCGCTTTTTCCGGCCCCGTCCCCCTCTCCCATACCCGCTCAAGTTTGTTGATTTTATTGTTCTTTAGTCTTTTTTTTTTTTCCTAAAGTAAATTCAAGAATCAATTAATGGTGGTAGTGATGGTGGTGTTAATGGCTAGGTAAGGGCAGTGGTGGCAGATGGAGCAGATGGTGGAAGGGGAGGGGAGTAAGAGATGTAGAAGATGGTGGGTGTTTAGTGAAAAAAAAAAAAACTTTCACTTTTATCCCTTAATTTAATATGAAATATTTAAATCAGTGTTTGTTTGCTTAGTCAGCATCATAAGAACAAAACCATGACATCATCATGCCAGATCAACCATTTTTAACGGTGAAGTTAGCGACATGTTGACGGAAGGACCACATAATCAACGAAATATATAGGTTAATAAGGATGAAAAGGTAAAAAAAAAATAGTGTTTGGTAACGTAAAGGTAAAAACTTAAATAGTTCAAGGACGAAAAACGTACTTAACTCCGAAAAAGTCAAACACGCAACATTTATTCCAAGACGGATGGAGTAAGAAGTAAATTGTAAGAATCTCTTGAGAGATTAGTATTCCGAGTAGCAAAAGGTTGTTAACAACTTAATCTAACTGACTAAACAAAAGTTTTCTCGTAAGTGGATAAAGAGAAGTGGCTACGTCTAGAATCTCATCAATCTAAAGTCATCAGATGCTCACTCGTGGTGATGTATTCTCACATGTTGACTACTAGTAAAGCTAATTATCTACATGAAATGAAAATAATGAGAAAATTCACATTACAGAGATCTGCAATGAAGTGAATCAACAATGTCAAATGGTTCAGTAACTTCTGTAAGTCTATCCTAGACTAGATGTCAATAGTAGTAAAATGCCCTTATAAAGCTAACTAACTCAAAGATCACCAACGAACTAATAACCTTTTACGTAATAAACTAATTAAGCTGATGCATCCCTAAACAAGAAAAAAATCTGAAAACAGAAGACAAATGTCTTAAAGTATCTTTTGCGCATTTTGCCTTAGTATCATTTGCCATTGCATCTGCCTAAACTAATATTCAGATTTTAATGAAAAATTTAATAGTTTCATAGCATCTTGTCAAGAATGATGAATTGGCCAGTTGCACTGATACACCTTTCATAAGACCATGATAAATACTCCCTCCGTCCCGAAATAATCTTCCTACTTTTTTGTTGTCAATCGAAGGTACTTTGAGCAATAAATTTATGTTAATTTAATTATCCTAATGAAAATTTAAGACTTGTTATTTACACAGCATTATATATACTAATAACAACAGCTTTTAGATGTTCATAAGGATAATTAAATTAACATAAATTATTGCTCAAAGCACCTTCGCATCGACAACAAAAAAGTATGAACATCATTTTGGGACGCAGGGAGTACATGATAGATATATTAAGTACACAACCTTCAAAAATAACGAAAATTTCATTATAGACCCCCTCGCTCCCACCCTCCCCCACATGTATATGGATGGTTTAAACAAACCTACCTCCAGTTGTCTCTGGGGTGCAAGGTAATAATGCAGGATGAGAAGATGTGTAACCTCGAGCTAAGAAGGATAGACACCTATTCATAAACATAATTGACCATTTGATGCAACTGCTATCTTAGATGTTGATTCTGTTTTCACAAATGTAAAAGGGCCATTTCTACAATCAAACATCATTGAAGTATCATATGGAAAAAATAACTTCCCTCTCTCCAACTACTACTGAAAAATGGTTGAATTCAAAGGATTAAAAAGGTACAATGGAAACTAAGTTTCATTACCGTTCCAACTCAACCAGAAGTTGATCCCAGAAAGATAAAGCAAATATAGATAAATAATAACATAAAATAATTTACAAGTTCTCAATTGACTTCAAGCACTTTCATCCAGGTGTAACAAACTTTATCAAAAGTAAAAACTTAGCAAAAGATACCTGGAAAGCAGATACGATGTCCAATGTTTGGCCTTGAAAATGACCAGGCTGCACAGAAGACAATGAAAATAAGTAACAGTCATGATTAGTCTCCAATTCAATAGATCTTTTGGGATTAAAAATGGATTCATTCAGTAGATAGTTAAATCACAAAAAATTGCTAAGAATGCAACTGCAGTTTAGACCCTATTAGTGCTTATGTAATGTTTAACAGAGCCCATGGTTTTGACCCATGCATAGTTCATTTAACGGCTATTATAATGCTATAGTATACAAAGATTTACAACTTCAAACAGTTGATAGACCTCGGTATTTAAATGTGGCTGCCATAGAGGCATTATAGCCACAAAAGGTCTGAAAACAAATACAAAGTATCAGGTAATTAAATAGGCATTGATTCATGTCCATCCAACAAATTAAGATGGTTGATATTTGGCACATAGATATATAATTCCTAAAGCATATGACTGACCTGATAGATTACATTCTACACTACAAACCGAACAAATACGCAACCTATCTCGTTACAATAGTAGACAGTATCGAGTACGACGAACTAAAACAGAAAACCAAGCAAAAGAATGAAATAAGATTCTAAAGTTGATTTGTAATACATGGGTAGTCAAAGAGTGGCAAATATGTTAACAGACAGAGATAATAGCACTAGCAAATATGTCCAATAAGTTTTAGTCCATTGATATATGGACTGAAAATTAATGTTAAAATCATATATAAGGACAAAAAATAAGCTAAAAATTAAATAGAAGGCTGTCCAGAAAGATCGAAGATCATTCTCTCGATGTGCAACATTGATGTTTTCAACCTACATATGATGTTTCTTTCTTCTCAAAGTTCCCACAATTTCCCCTCAGGCCTCACCCAAAAGGGTGGCCCAAAACAAATGAAAATAAAAAATTCTACGAAGAATTGATATAATACTCTAGGAATTTTGTCGTCAGTCACAAAATAGAAAAAAAAGATTAATGATGGGCAAACACAAATTTCCCCCTTTCTTTTTTGCCCTCCATTTTCCTTCATCTAAAGTCTGGGCCCTATTTACAGTGGTTGCCAGAATCAAAACATGGAACTCCAATTACAATTCATTTCCTTTCGCATTCCACCAAGTAAATGGATAGCATTAGTCTAAATATAATGAAATAGTGAGGACAAGATTAACATGTACTCAAAGAACCATATTCTACAATGATTGGATGGTCAAGGTCCCCGAGGGAGAATGTGTCCTCATGATAATTTAGTAAGGACAGTTCTTGAAAGCATACTGAAGAGTAAAAACTTCTATCAGGAAAAGAGAGAATCCTACAAAGTTACTCTGGAGACAACAGACAAATTACGTTCTTTTGGAAGGTACAATCACATTAGGAAGAACCTTAGGGATAATGCAAAAAGTAATCTACACAGTACCTACATAACACCAAAACAGAAGACAGCAAAGGGAAAAAAACCCGTTCAAAACAGAGCCTAAGAACCAAAAGAGAGCATAGAATAATACAAACTCCCCGTTGAAATTCATACACACTGTTACCATAAGAACGGTTAGATTAGACCCAGAATAAACATCTCAAATGCGAAAGATTTAGCTCATAGTTATCAAAAAATGAGATAATCAAGACTCATTTCAAAAGGAACCTACATTGTAAAAGTAGTTTATTTCGTACGCTAAGAGCTTTGCTTAACAAGTTGCGCTCTTCAGCTTCAACTGTTATTAATTTCATTAATGAGTATGGAAAATATAGAAGTTCCACAAGTGCACATGCACATGCATGCACGCATACACTAGTCTCTAAACAAAATGAAAATGTTGCCATAAGGAACTCAGTCCGAATCATAAAGAGTTTAATCAGGTAAAGCATAGTAACCAAAATGGATGTCTAACCTTGATAGTTCCACCATATATCATAATACTAGGCCGGTTCAGCCGCCCCATTGCCATAATGGTACCTGGCATCTGAAAGTTGAAGAATAAAATATAATTATATGCTTAATCGACACAGAAGGTTTAACAATTACAATAAATCACTACTTTGATCGTCATTTGCTTTTTGTACATTCGATAAAGTTGCTCATGCATCTCTTTGAAATAAATGAATGAGCCATGATAGATTAAAAGCTAAGATTGTACTACCTCCTTTCCACGTCAAGAGACCTCTTCGATTTCGGTACGTCTTCCAGAGCCCGCTTTCAATTTTTATTTATTTTAATTTTGATAGAAGAAGTAATCCACGTTTAATAACTGAGACATAAATAATTGATTTCTACTCAAATAATTTCTTTCATGTCTGAAATATGATAATTTTCTTGTGTATCATATAAATAATTATAAATTTATTACAAATCATAAGAAATATATAGGGATAAATGTTAAAATTTACAAAGTTTGACTTTCAAACGTGATCTCTTAAAGTGAAATTAAGGGAGTATTATGACTGAAAAGAGCAAGAATGAAAACCCTCGTCTCAGCTCTTGTTTAGTTTACTACAAACACAATCAAATGTACCAAAAACAAAACTTCAGTTGGTAAGTAAGATCACAAATGCAAAATATTATTGCTCCCAACACAAAGGCCTATGCTAACAATAACAACAAAAACACAAATTTTAAATTATACAAGAAAAAAGTCATCAAAGTTTGTTTTCCAATATGATCAAATTACCAAGTGCAGTATAAGGAAAAAACAATAACACGGAGTTTTTATTTTTGCCGGACAAAATTCCATCCAGACTTTACCATCCGATATGAAATCAAGGGGTGTTTGTTTTCCAATATGATCAAATTTCCATTTACAAAAAATTCCTCCTTTCATAGTCTCTACTTTGGAAACATTGAGCATGCAATTTCTAAACACTTACTTTACCATCCAATATGAAATAATCAAGTTTGATACTAATGAAAAAAATATAGGAGTATATATAAAAAAAAAAAAAAAAAAAAAACATGCTTTCTGTGATAAATTAGAAGTTGTGCACAGAATTATCCATCTAGAAAAATTAGAAGTTGTGCACAGAAAATCACAATCGCATCAATAATTCCCTGCCATAACAAAAAGAATGAAAAGCAAAACGGAACAAGACAGGCAAAACAGGGATAGATCAACTCACATTCTTGTCACAACCAGGGATAGAGATATTCCCATCATACCACTGAGCAGCCATGACAGTCTCAATACTATCAGCAATCAAATCCCTAGACTGTAAACTATAACACATCCCTCTCGTCCCCATCGAAATCGCATCACTAACCCCAATTGTGTTAAACCTAAACCCAATCATCCCAGCATCTTCAACCCCTTGCTTCACAGCTTCAGCCAATTTCAATAAATGCATGTTACAAGTGTTCCCTTCGTACCATACAGACGAAACGCCAATCTGGGGCTTTTTCAAATCCTCGTCGGAGAGGCCGACGCCATAGAGAACGGCCTGGGAAGCACCCTGTGACTTGGGTCCCGTGATTCGGGAGCTGTATTTGTTGAGTTCGCCTGCAGTTGATGATGGGTCGGCAGCGGCGGCGCGGATAGAAAAAGTGCGGGGAGGGCGTTTCGGTAGATGCGCTCCTCCATGAAGAAGGGGGTGGTGGGGTTTGAGAGGTGTGGGTGGAGGAGTGATTAAGGCCGCTTGCATGGTGGAGAATGGGGTGGTCGTCGGCGGCGGCGGCGGTAGTGATTTGGGGTTTAAGAGAGGTTTAGGAGTTTAGTTTAGGATTGGCGTGTGCGCGCTGCGAGCAGATATAGTTGCCCCAGCCCCAGGTGGAAAGTGATTTAAAATATGAGTAGTAGGATAAGAACAAGCTGTTAGTGTAAAACAGGACAGCAATTTATTGAAAATATACGGGATTTTTTTATTTTTATTTTTAACAAACTTAGCTATTTATCTTATTAGAGAAATAGGCTCAGGGCCTATGAAATGGTGATACATTTTTCGAGCAAGGTTCGCATTATAATGCGCAAAATTGACTACTTCTCTATCTACTTTAATAATATGAAAGCTATTACATTGTAGGATGAGTAATCTAATATCTGAGATGATAGATTCTGTTGACATGTCTTTGCGAGTTGGGTCTTGTATGTAGTCCCTTGCCTGTGTCGAGTCTGTGAGAACGATAAGATATGCATGATTATTTTGAACTGCCCATTCTAAACCTTTCAAGATCGCCATACATTCTGTTTGTGTGCTAGATAGAGATCTACAGGAGATGCTTCCAAAAGCGATTCTGTCGTTATTGGGGTCCCACACTTCCCATCCTAGACCAGCCCACCGTGCATTTTGTTTCCATGATCCATCCGTGATGAGGATTTGGACATTGCTGTGATTTAATTTGTTGAGGTATTCCTTGAGAGTCTTTCCATTCCACGAATCAAGACTCAGAGATAGTTATGTGATTACTGAAATGTTTCCATTTGGAGTAGTGGGGGTGATGGTTCTGGTATTGGTTCTTAGTGTGTGGTTTGTTGTCGTTTGTATTTTTTGAAGGTTCAGGAGGGCAAGAGGGATTATATTGTCTATAGTAGGGTAGTCATTTTTGAAGATGATATTGTTTCGATTTATCCAAATTTCCCAAAAAACAAGAAAAGCAAAACTTAAGTCACGAAATGAGGTTGGGTTGTTTGTCCAAGAGATGAACCAATCAAGGAGGTTTTGCATGGGTAAGGCAGGGTCCGGAAGGGGGATGGTGTAAGGTGAGTGCTTCCATACAAGTTTGGCTAACCGACAAGTGAGGAATAAATGGTGTTCTGTTTCTTCTGAGTTGCCACAACGGTTGCAAAAGGGTAGCTGGGTGCATTTCCTTATCATGAGCCCTTTTTGAGTGGGAAGAGTGTGATTGAGAGCTCTCCAAACAAAGTATTTGATTTTAGGTTCCAACGGCAAATTCCATAGAATGTTCCAGTTCTTTGAATGATTCAGAGCAGATCTTTCTTTAATGAGGGCTTCGGTATCTTTGTGCAAAGAGAGGGCTACAAAGTAACCGGACTTAACCGAATAAATTCCATTTTTTGTAAGGTGCCAAAAGCGCTTATCTTCTCCTTGCTTAGGAATGTGTATAGAGAGGATGGAATCAACAATGTGTATGGGGAACAGGGTTTTTAAGAGTTCACTCCTCCATATTTTTGTCGTGTAATTGTACAGATCCGAGACCAGAAGTGAAGGGAGACCATTTATTATAGCAGGAGAAGGGTTGTAAGAGTAATGATTAGGGATCCAATGATCAAGTAAAGCCCTGATAGATTTACCATTCTGGACATTCCATACTAGGTTTGTTTCAAGGAGTTCTTTGCCCCAGGATAAACTTCTCCAACCCGCTCTTGAGGAAACATTAGATTCGATAAATCCAGACCTTGGAAAATATTTTGCTTTTAGGGATAGGCTTAAGAGGGAGTTGGGTTGGGTCAGAATTTTCCAAGCAGATTTTGCAAGGCAGTCTTGGTTAAGAGCTCACATATGTCTAAGACCTAGCCCTCCTAAGTTTTTGGGAAGGCAAAGCCTTTTCCAGGCTACCCAGTGAATCCCTTTGGTTTTATCAAGGCCAAGCCAGAGAAAACGGTTGAAGATTCGATGAAGTTCTTTTATTTGGTAGATTGGGAATTTGAAACAAAACATAGCATATCCAGGAATAGTTGCAATGACATGTTTAATGAGAATTGCACGGCCTGCTAGGGAGAGAAATTTTCCTTGCCAGCCTTGGAGCTTATTCCTGACTTTAGAGATGATCTCTTGAAAGATAAAGCTCTTAGAACTGTAAAACATCTGTTTGAGACCCAGGTATTTGCCATCTATTTCGGTATTTTGAAGAGAAAGAATAGACAAAGCTTGTTGACGGAGGTCCGGGGAGGTGGAGGGTGAGAAATACAGGTCACTTTTGTGAAAGTTTATTTTTTCACCAGCTTGGGAACTGAAGGAGTCTAGAGTCCATTTAAGGAAGAAACAAGCATTAGGATTTAATTCAAAGGAAATTAAGCAGTCATCCGCAAAAAGAAGGTGGTTTATTGGAGAAGCAGAACGACCAATTTTGATGCCTTTTAGAATTTTTGCTTCGTTGAAGTGGTGGAGTGTTGCGGAAAGAGCTTCCACACAGAGGATAAAAAGGTAAGGAGAGAGAGGATCCCTTGTCTAATTCCTCTGCTAGGGGAAAATTTGGGGGTAGGTGTTCCATTGAGCAGAATAGAGTATGAGACCCAGGAGATGCAGGAATGAATGATCCGGATCCATTTAAGGGGGAATCCTAGCTTTTCTAAAACCTTTAAAATGAAATTCCAATTTAATCTGTCGTAGGCTTTACTAATGTCCAATTTGGCTAAACAGAGGGGGAAATTTTTGTTTTTTCCTTTACGAACTTGTTCTGATAATTCATGAGCAAGAATAATGTTGTCGAAGATGAGACGGCCAGGAATGAAGGCATTTTGGTTGGGGGATACTATGGAGGAAATTATAGGTTTTAGACGATTGACCAAGACTTTTGAAAGTATCTTGTAGATGGTGTTGCAAAGGCTTATGGGACGAAACTGATCAGGTGACGAAGGGTTACTAACTTTGGGTATCAGAGCTATGAATGTGTCATTTAGAGATAGAAGAGAGGATTCAGAGTTAAGGATATTAAGGATTGTAGTAGTTACCTTATTTTTGATTGTTGGCCAGTTGTGTTGGTAGAATTCTGTTGTGTATCCGTCTGGTCCAGGAGATTTGAGACGTCCTAGCTGGAAAACAGCGGTTTCCACTTCCTGAGCCGTGAAGTGTAGATCTAGAGTAGCTACGTGTGCTTCTGAGAGATGGTGCTTGATGAAAGCAATTGTATCTATATCTAGCCGAAGAGGTGAATCATGACTCATTCTGTTCTGATCGGCTGTTGGGTCCGTAGATTGTTGTTGTGTTTCCTCAATAGTTAGGGCTAGTAGCTGTTTGAAATATAGGTCGAAGATGTCTTGTATGTCTCTAACATCTTTTGTCCAGGTGTTGTCTTGCTTTTGAATCCTGTGGATATCTGAGCTTTTGACTTTGATTGTTGCTATCCGGTGAAAATAACTGGTGTTTCGGTCCCCCAGATTGTACCAGTTTTGTTTGGCTCTTTGTTTCCAATATTCATAAATTGCATCCTGAAGATAGTCAAGGTGTTTCCTATCTTGGGCTATAGATGTTTTCAGGTTAGAGAGGGTTTGGGGATCTAAGTGTGGTTGGAGTTTCTTTTGGGAAATGTTTATGGATTGGGCGGTTATGTGAATCTGCATACGGAGGTTTCCTATTATTCCACAGGTCCAATTTTTGTAATGTCGCAGTAAGATAGTTTGCTTGTCCAAGACGTTTTGTAAGGGACTGAGGTCGGAGGGAATTTGCCACACTTTGGAAAGAATTTGTTCATTCTCTTTGAAAAGGAGCCAATAGTTTTCAAATCGGTTTCGAGTTGGGAATTTTTTTGTTTTTGTTGGGTAAAACAGGATTGGGCTATGATAAGATCGGGTAATGGGTAGGGTATAAGTGTGAGCTCTCGGGAAGAGGGAAATCCAATCTATATTACAGAGAGCACGGTCAAGTCTAACAAACGTGTGCCCATTTGTCCAAGTGAAGTGACATCCTCTATTTGGTATTTCAATACAGTCCGTACAATCCATAAAAGATCTAAGGTGTTTGTTTGCGCGCGGGTTTAAGGAGCGGTTTCATCCTTCGCTTTACCTTTTGATTTGAGAGTCGCCACCATGTTATCGTCGGAACACGGACCGAGATATCTGGATTCGGGGGTTAAGTTATGAATTGGGAAGGTCAAGGATCACCCAATTCACCCAATCTAGGATTGGTCTTGCTAAGAAATCATCATCATTGTTTCGAAATTATGCAAAACGTACACAAAAGGGACCAAATAAATAGTTTCTTAATTATTTGGAATGTCGGATCATATGCTTCGAGACCATCTCTATGAATTAGAGAGGCTCTAGGCTGATCCTTTAATGGAATCACACTACTTCAATGACAAAGAAGGAGATTAGAAGGTAGAAAACAAAGAGTTTTACCTAAGCGTTCTTCAAGAATCCTATGGATGGTCTTGACTAAAGGCCTTGATAATCCGATGATCTTGGCTTGAATGGTGTTGTGAAGGTTTGAATTTCGTGGGGAAGAGAGGCTGATTATGGAGACTTCTTTGATCAGATTTGGAGTGGTTTTGGGTGAATGACCATTCTCTCGAGGCTTTTTGGTTCAAGAACCTCTATATTTATAGGAGTTCTAGACCTAGGGTTTTGGCCAAAAAGGTAAGTTGTTATGGGAATCCAAGACTTGATTTCCACAGAGGTATTTTTGGACTCTAGGATCGTCCATTAGGTTTTCCCCGGATTGCTTAAGTGTTTGCCAAGAAAAGGGGTTAAGATCAATAAGGAAACTGACCAAAACCCGACTGTCAAGGGGGGATATCTCGTACGAGACATCAATGTCTCGTACGAGACATCCATGTGCTGGAATCACATTTTTGCCCTCTATAGTAGTTTTAATGTTCATTTAGGCCCCTAACTAACGGAGTCAGTCAGAAACTTAACGAAACATGTCCAACTTAACGAGTTTCGACCCAAATCAAAGGCGAGACATAGAAGTAGTGTGATTATGAATGAATGTCTAAAATGGGGTGTCTACAAAGCCCCTCGGCGACGATACTTATGGATGAAGTAACGTCGTCGATAGAAAAGACACCATTTTGAACTAGGGGTATGGTCGTGCTAAAAAGCTGCCTACGTATTCCTCGGAAAGAAATCAGACCAAACGTAGTTCGACTCTGAAAACACGTAAAAACTGAGGTTTAACGTATTTTGAAAATCATTTTCAAAAACAATACTTGCGGTAAGTAAAGTTTCGAGTTTAGAGAGTAACCCATACTGAGGAATCAATGGCCTTGACCCAATTCTGAATATACTCCTTTTTTGTTGATGACAGATCGTCTCCAGTTGCAATCCATACTGAGGAATCAATCTCTTTGACTCCAATTCTGAATATACCCTGTTGTTGATGACGAACCGCCTTCAGCTCTGGTGGAAATCCTATGTTATTAACATACGTCTTGATAACAATTATCGGACTCGGGTTTGGAGATGCCAATTACTTGGATCCTTGCTTCTCCTTCCAACGAGATTGCCTCTCCGCCGGAAAATATGAATCCTATGCCATTAGTGTAACGCCCATCTTTATTCTTGTTAAATATTTAACGCGCTTGTTAAATTCTTGGCTAGCATATTTATATGCTATTTTATTTGAGTTAATTATTTAACTACTTTAGAAAATTAAGGTGGTTAAATGTCAAAGTTGAAAGTTTAGGGGCTTTTTTGTCAAAGATAGAACTTGAGGGGCCTAAGTGTCAATTTTGAAAGTTGAAAGGATAAAACTTATGTTGCTTCCTTCTCTGACTCACTTTTCCTTGAATTTATTCTCGTTGCTTCCTCTGTTTCATAAAGAAGGTTTAGGATTCTTTCTATTCTCGACTCCTCGAGCTTAATTATTCCTCTGTTCGTGATTCTGGTCCCGGATAAATATTCGTGGCGTTGAATAGAGCGTTCCAGGCCGATCAGAAATTAATTTGGGTCAACTTGATTTTTGACTAGTAAGCTATTAGCTCCCCCTTACTTGTAATAACATGCATATATGTTATTCCCGCTACTTGATCTTGTTAAAATTGTGTTTTGGGCAATTTTTGTGATACTTGTAAAATTGGGACGAAGGGAGTATTTTTATACTCGTACAGAGTACCTAGAACATGCACCTCAATACTAAATGGTTTGCAAACATATTTGAAATTTACACTCCTATTCGTGAGACGGTAAAATAGTAACTTGATTTAAATATTATTAGAAAAATTGTATCATTATTTGTGGTACGGGGAAATGAATGGAAGTATCCCTAAATGTTTATAGTAGTATATTATAAAATTGTACTTATACTTTTGGGGACGGTGAAATATTAAATTGGAATAAAAGGAAATTGTCCTATTATTTATGGGACGGTAAAAGAAATGAATTGAGCTTGAAATAGTGTCTTGGGTATTGCCTAGGGGTTAGTAAAAATATACTCCTACATTTGGGACGGAGAATTTGTAAGTATAAAAGTCTCTGTTGAAATAAGAAAGTATAATTGAAATGAGTGATTTAAGCTTGTTATTATACTCCTGGGTTTGATAATATATTGATAAAAATTATACTCCTACGCTTGGGACGGGGATTTCTAAGCCTGGGAAAGAATTTGGTATTTGCTAAAAATCGTGCCGAGCGCCCGCCTGGTTACCCACCAAGCGCCCGCCCTTTTCAACAGGAAGTTTGGGTTTCTAAAGTGCTAGAACAGGCGCCCGCCCGGTACCTTGTAGGCGCCCGCCCGGTCCCCTGTCTCAATCAAAGTGTTTTAAATCAAAATAAAATTGGAAGCTTATCCCTTGTTAAGGCATATAGCCTTAAGATAAGATGTCCTAGCAAGTGTTGTGACACCTTAGGGGTATCAGAAATGAGTCTTGAACATGATTACTCATTAAATTAAAATGAGAACTTGAGTATAAAAGGAAGAACTCTTTTATATGTCTTGAAAGTGCTATGAACAAGCACTTATGTGTTATGCTTGTCTTGAAGCCTATGTTTGTGCACCTTAGGGGCATTAAAACAATGACTTGAGATTGAATATCCTATATAGGGGATTAAGAACTTGTAAGTATGAGTGGTATAGCTCATTTACTTAATTTGAACTTGAAGTATTCTTGGTCTAGGTTTAGGGTACTACCCTAGATGGCCTAGATGAGTGTTGTAGAACACTCTAGTACTGAAAATAGTCCCTTTGTGAACAAATGAAATGTGGACTTGAATCATAATTAAATGATAACTTGAGTATAAGAGTAGTAACTCTTTTACGTGTCTTGAATCTAAAGATTGTACAACTTAAGGGCATTAAAGCTATGCCTTGAACTTGAATATCCTAGGAATAGGATCGTGAACTTGATTGGGAAAATGTATAGCTCATCTTCTTAATTAAAACGTGAATATAAGATGAGTAAATCTTGTACTTGTCTTAAATAATCAAAGAGTTGGATTGATAACTTAAGTATAAGTTAATTAACTCTTGTACATGTTTAACCATCCAAGAAAATGGATTGAGAACTTGGATACAAGATGATAAAATCTTGTAAAAGTCTTGACTGTGTTGATTGTCTTGAATGCCTTGAAACCATTACATGAGTATGGTAATAAACTTGAAAGAGTCTTGATGTGTATATGCAAATCTTGCATATATTTACTTGATAGAGTGTTACTTCTTGATACATGGTATGAATAACCAAAAGAGTTGGGATATGGAACTAGATAGAGAATGATTAACTCTACTACATACTTGAATTTGATACATGTGTATTATAAGTGTTATGAACAAACACTAAATTGCTAGTGAGTAGTTTTAATCGTGTATATACTCAATGAAGTATATAAAGAATAAAGAAGATATCTTGTCTTGAAATGGGTTCCTAAAGAAAATAGGGACTAGTGTAATATGAAGATAATTCATATAATCATGAATACTACGATTTAAGTTAATAAGAATAACCAGAGAACACAATATGTGTTAGAAAATGTATTCGATTAATAACGATACATATACGTGAAGTATGACTGTGTCTAGGTACAATGTGACCTATTCTACTACGTGTTTAGAGTCTAAGGTATTGGGCTCTATTTGATAGTAAGGGTATCGTGATAGACACTTTAATGTGTTAAACGTGACATAAATATGTACGTGCAAACTTGGCATGTGACTAAATGATATACCCTATTACGTGATTGAGGTCTGTTATTAATAGACCCTAACTTGGATTGATCGTGTTACATGGACACTTACGTGCCATAGTTGAACTTGATTGGTATTCGCAATAATTGAGTACGTGTACTTGTATTATCGTGAGTACATGATACATTACTACATGGTGCATATTCTCGTGAGCACATGATACATAGTTACATGGTGCATATTCTCGTGAGCACATGATACATGATTACATGGTGCATAAAGAGTAGTCCACTAATAAGGGACTGAGTTCTGTTCTGTAGTTCAAGTAAATATCTACTTGTGCATTCTTGTGTGAGTCCAGCTGGTTCTCCTTGCTTGTTCGAAAATATATAGGTTCACGCTTGTCGCGAGAGCTGGGGTTTAAGTGACAATCGGGTCCCTATGTATTTCCGCCTGACCCCTTACTACTGGCCATAGTAAGGGCATAGCTTCACTGGTTAGAGCAATAAGCCTGACCTAAGTGAATGCGACTGTCCTGAACACCACGTGGATCTTGTTATTGTGGATGACACTGGTTACCAGGTCCTCTTATATACTGTACTCCTGTCCTGTTCACCACGTGGATCTTGTTATTGTGGATGACACTGGTTACCAGGTCTTCTTATATACTGCACAGCAGTCTCTTGTTCCTGTTCTTGGTTGTCCTCAGCTAGAAAAGCATCGACAACAAATGGTATTCTTGGGAGAAATAAGGAAGGATTCAGGTACAATGCGTGATAGGCCTATGTGCATCTTGGTGAGTTGGTTTAGCCTCTCACTCTACTTGACTACTTGTTACCTGAACCTTTCTTGAGCTTGATTACTTGTTGAGTTGGCTTAGCCTCTCCTATACTTGTTACTTGATGATACTTGATATATGTTTAGTTGAGTATCTACTTGTATTGCATGATAACATGACATATAGTTGCATGTTAATAGCTTACTGAGATTTATCTCACCCTTTATTTGTTTAATTGTTTCCCCCCCCCAGGAAACCAGGGGATAGCACGCAGTGAGGCTCGACTTAGCTGGGAATTTACTCAGCAGGATATTCTTGTTCGAAGTTAGTGTCCTTTTATATTTTGGTAAGGATGATCTTGTATGAGTTAATTAAACTCTGGGCTTGTATTGGGGTAGTATTTGTTGTCCCTAGACAGTTCTTGATGCCAGCTTAATTGCTAGGCATGTCTTCCGCTGTATGTAACCTTGTTTGGTTTTAATTTTCTTGGTCTAGAACTCGTGTGAGCTATCTTTGCTCCCTACTCTTGAGTATATATATCATGTCAGTTTTGTTTTTAACAGGTATTGTTCCTGTTTCCCGTTAGTTTCTTGTTTCTTGTTAGTTACGCGCACCAGGTTCGAGGTTCTATTAGGGAATCCCGGGACTTGGGGCGTGTCAGTGTGGTATCAGAGCCTGGTTTAGCTCTTAGCCTGGATAGGGTCTATGGCCTAGGTTGGGTTAGTCTTGGGTGTGTTTTCGACGCTGAGTGCTTCGTTACTTGTTGTCATACCAGGCATAGGACTGGTATTAATATTGTTGATCCAATTGGATTAAATGGTTTGAGAATCGAGAGCGCGAGTCTTTAAAGACTTAGGCGTATCTATCTTGTCTTGGGGACATTGTTTCGTGCTATATATGCATGCTTGTCCTTATCTCGTGAATTACGTAGAAGTGTATTCTCTAGTAAGAGACTACATGCTTGATATCGTTATGTATAAGAGCTTGATAGAAGTGTGGGTGATAACACCCTATACGTTCTATGTTAACTTGGTCATGTTACCTAGATGGGACATTGATGTGATACGTGTTATGGCTTGGCTCTTACGTGTTATGATTTGGCTTTCTATATGTTATGCCATTCTTGTTTACCACAATAGATGGTAATTAATTCTCTGCTAGTATGCTTGACTATATATGTGAGCATGATAGATTTATGCATAACTTTTATGTTCTGCATTGAAAGTCTAGAAAGGGTTCTTGAGATTGTACTGGGTATTTAACCTATGTGATTGACAGTGGAGTTTCTACACCAAACCAGATGGAAGTATCCATTCTTGATGAAAAACTTGGATTATCTTGAGTTGTTACAGTGCGAATACAGTGCTGACACCTGGATTAATGTTCTTGACCTCTATTGAGTTAAACCAGTTGAAGATTCAACTTGAGAATTTCTTGATAAAGGATATATCTACCTTGTAGTGGATGTCTGAATTGAGTATCTGTGTTGACCTATTAGTGGAAACAACCAAGGTACGTGTGTTCTTGAGTTTTTCTTGATCTTGTTAGAGATTCATGAATGAATTTCGAAGGCAGCTCCATTGTTAACTATTTGACACCGAGAGCTACATCTTTTGATAGATTGTCTTGATGGATTGATATACGTAAAGTCAGTTTTGAATATTGAAACGATGGATAACCACGACTTCAGTATCTGAGATTGCCTAGTGGATTTGACTAGTATTACAGTGATCTGGAGGATATGACCAGTTCTAGTATTTCTAGTGGATATGTCAAGTTTCACCAATATAGTGGATTGACTAATCGAGTCTGCTTGACTTTATGTGTTTTGATGTTATATGTTATACATCTAAATTGCATAGAATATTTGTGAGTATCTGTGCATAGCCGTGATGTTCTTGAGTTCTACTTGTTGATTATATATGTTATAATCTTGATCTAGTAAAAATTCGAGGACGAATTTTCTTTAAGGTGGGGAGGATGTAACGCCCATCTTTATTCTTGTTAAATATTTAACGTGCTTGTTAAATTCTTGGCTAGCATATTTATATGCTATTTTATTTGAGTTAATTATTTAACTACTTTAGAAAATTAAGGTGGTTAAATGTCAAAGTTGAAAGTTTAGGGGCTTTTTTGTCAAAGATAGAACTTGAGGGGCCTAAGTGTCAATTTTGAAAGTTGAAAGGATAAAACTTATGTTTCTTCCTTCTCTGACTCACTTTTCCTTGAATTTATTCTCGTTGCTTCCTCTGTTTCATAAAGAAGGTTTAGGATTCTTTCTATTCTCGACTCCTCGAGCTTAATTATTCCTCTGTTCGTGATTCTGGTCCCGGATAAATATTCGTGGCGTTGAATAGAGCGTTCCAGGCCGATCAGAAATTAATTTGGGTCAACTTGATTTTTGACTAGTAAGCTATTAGCTCCCCCTTACTTGTAATAACATGCATATATGTTATTCCCGCTACTTGTTCTTGTTAAAATTGTGTTTTGGGAAATTTTTGTGATACTTGTAAAATTGGGACGAAGGGAGTATTTTTATACTCGTACAGAGTACCTAGAACATGCACCTCAATACTAAATGGTTTGCAAACATATTTGAAATTTACACTCCTATTCGTGAGACGGTAAAATAGTAACTTGATTTAAATATTATTAGAAAAATTGTATCATTATTTGTGGTACGGGGAAATGAATGGAAGTATCCCTAAATGTTTATAGTAGTATATTATAAAATTGTACTTATACTTTTGGGGACGGTGAAATATTAAATTGGAATAAAAGGAAATTGTCCTATTATTTATGGGACGGTAAAAGAAATGAATTGAGCTTGAAATAGTGTCTTGGGTATTGCCTAGGGGTTAGTAAAAATATACTCCTACATTTGGGACGGAGAATTTGTAAGTATAAAAGTCTCTGTTGAAATAAGAAAGTATAATTGAAATGAGTGATTTAAGCTTGTTATTATACTCCTGGGTTTGATAATATATTGATAAATTATACTCCTATGCTTGGGACGTGGATTTCTAAGCCTGGGAAAGAATTTGGTATTTGCTAAAAATCGTGCCGAGCGCCCGCCTGGTTACCCACCAAGCGCCCGCCCTTTTTAACAGGAAGTTTGGGTTTCTAAAGTGCTAGAACAGGCGCCCGCCCGGTACCTTGTAGGCGCCCGCCCGGTCCCCTGTCTCAATCAAAGTGTTTTAAATCAAAATAAAATTGGAAGCTTATCCCTTGTTAAGGCATATAGCCTTAAGATAAGATGTCCTAGCAAGTGTTGTGACACCTTAGGGGTATCAGAAATGAGTCTTGAACATGATTACTCATTAAATTAAAATGAGAACTTGAGTATAAAAGGAAGAACTCTTTTATATGTCGTGAAAGTGCTATGAACAAGCACTTATGTGTTATGCTTGTCTTGAAGCCTATGTTTGTGCACCTTAGGGGCATTAAAACAATGACTTGAGATTGAATATCCTATATAGGGGATTAAGAACTTGTAAGTATGAGTGGTATAGCTCATTACTTAATTTGAACTTGAAGTATTCTTGGTCTAGGTTTAGGGTACTACCCTAGATGGCCTAGATGAGTGTTGTAGAACACTCTAGTACTGAAAATAGTCCCTTTGTGAACAAATGAAATGTGGACTTGAATCATAATTAAATGATAACTTGAGTATAAGAGTAGTAACTCTTTTACGTGTCTTGAATCTAAAGATTGTACAACTTAAGGGCATTAAAGCTATGCCTTGAACTTGAATATCCTAGGAATAGGATCGTGAACTTGATTGGGAAAATGTATAGCTCATCTTCTTAATTAAAACGTGAATATAAGATGAGTAAATCTTGTACTTGTCTTAAATAATCAAAGAGTTGGATTGATAACTTAAGTATAAGTTAATTAACTCTTGTACATGTTTAACCATCCAAGAAAATGGATTGAGAACTTGGATACAAGATGATAAAATCTTGTAAAAGTCTTGACTGTCTTGATTGTCTTGAATGCCTTGAAACCATTACATGAGTATGGTAATAAACTTGAAAGAGTCTTGATGTGTATATGAAAATCTTGCATATATTTACTTGATAGAGTGTTACTTCTTGATACATGGTATGAATAACCAAAAGAGTTAGGATATGGAACTAGATAGAGAATGATTAACTCTACTACATACTTGAATTTGATACATGTGTATTATAAGTGTTATGAACAAACACTAAAGTGCTAGTGAGTGGTTTTAATCGTGTATATACTCAATGAAGTATATAAAGAATAAAGAAGATATCTTGTCTTGAAATGGGTTCCTAAAGAAAATAGGGACTAGTGTAATATGAAGATAATTCATATAATCATGAATACTACGATTTAAGTTAATAAGAATAACCAGAGAACACAATATGTGTTAGAAAATGTATTCGATTAATAACGATACATATACGTGATGTATGACTGTGTCTAGGTACAATGTGACCTATTCTACTACGTGTTTAGAGTCTAAGGTATTGGGCTCTATTTGATAGTAAGGGTATCGTGATAGACACTTTAATGTGTTAAACGTGACATAAATATGTACGTGCAAACTTGGCATGTGACTAAATGATATACCCTATTACGTGATTGAGGTCTGTTATTAATAGACCCTAACTTGGATTGATCGTGTTACATGGACACTTACGTGCCATAGTTGAACTTGATTGGTATTCGCAATAATTGAGTACGTGTACTTGTATTATCGTGAGTACATGATACATTACTACATGGTGCATATTCTCGTGAGCACATGATACATAGTTACATGGTGCATATTCTCGTGAGCACATGATACATGATTACATGGTGCATAAAGAGTAGTCCACTAATAAGGGACTGAGTTCTGTTCTGTAGTTCAAGTAAATATCTACTTGTGCATTCTTGTGTGAGTCCAGCTGGTTCTCCTTGCTTGTTCGAAAATATATAGGTTCACGCTTGTCGCGAGAGCTGGGGTTTAAGTGACAATCGGGTCCCTATGTATTTCCGCCTGACCCCTTACTACTGGCCATAGTAAGGGCATAGCTTCACTGGTTAGAGCAATAAGCCTGACCTAAGTGAATGCGACTGTCCTGAACACCACGTGGATCTTGTTATTGTGGATGACACTGGTTACCAGGTCCTCTTATATACTGTACTCCTGTCCTGTTCACCACGTGGATCTTGTTATTGTGGATGACACTGGTTACCAGGTCTTCTTATATACTGCACAGCAGTCTCTTGTTCCTGTTCTTGGTTGTCCTCAGCTAGAAAAGCATCGACAACAAATGGTATTCTTGGGAGAAATAAGGAAGGATTCAGGTACAATGCGTGATAGGCCTATGTGCATCTTGGTGAGTTGGTTTAGCCTCTCACTCTACTTGACTACTTGTTACCTGAACCTTTCTTGAGCTTGATTACTTGTTGAGTTGGCTTAGCCTCTCCTATACTTGTTACTTGATGATACTTGATATATGTTTAGTTGAGTATCTACTTGTATTGCATGATAACATGACATATAGTTGCATGTTAATAGCTTACTGAGATTTATCTCACCCTTTATTTGTTTAATTGTTTCCCCCCCCCAGGAAACCAGGGGATAGCACGCAGTGAGGCTCGACTTAGCTGGGAATTTACTCAGCAGGATATTCTTGTTCGAAGTTAGTGTCCTTTTATATTTTGGTAAGGATGATCTTGTATGAGTTAATTAAACTCTGGGCTTGTATTGGGGTAGTATTTGTTGTCCCTAGACAGTTCTTGATGCCAGCTTAATTGCTAGGCATGTCTTCCGCTGTATGTAACCTTGTTTGGTTTTAATTTTCTTGGTCTAGAACTCGTGTGAGCTATCTTTGCTCCCTACTCTTGAGTATATATATCATGTCAGTTTTGTTTTTAACAGGTATTGTTCCTGTTTCCCGTTAGTTTCTTGTTTCTTGTTAGTTACGCGCACCAGGTTCGAGGTTCTATTAGGGAATCCCGGGACTTGGGGCGTGTCAGTGTGGTATCAGAGCCTGGTTTAGCTCTTAGCCTGGATAGGGTCTATGGCCTAGGTTGGGTTAGTCTTGGGTGTGTTTTCGACGCCGAGTGCTTCGTTACTTGTTGTCATACCAGGCATAGGACTGGTATTAATATTGTTGATCCAATTGGATTAAATGGTTTGAGAATCGAGAGCGCGAGTCTTTAAAGACTTAGGCGTATCTATCTTGTCTTGGGGACATTGTTTCGTGCTATATATGCATGCTTGTCCTTATCTCGTGAATTACGTAGAAGTGTATTCTCTAGTAAGAGACTACATGCTTGATATCGTTATGTATAAGAGCTTGATAGAAGTGTGGGTGATAACACCCTATACGTTCTATGTTAACTTGGTCATGTTACCTAGATGGGACATTGATGTGATACGTGTTATGGCTTGGCTCTTACGTGTTATGATTTGGCTTTCTATATGTTATGCCATTCTTGTTTACCACAATAGATGGTAATTAATTCTCTGCTAGTATGCTTGACTATATATGTGAGCATGATAGATTTATGCATAACTTTTATGTTCTGCATTGAAAGTCTAGAAAGGGTTCTTGAGATTGTACTGGGTATTTAACCTATGTGATTGACAGTGGAGTTTCTACACCAAACCAGATGGATGTATCCATTCTTGATGAAAAACTTGGATTATCTTGAGTTGTTACAGTGCGAATACAGTGCTGACACCTGGATTAATGTTCTTGACCTCGATTGAGTTAAACCAGTTGAAGATTCAACTTGAGAATTTCTTGATAAAGGATATATCTACCTTGTAGTGGATGTCTGAATTGAGTATCTGTGTTGACCTATTAGTGGAAACAACCAAGGTACGTGTGTTCTTGAGTTTTTCTTGATCTTGTTAGAGATTCATGAATGAATTTCGAAGGCAGCTCCATTGTTAACTATTTGACACCGAGAGCTACATCTTTTGATAGATTGTCTTGATGGATTGATATACGTAAAGTCAGTTTTGAATATTGAAACGATGGATAACCACGACTTCAGTATCTGAGATTGCCTAGTGGATTTGACTAGTATTACAGTGATCTGGAGGATATGACCAGTTCTAGTATTTCTAGTGGATATGTCAAGTTTCACCAATATAGTGGATTGACTAATCGAGTCTGCTTGACTTTATGTGTTTTGATGTTATATGTTATACATCTAAATTGCATAGAATATTTGTGAGTATCTGTGCATAGCCGTGATGTTCTTGAGTTCTACTTGTTGATTATATATGTTATAATCTTGATCTAGTAAAAATTCGAGGACGAATTTTCTTTAAGGTGGGGAGGATGTAACGCCCATCTTTATTCTTGTTAAATATTTAACGTGCTTGTTAAATTCTTGGCTAGCATATTTATATGCTATTTTATTTGAGTTAATTATTTAACTACTTTAGAAAATTAAGGTGGTTAAATGTCAAAGTTGAAAGTTTAGGGGCTTTTTTGTCAAAGATAGAACTTGAGGGGCCTAAGTGTCAATTTTGAAAGTTGAAAGGATAAAACTTATGTTTCTTCCTTCTCTGACTCACTTTTCCTTGAATTTATTCTCGTTGCTTCCTCTGTTTCATAAAGAAGGTTTAGGATTCTTTCTATTCTCGACTCCTCGAGCTTAATTATTCCTCTGTTCGTGATTCTGGTCCCGGATAAATATTCGTGGCGTTGAATAGAGCGTTCCAGGCCGATCAGAAATTAATTTGGGTCAACTTGATTTTTGACTAGTAAGCTATTAGCTCCCCCTTACTTGTAATAACATGCATATATGTTATTCCCGCTACTTGTTCTTGTTAAAATTGTGTTTTGGGCAATTTTTGTGATACTTGTAAAATTGGGACGAAGGGAGTATTTTTATACTCGTACAGAGTACCTAGAACATGCACCTCAATACTAAATGGTTTGCAAACATATTTGAAATTTACACTCCTATTCGTGAGACGGTAAAATAGTAACTTGATTTAAATATTATTAGAAAAATTGTATCATTATTTGTGGTACGGGGAAATGAATGGAAGTATCCCTAAATGTTTATAGTAGTATATTATAAAATTGTACTTATACTTTTGGGGACGGTGAAATATTAAATTGGAATAAAAGGAAATTGTCCTATTATTTATGGGACGGTAAAAGAAATGAATTGAGCTTGAAATAGTGTCTTGGGTATTGCCTAGGGGTTAGTAAAAATATACTCCTACATTTGGGACGGAGAATTTGTAAGTATAAAAGTCTCTGTTGAAATAAGAAAGTATAATTGAAATGAGTGATTTAAGTTTGTTATTATACTCCTGGGTTTGATAATATATTGATAAATTATACTCCTATGCTTGGGACGTGGATTTCTAAGCCTGGGAAAGAATTTGGTATTTGCTAAAAATCGTGCCGAGCGCCCGCCTGGTTACCCACCAAGCGCCCGCCCTTTTTAACAGGAAGTTTGGGTTTCTAAAGTGCTAGAACAGGCGCCCGCCCGGTACCTTGTAGGCGCCCGCCCGGTCCCCTGTCTCAATCAAAGTGTTTTAAATCAAAATAAAATTGGAAGCTTATCCCTTGTTAAGGCATATAGCCTTAAGATAAGATGTCCTAGCAAGTGTTGTGACACCTTAGGGGTATCAGAAATGAGTCTTGAACATGATTACTCATTAAATTAAAATGAGAACTTGAGTATAAAAGGAAGAACTCTTTTATATGTCTTGAAAGTGCTATGAACAAGCACTTATGTGTTATGCTTGTCTTGAAGCCTATGTTTGTGCACCTTAGGGGCATTAAAACAATGACTTGAGATTGAATATCCTATATAGGGGATTAAGAACTTGTAAGTATGAGTGGTATAGCTCATTTACTTAATTTGAACTTGAAGTATTCTTGGTCTAGGTTTAGGGTACTACCCTAGATGGCCTAGATGAGTGTTGTAGAACACTCTAGTACTGAAAATAGTCCCTTTGTGAACAAATGAAATGTGGACTTGAATCATAATTAAATGATAACTTGAGTATAAGAGTAGTAACTCTTTTACGTGTCTTGAATCTAAAGATTGTACAACTTAAGGGCATTAAAGCTATGCCTTGAACTTGAATATCCTAGGAATAGGATCGTGAACTTGATTGGGAAAATGTATAGCTCATCTTCTTAATTAAAACGTGAATATAAGATGAGTAAATCTTGTACTTGTCTTAAATAATCAAAGAGTTGGATTGATAACTTAAGTATAAGTTAATTAACTCTTGTACATGTTTAACCATCCAAGAAAATGGATTGAGAACTTGGATACAAGATGATAAAATCTTGTAAAAGTCTTGACTGTCTTGATTGTCTTGAATGCCTTGAAACCATTACATGAGTATGGTAATAAACTTGAAAGAGTCTTGATGTGTATATGAAAATCTTGCATATATTTACTTGATAGAGTGTTACTTCTTGATACATGGTATGAATAACCAAAAGAGTTGGGATATGGAACTAGATAGAGAATGATTAACTCTACTACATACTTGAATTTGATACATGTGTATTATAAGTGTTATGAACAAACACTAAAGTGCTAGTGAGTGGTTTTAATCGTGTATATACTCAATGAAGTATATAAAGAATAAAGAAGATATCTTGTCTTGAAATGGGTTCCTAAAGAAAATAGGGACTAGTGTAATATGAAGATAATTCATATAATCATGAATACTACGATTTAAGTTAATAAGAATAACCAGAGAACACAATATGTGTTAGAAAATGTATTCGATTAATAACGATACATATACGTGAAGTATGACTGTGTCTAGGTACAATGTGACCTATTCTACTACGTGTTTAGAGTCTAAGGTATTGGGCTCTATTTGATAGTAAGGGTATCGTGATAGACACTTTAATGTGTTAAACGTGACATAAATATGTACGTGCAAACTTGGCATGTGACTAAATGATATACCCTATTACGTGATTGAGGTCTGTTATTAATAGACCCTAACTTGGATTGATCGTGTTACATGGACACTTACGTGCCATAGTTGAACTTGATTGGTATTCGCAATAATTGAGTACGTGTACTTGTATTATCGTGAGTACATGATACATTACTACATGGTGCATATTCTCGTGAGCACATGATACATAGTTACATGGTGCATATTCTCGTGAGCACATGATACATGATTACATGGTGCATAAAGAGTAGTCCACTAATAAGGGACTGAGTTCTGTTCTGTAGTTCAAGTAAATATCTACTTGTGCATTCTTGTGTGAGTCCAGCTGGTTCTCCTTGCTTGTTCGAAAATATATAGGTTCACGCTTGTCGCGAGAGCTGGGGTTTAAGTGACAATCGGGTCCCTATGTATTTCCGCCTGACCCCTTACTACTGGCCATAGTAAGGGCATAGCTTCACTGGTTAGAGCAATAAGCCTGACCTAAGTGAATGCGACTGTCCTGAACACCACGTGGATCTTGTTATTGTGGATGACACTGGTTACCAGGTCCTCTTATATACTGTACTCCTGTCCTGTTCACCACGTGGATCTTGTTATTGTGGATGACACTGGTTACCAGGTCTTCTTATATACTGCACAGCAGTCTCTTGTTCCTGTTCTTGGTTGTCCTCAGCTAGAAAAGCATCGACAACAAATGGTATTCTTGGGAGAAATAAGGAAGGATTCAGGTACAATGCGTGATAGGCCTATGTGCATCTTGGTGAGTTGGTTTAGCCTCTCACTCTACTTGACTACTTGTTACCTGAACCTTTCTTGAGCTTGATTACTTGTTGAGTTGGCTTAGCCTCTCCTATACTTGTTACTTGATGATACTTGATATATGTTTAGTTGAGTATCTACTTGTATTGCATGATAACATGACATATAGTTGCATGTTAATAGCTTACTGAGATTTATCTCACCCTTTATTTGTTTAATTGTTTCCCCCCCCAGGAAACCAGGGGATAGCACGCAGTGAGGCTCGACTTAGCTGGGAATTTACTCAGCAGGATATTCTTGTTCGAAGTTAGTGTCCTTTTATATTTTGGTAAGGATGATCTTGTATGAGTTAATTAAACTCTGGGCTTGTATTGGGGTAGTATTTGTTGTCCCTAGACAGTTCTTGATGCCAGCTTAATTGCTAGGCATGTCTTCCGCTGTATGTAACCTTGTTTGGTTTTAATTTTCTTGGTCTAGAACTCGTGTGAGCTATCTTTGCTCCCTACTCTTGAGTATATATATCATGTCAGTTTTGTTTTTAACAGGTATTGTTCCTGTTTCCCGTTAGTTTCTTGTTTCTTGTTAGTTACGCGCACCAGGTTCGAGGTTCTATTAGGGAATCCCGGGACTTGGGGCGTGTCAATTAGCTTACACCTTGATGACAATTATGGGACTCTGAGGGGTGTGAATCCTATGTTATTGGCGTACGCCTCGATAACAATTGTGGGATCACTGGTTGTGGAGACGCCAATTACTTGGATCCTTGCTTCTCCTTCCAACGAGATTGCCTCTCCGTCGGAAAATATGAATCCTATGCCATTAGCTTACACCTTGATGGCAATTATGGGACTCTAAATGGTGGGATCCTGTGTCTTTAACTTACGTCTCGATAACAGTCATGGGATACCCGGTTACAAATCCTGTGTCATATATATACGTCTCGATGACAGTTGTGGGACGCCTGGTTGTAAATCCTATGCCACTAACATACGTCTTGATGACAATCGTTGGATTTAGAGTTTGCTGATGCAGATTTTGTTGCTCACCCATGATCTTGGATGTGCGGTGAGAATAAATTCGTACTGAGAAACAACTTTGCTTGTTCCAATTATGAAAATATCCATTTGTTGACGACTCAATATTCCATCTTGAACCGGGTTCAGATTTGACTTTTCAGTCTAAAGCAGGGCTTTTTCTGACCTTTCTGTTAAAAAGCATGGCTTTTCTGGAGTTTCTGTCGAAAAGCAGGGCTTTTCTGGAATTTCTTAAAAAACATGGTTTTCTGAGGAGTTTCTGGGGATATCTCGTAGGAGGGAGGGATACCTCGTACGAGCCATCTCTGTTTTTTGGCGCATATCAGCGTTGATTCAGTGATTTTGAATCACTTCTTTATTTCATTCTCGGGAGCTTTCAACCCTAGGCGATTTTTTCACTCAAAAATCTCCATTTTCACCAAGCTCTAGTGATTCCTAACCCTTTCTGATGGCCGTTGTACATCGATCCCACAAAGAGCACCTCTTTGGTAGGCATATGAAGGGTAAAGTGTGGGCGACGGGTGAGTTTTGCCCATTCTCCGATGATCATATTTCTCACGCCGTTTAGACGAGGCGGGTAAGGATCTCTTCCTTTGACTGAGTTTCCATGTCAATTTCGTTGTTGCATGTCTCAATTTAGTGTTCTAGCAATTCGACTTTTGTCAATTTTTGCTTAGAATTATTGCTGCTAGGGTTTACCATGCATGGCTGATCTTTCGATGGAATTTCATCCTTGTTGATGTTGAAAATCATTGTAGTATAGTAGTACATGATTTCGACTGTCGTTTTAGGCAATTCTGTGACTTTTCGGGTAAAATGCTTAAATGAGGATTTTACCAACTTTCTGACATTTGTCTCTTTTGTCTATGTTGCTTGCAGTCATTCAGGGTGATTAACAACTGTAGAGGCAGCGTACGAGCGGTTTCCGAGAGGTGGGCAACTCTCAATGGCGAGATGAAGGAAGAGATCAAGAATCTCGGGCTAAAACCTTTCTTTGACGGCTTGGTCGGTGAGAGGAAGAACGTTCACTTGCTCCAAGCCATTCGGGAGCGCTGGTGGGATAGCACTCATACCATGCACATGCGGTGGGGGGGGGAGGTTACCATGACCCCTACCGACTTTCATGCCATTACTGGGCTTACCATCGCCGGTGAGCCGCTTAAGGTGGATGTCGATTTCTCTCCCAGTAGGGATGATATGATGCATTTTCTAGGCTTCTATGTGCGTACCCTAGGCAAGGGTGTCCCTCTGAAGGCCTTGAGGGAGAGGGTGGATACTTATGTTGCCATTAATGCAGGCCAGATGCATCTTACTGCTACTCGCATTGCAGCCGTTCGCAGTTTTTTGTGGTGGGCCTTTTCTGAGATGCTATTTGCCAATCATGCGTCGACAGCCTTGTTCACTCTCTTGAGTGTGTTGAGAGACATGCATCATGTCACTGATGCTAGCTGGGGTTCAGCTGGCTTGGCCCACTGCTATGATGTGATGGATGAGAGTTCGCGGGATCGGGCGAACGTTGGCTTGGGCGGCTACAGTCACGCCTGGGAGGTATAATACTCATCTTCTTCTGTATTCCTCCTTAATTTCAGCCTCAGTTTACTTTCTGTCTTGGTAACTTATTTAGTTTTGACATTTTTCTATGTTTCTCCCGTTTTGCAGGCTTGGGGATACGCCATGTTTGGTCTCTTCACTTTCAACCTTCGAGACAACACTGTTATGTTCCCAGATACTTTGAGATGGCACCGGGGTAACAGGGATACCCATGATGAGCAGGCAAAAGGGGCTGATATGCCGGTGGAGTGTATGCGGCTCTATTTTGACAGATGGGAGGCCGTCCCTGAGTCTGCTGTCGCTCTCTTTCCTTGGCGGAGTTTGGGCATTGACCATGTTTACGGGTTTGCTGGTATGAGATTGCTGATGATCGGCCTCGGTGGGGGATGCTTCTATTTAGGAGAGAGAGTCCCTCGCCAGCAAGGTGGTGGCAGGCTCGATGTCCTTGTTCCTCTAGACCCACCGGCTCATTTGCTTAACTCTTATGCTATCGCGGAGGAGGAGAGAGGGGACCTCATTATTGGCCAGGATGCTTTTGACCATATGTCTCAGGAGGCTGATTATCAGGACTTTCTTGCTCGTCTCATGCCCCGGTTGATTCTGGAAGGTGATCAGGCTCAGGCCTAAGGAGTTGTTCATGTTCCTTTCCGTCCACAGCTCAGACCAGCTTCATTCTCCTATAGCATGGCTGAGGGAATAGAGATCACCGAGGACCTTCCCTCCGATTACGATATGCCTGAGGGACTCGTACCTCCCGCCGACGCGACCATGGTATGATTTATGACCCTTTTCTGTCATTTCCTGTTATTCTACCATTTCATCTCTCTATTTATCATTTATCTGAAGATTCTGATATCTCTATTTGTTTCTTCTCAACAGGTGCCCATTGCTGAGTATAGAGAGGTCGTGGGACGGCTTCCCAGTTTATGGCCTATGCTAAGAGGGTGAAGAGACAGACCGCGGATCTCTTAGGCCGATTGGCTCGCCAGACAGCAGAGTCAGTTTCTTGCGGGAAAAGGCCTCGGACTGATGAGTGATCACGTGGCGGTGGCGACGTCTCCTTTCTTTTGATGCCCGAGTAGATAGAATCCCCTATTCCCTTTTCGGTTGATGATGTATTTATTGCCTCGGCGTAGGCGAAGACAATTTTTCTTTTTGTACCTATGCAACAGTTATTTCCTAACTCTAACACACAATACATTAGTTGATTTAGTTTTTATTTCTGACTGTGTAAATGAATTGATTCACATCCGGTTGGTCAACCGAGGGGTAATTTTATGAAATGGATTCGTGTTGGGTCATTTGTATGTGATGTATAAACTGTTTCGAGTGCGTTTCTGAGGTGATTGAGACATGTTTTGACTTGTTGGGTGTAAGTACCCCAATCTGAAACCGACCTATCTTAGAGGTAGCCTTAGCACCGTTTCAGGGATAAGCTAATAGGCCAGGACCTCCCTAGGATAAGCTATAAATTCCAGGACTACTCTGGTATAAAATTGGAAAAATCCAGAAGCTCGCCAGGCTGAGCCGTACGGATGCTTTGGGTACTAGAGAGGCCTAGCCGTACGGCTGGTTTGGGCACCCTCAGTCCCTATAAATAGAACCCCTTGCTGATCATTTCAGGGGGGGGAGAAACATTAGAACTAAGGTTACTCTGTCGAATTCACCTCAGAATAGTGTGAGTAAGAGTGAACAAAGAGTGAAAGAGAGAAAGGAGGATTGGCCTAAACCAAGATAGGTGAAGCCACCTTCTCCCCCTCCCTTCTCTTCATCTAAGAACTCTATTTATCTTTGATCTTGTCATTTATTGTTGATCTTTACATTCTTGCAAGTCTTGTCCATTCAAGCAATATACATATATCTATTATTATTTATATTTCCTAGTCCAAGCCATGAGATGATCAAAGGTGCCCTCCATACTTTGTGTGGAAGAGGTTCAAACCTAGTTTGATCATGGCTTGTTGATTGTTCATTTACATTCTTGTCATGGATGATGCTCTTGTTGTTCATTTTGCTCATTTTAAGCTATGATGATCATGTTGAGGATAAAGTCTCAATCTTTATCCTCATCACCTTGATCTAGCCCAAAATTCCCAAGTTTGGGTAATAAAGATCCAATCTTTATGGTTTGTTCTTGTCCTTAAAGGATTAATCTTGCTTAGAAGAGTCATTTTGATGGTAAAGTTTCAATCTTTACTCATCAAATGGTCACTATGGCTCAAAAGGGGCCACCTTTTTCATGTTTCTCCCATGATTGCTTTTGATCATGCCCAAACTCTTGTTTTGGGAGGTTCTTTGATGATCAAATGGCATAGGAATGAGTTGTTAATGTTGTTTTGTGTTGGAATAACAAACTGGAATCAGAACAGTTTGGTCCAGTTCAAGCAGAATGCTCTGTTTCTGCCTGGAACTGGACTGTTGCTTGAACAAACTGTAAAATCCCAGGAGTGGTCTCCCCATCCGTACGGCTACTTTGGCCCTATGGGGAGATTAACCATTTTGCCCTTCTGTCTTCTGTTTTCTTGTCAAACAAACCCTTTTTCAGTTGAAAAGATAAATAAAAAGTTAAAACAAAGATTTTCCGTTAAAACACACACACACACATGCACTTTTGTTAACTAACAAGGGAGACTCGGCTTTGTCCGAGGCAACTTGGGAGGACGTAAAAACTCTTCCCAAGTTGTAACCTGATCTCCGAACCTTTGAACTCAAACCTTTTGTTGTGTTTCGTGCAATCATGTGCAGCGGAAGATAGACATGAATAAAACCCAATAGCCTAGATCCGCTATGAACAATAATTCATAATAACAAGATGAAGGAAACTAACCCTTGTAGATCGTTATGTAAAACTTGGATTAAGAGTTAAGACAAACGCCCCCTACCGGTGATCCACACAACGAACAGATTTCAAGAACGCCTTCTTGAACTTGACTGCTAGGTCTTCGGATTGATCAACGATGTTGAAGAACTATTCTTCAAAGCTCCTAATTGTTATTGTGACTTGATAATTGAGATTAATCAATCACAATAACCCAAGAATATAATGTGTGATTTCTTTCTCTAAGAAAGACTTTGGAATTGATCAAATCAACTAACTTAGGGAACAATTCCCGTCAGTCTGTATTTATATTCTAGGGGTTTCAGAAACCCTTTAGGACTTAGGTTTTCTTGTCCAACAAGAGTTTTCCTAAAACTGATTCTGCCGGGCAAAACCATCCGTACGGATGTTTTTGGAAGCATCCAGATTCAGCCGTACGGATCCTTGCAGCAGGATCCGTTTTACTTCGTTTTTCGCTCCTTTTAATTATCCGTTCTGCGTGTGTGACCCAATAGGATTATACTAAGTTGGCAACGAGTCCAAACCAGTCAAACCTCGTAAGTCATAAGCGGACTCTAGCAAGCCATTATGACTACCCAATTAGTATAACTTTGAACTCCAAAGTTTCCTAAAATAGAGCATAACACAATCTCTTTGTTACACGATGTCTATTGAACGTAAGCCATGGTCAATGGTCAACTTACATTTGTTCAATGCTTTCTCGATCCCGAATGTATTGATAATACAAATCTTATTTGAGCACGGCCATGCATTTCATCAATACCATTCATCGAGTGGCCAAAGCTTGACATCTCTCTTGACGAGGAACAAATCCCATCTTGGCTTATTACTCTTCCCTACATGATTCCGATTATGCCAATCATATTCTTTATAGCTATCCGGTTAGGGATAACGTTTGAATACGTCAAACATAATGTTCATCATGTGGAAGACTGTAATAACCTCAGGTCTAAAGATTCCAGTGATATAACTATATGAGACTTAATTATGACATTGTGACCATGACATAAATCTCATAGGGGCCAGTCCAGTATTTGTTCTCCAACAAATACCCATAAGTCTAATTGTATCCCATACACCATAATCATCATATGATTATCTATTAAACTTATACTAATAATTAATCATAATTATCAGGGACGGGAATTATTATAATAAACATGCAAAAGACATAATAATCAAACATTCAATATCTTTATAAATAATAACATTTGTTTTACAAACAACATGCCTAGAGCATAACACCAACAATCTCCCACTTGCACTAGGCCTAATTAATGTATCGAATACCCATAGACCTAACATGACCATCATGCTTTGCTTGCGGAAGACCCTTTGTCAATGGGTCTGCAATATTATCATCAGTTGGTACTCTGCATATATTTACGTCTCCTCTATCAATGATCTCTCGAATGATATGAAAACGCCTAAGTATGTGTTTGGATTTCTGATGCGATCTAGGTTCCTTTGCTTGAGCAATAGCACCATTATTATCATAATAAAGGTCTATTGGATTAGCAATGCTAGGAACCACTTCTAGTTCACCAATGAACTTTTTAATCCAAACAGCCTCTTTAGCAGCATCGGATGCAGCAATATACTCAGCTTCAGTTGTAGAATCTGCTACGGTACTTTGCTTAGAACTCTTCCAGCTAACAGCACCTTCATTGAGCACAAATACAAATCCAGATTGCGATCTAGAATCATCCTTGTCGGTTTGGAAGCTTGCATCTGTGTAACCACTTACAACTAGATCATCTTCCATTCCTCCATACACCAAGAACGAATCTTTAGTCCTTCGTAAGTACTTAAGAATCGTCTTGACTGCAATCCAGTGACTCTCACCAGGATCTGATTGGTATCTGCTCGTCATGCTCAAAGCATACGAGACATCGGGTCTAGTACATATCATGGCATACATGATGGATCCAATAGCAGAAGCGTATGGAATCCCAATCATTCTCTCACGCTCATCAGTTGTCTTAGGACACTGATTCTTGCTTAGAGATATGCCATGACCTACTGGCAAATTTCCTCTCTTAGAGTTTTCCATGCGGAATCTCTTAAGAACTTTGTCAATATATGTATCTTGACTTAAACCAATCAATTTCTTGGATCTATCACGATAGATCCTTATGCCAAGGATGTAAGCGGCTTCTCCCATATCTTTCATTGAGAAACACTTTCCTAACCAAGTCTTTACAGACTGCAGTGCAGGAATGTCATTTCCAATGATTAATATGTCATCAACATATAGCACAAGAAATAGTACTACACTCCCACTAATCTTCTTGTATACACAAGGTTCATCTTCATTCTTGATGAAGCCAAACTTTTTGACCGATTCATCAAATCAAAGATTCCAACTCCTAGAGGCTTGCTTCAATCCATAAATGGATCTTTGCAATTTGCATACTTTGTTAGAATTTTCTGGAATTACAAAACCTTTAGGTTGTGTCATATAAACATCCTCAAGTAAGTTCCCGTTAAGGAACGCTGTTTTGACATCCATTTGCCATATTTCATAGTCAAAATATGCGGCTATGGCAAGTAAAATTCTTATAGACTTGATCATTGCTACGGGCGAAAAGGTTTCATCATAGTCGATTTCATGAATCTGCCTATAGCCTTTCGCTACAAGTCTAGCTTAATAAGTATGCACCTTACCATCCATGTCAGTCTTCCTTTTGAAAACCCACTTGCATCCTATGGTTTTTACACATTCGGGCGCATCAATCAAGTTCCAAACTTGATTGTCATACATGGACTTAATTTCAGATTCCATGGCTCCAAGCCATTTATCTGAATCAGGAGCGGACATCGCTTCTTGGTAGGAAGTAGGTTCTTCATCAACTATGACTTCCACTTCATTGCTATCCGTCATGAGAAATCCATATCTCTCAGGTTCGGATCGCACCCTACCAGTTTTGCGAGGAACTTGAGTATTCTGAATAGGTTCGACAACTCCTTGTGAAACTTGTTCAGATCCAACATTTTGTTCCACATTATTTTTAGGTTCTCGAACTTCTTCGAGATTAATTTTACTCCCACTAATTCCTTTGGAGAGAAACTCTTTCTCTAGAAAGGTACCATCTCGGGCAACAAACACTTTGTTGTCCGTGCGGTTGTAAAAGTAATAACCCTTAGTTTCCTTAGGGTAACCCACAAAATAACACTTGTCAGATTTTGGTGTAAGTTTGTCAGAGATCATTCTCTTAACATAAGCATCACAACCCCAAATCTTCATGAAAGACAAACTAGGTTTTCTTCCAGTCAACATCTCATATGGAGTCTTTGGAACAGATTTAGTTGGAACTCTATTTAGTGTAAGAGTAGCAGTTTCTAGTGCATGTCCCCAAAAGGTTAAAGGAAGATCAACTTGACTCATCATGGAGCGGACCATATCTTATAAAGTCCTATTTCTCCGCTCAGACACACCATTCCATTGTGGTGTTCCAGGTGGAGTTAATTGTGAAACAATTCCACAATCTTTAAGATGATTGTCAAATTCTTGGCTTAAATATTCTCCACCTCGATCAGATCGAACTGCCTTAATAGTTTTGCCAAGTTGATTTTGTACTTCATTTTGAAATATTCTAAATATCTCAAAAGATTCACTTTTATGTTTCATTAAGTAGAAATAGCCATATCTACTAAAATCATCAGTAAAAGTTATGAAGTATTGATTTCCTCCCCTAGCACTGCTGCTCATTGGTCCACACACATCAGTATGTATGAGTCCCAATAAGTCACTAGCCCTTTCACTACTCTTAGTGAAAGGTGTCTTTGCCATTTTTCCAAGTAAACAAGACTCACAAGTTTCATATGATTTAAAATCACGTGAATCCAAAAGTCCGTCCCCATGGAGTTTTGAGATACGCTTCTCATTAATATGACCAAGACGGCAGTGCCACAAATAAGTATGATTTACATCATTAGGTTTGGATTTCTTATTTATATTATAAATATTCTCATTATTTCCATTCTCAACATCAAGAACATAAAGGCTATTAAATAAACATGCAGTACAATAAAGCATATCATTTAAATAAATAAAAAACTTCTTATTTTTGATAAGAAAACTATAACCTTCATTATCCAAACAAGAAACTGAAATAATATTTCTACTCAAATCCGGAACGTAATAACAATTGTTCAAAACAAGAATTAATCCGCTAGGGAAAATGACATCATATGTTCCTACGGCTAATGCAGCAACTCTTGCTCCATTCCCCATGCGTAGGTCCACTTCGCCATCTTTGAGTAGCCTCCTATTCCTTAGTGCCTGCACATTTAAACAAATGTGAGATCCACATCCGGTATCTAATACCCAGGAACTAGAAGTAGAAAGTAGAATATCTATAACATAGATACCTGAAGTAGACGCAGTTCCACTGCTCTTCTTCTTCTTTAACTCTTCCTTGTAAACCTTGCAATTTCTTTTCCAATGACCAATCTCATTGCATTGGAAACAGATTGCATCCTTTTGGGAAGTAGGTTTAGCCACATCAGCATTAGCAACAATTGCCTTGCCAATCTTGGGTTTGACAACTTTTGTCTTAACCCCTTTGCCTTTGCCTTTAGAGACTTTTCTTCCTTTTGTCACTACGAGCACAGGAGCGACTTCTTTACCGATTTTCTTTTCCGCTGTCTTTAGCATCCCATGCAACTCAGACAGGGACTTATCCATCCCATGCATATTAAAGTTCATGACGAACTGATTATAGCTTTTGGGCAATGAATTAAGAATAAAATCAGTGGCCAACTCAACATCAATGGGATGGCCAAGCCTCTCTAGATGCTCAAAATGAGCCTTCATCTTCAAAACATGAGGGCCCATAGACTGCCCTTCGCTCATCTTGCATGAGACCAAGGCAGCTATAATGTCGAACCTCTCTTGCCTTGCTTGTTCTTGAAACATATCTTTCAACGAAAGAGCAAGGTCAAATGCCTCCAAGTGTTCAAGAGTCTTCTGAAGCTCTGGACACATGGCCGCAAGCATAAGACAACCCACCTCACGAGAATCACTTTTGTGTTTCTTGTAGGCGTTTCTCTCATCCTTGGGTGCATTAGAAGCAGGTTCTTCTTCAGGAACGGGCTCATCAAGAATATAGAGCTTGTCCTCATGCTTTAGAACAATTCTAAGGCTACGGATCCAATCCGTGTAGTTAGCTCCATTTTCTTGAAGTTTTTCCTTCTCAAGGATAGATCGCAATGATAAAGAACCAGTACTTTGAGCCATTATCTACAATTATGCAAACATATAATTAAATATAAGTACCAACTTAATTAAAGATATTATAAGTATTTCACAAATACTCCCACTAAATTATATAACCTTCAAATACATCCAATGTATCATATAATTTAAATGGGCTAAGATCCAACTTTAATTTAATTTCAAGTCCGCTTTAGCGATACTGCTCAAAATTAAATTAATTAGGTAGACAACTACTTGTCAATCATATCATATATGACTCTTAGATCCTTTATGAGATTTAGACATCACATGTCTAACATATTTCAATCTCATCTGTGCCTTAGGCCCAAAACTTTGTCTTTTGATAGCCCAATTAAGTCAAACCATTTTAAACGTATAGGAATCACTCTTTCCTCATCTTATTCATAGATGAATATAATTAATGCGCCTCGCTTTGGCAGAGCCCGCATAAAACTACCCATGTACTCATAAGTGTTTTAATCATGGATTGGCACTTAACTTAAATTTTAAGAAGGTTCACACACATAAAGTTAATCAATTAACCGAATTAATTTTATGTGACATTAGTTGCGCTAGTTAGGGATAAAAGTCTGAAATCATGAGATTTCTCCAATCTTAAACTCCTTTAAGATTCTGATCTTATTAATGCTCTGGACTTCTGAATTTGAATCTGTTTCAGGAAACATGGTTTAACAACCAGCCATCTGAAACAAATCATAGTCAGTATAACCCAAACCATCCGTACGGATGTTTCTGGAAGCATCCAGATTCATCCGTATGGATAGTTATGCATATCTCAGAAACATTGAACTCTTCAGGATTCTGGAACTGCATCCGCAGAGCATCTTGAAATTGAGAGCACAAAACGTACGGTCGAAACTAAGCCAAAAGGCATCCACATTCCCGAACTAAGATCAAGAAATCAGGCAACTTCTCTATACGGTCGAAACTAAGCCAAAAGGCATCCACATTCCCGTATAGATTGGTCGCATGTCTCAAGATCCTTTCAATGTCTCTTAATCTCATAGATTACAGCAATTCTAAACTCTTTAGAACTCTGATTTCTGCAACTATTCTGAATTCTCAACAGATAACTGTTTCAGGAAACACGGTTTCGAAAACCAGCCGTCTGAAACCAGTTTCTGTTTCCAGGTTCGAATTCTGCAAACAATTTGCAGAACAATCTGAACATGAGAAGTCAGAATGAAATCTGGGAGTGGATCAAAACCATCCGTACGGATGTGTTTGGAGGCTCCCAAACCAGCCGTACGGATTCTTAGGTAGAATCCCAGTTTTTCCAGATTTTTTTAGATTTCAGAAATTCGATCAATCTTAATATCGTGTTTATACATAATCGGATTACAGAAACATGAAATTGCAGATTACGAATTTTAACCCATCTAATTCATATATTCAATAACCAATTTATTCCACATACAAATTAGATCAAGATCATCAATAGAATAATCCAATTACAACATGATAATCTAAGCATGTAATCGTACATATTAATCAAATCAATATTACAACCACATCAACTAGCATGCATATTTTATATCTCATATAAAATCCATCACATAAATTCATCTATCTCATGATCATATCAATTAAATAATCGCATTAAATAATTATATCATGATAATATTAGAATTATTGATCATCAACGGGGCTCTGATACCACTGTTGGGTTTCGTGCAATCATGCGCAGCAGAAGATAGACATGAATAAAACCCAATAGCCTAGATCCGCTATGAACAATAATTCATAATAACTAGATGAAGGAAACTAACCCTTGTAGATCGTTATGTAAAACTTGGATTAAGCGTTAAGACAAACGCCCTCTACCGGTGATCCACACAACGAACAGATTTCAAGAACGCCTTCTTAAACTTAACTGCTAGGTCTTCGGATTGATCAACGATGTTGAAGAACTATTCTTCAAAGCTCCTAATTGTTATTGTGACTTGATAATTGAGATTAATCAATCACAATAACCCAAGAATATAATGTGTGATTTCTTTCTCTAAGAAAGACTTTGGAATTGATCAAATCAACTAACTTAGGGAACAATTCCCGTCAGTCTGTATTTATATTCTAGGGGTTTCAGAAACCCTTTAGGACTTAGGTTTTCTTGTCCAACAAGAGTTTTCCTAAAACTGATTCTGCCGGGCAAAACCATCCGTACGGATGTTTCTGGAAGCATCCAGATTCAGCCGTACGGATCCTTGCAGCAGGATCCGTTTTACTTCGTTTTTCGCTCCTTTTAATTATCCGTTCTGCGTGTGTGACCCAATAGGATTATACTAAGTTGGCAACGAGTCCGAACCAGTCAAACCTCGTAAGTCATAAGTGGACTCTAGCAAGCCATTATGACTACCCAATTAGTATAACTTTGAACTCCAAATTTTCCTAAAATAGAACATAACACAATCTCTTTGTTACATGATGTCTATTGAACGTAAGCCATGGTCAATGGTCAACTTACATTTGTTCAATGCTTTCTCGATCCCGAATGTATTGATAATACAAATCTTATTTGAGCACGGCCATGCATTTCATCAATACCATTCATCGAGTGGCCAAAGCTTGACATCTCTCTTGACGAGGAACAAATCCCATCTTGGCTTATTACTCTTCCCTACATGATTCCGATTATGCCAATCATATTCTTTATAGCTATCCGGTTAGGGATAACGTTTGAATACGTCAAACATAATGTTCATCATGTGGAAGACTGTAATAACCTCAGGTCTAAAGATTCCAGTGATATAACTATATGAGACTTAATTATGACATTGTGACCATGACGTAAATCTCATAGGGGTCAGTCCAGTATTTGTTCTCCAACAAATACCCATAAGTCTAATTGTATCCCATACACCATAATCATCATATGACTATCTATTAAACTTATACTAATAATTAATCATAATTATCAGGGACGGGGATTATTATAATAAACATGCAAAAGACATAATAATCAAACATTCAATATCTTTATAAATAATAACATTTGTTTTACAAACAACATGCCTAGAGCATAACACCAACACCTTTGTCATTTTGTTGGGTTTAAAATTAACAAAATGTGGCGACTCCGTTAAATTGGTCCGGTTCCCGCGTTTGGTATTTCGCCCTTGAAACTTGCTCGTGTTTTTTTGGGGCGGGATCCTTAAAGTGGCGAATCCGCTGGGGATTAGAGTGCTTTCGGACTTCTTTCTAGAAGATTCGGGGGCATTCTTGTGTGGGTCAAACTCCCGTTCCCGTTAGTTGACTTCTTGCATATTTGTGTGTGTTTGATGTTTCTGTTTGAACTGTTTTGAGTACATACGTTCTGGAAATACAATAAACTGGGGCCTGATGATCAGAAGTTGGAGAAACTGAGAAAAATCTCCACCCTCTTGCTTTAGCCGTACGGCTACTTTGGGTAGGGGATCAGAATGTTGCAAATTAACAATTTTGTGCAGGGCTGCAACATTCTGGATGCCCCTCTGCTTCTTCTTGTCCAGGTTCCAAATTTACAGTCTTACTTGTGCACATTACCTTCATTCTTTTGGCCAAAACTTGATTTAAAAAAAAAACTTGGTTATGCATAATCTTTTGTCAATAAAAATGGTTTTCAAAGCCTCATTGTGCATAACCCTTTTGTAAAGATTTCTTGAGTCTTCTTGTTGTGCACAACTTACTTGGTACAAATGGTTTCAATGTAAAAATTGTTCTTTTGCAAAATGTTTGATTCAAAATTCTTTGTTGTGCACAACTTGGTACATGTACAAGTTTTGGTCTTTGTTTGTTCATATTCCTTGATTTGTTGTGTGTATAAATTGTTTAATCCATGCTTGTTCATACTTTTTCATATCTTGCTTATGCCATGCTCATCATATCGAAAAACGGATTGAAAATCTCTATTTTGACTAAAAAGGGAACATAGAATGGCTTCACACTACGCGCACTTGACCTTGCACGTTCCAAATGCCCTTTTAACCCGGGATGGATGCCACGATGCAGCTCGTTGGGCGCTCTTGTTCCCTTCGATGCGCGCACGGGTCCATTCCACCTTCCCTTCCGAGCCGAGTCAACCACACTTGTCCGTGACACACAAATACCGTGACCTTGGTTGGTTTTTGGTCTAGCTCACGTTGCCACGTCCATAACGCGTGTCCAAAGTTAATTGTGGCCAAGTTAACGCCCGAGTTGTGACTCCTTGATGAAATGCAAGCGTGGCCTAACCAGCCTTTAACTCGTGCGTTAATGATGACCGCTAAGGTCATGTGCAGACACTGTGTTTAAGCCCTAATGTACCATAAGGCCATGGTCAAGGACTGAGACGCCTCATTCAAATTGAGGTCATGTCGGAATATCGGTGCAGCCTTCGGTGTAGCCTTTGGAAAATCGATTCCGACTGGGGCTTAATCATGATTAGGATGACCCGCGCATTGGGAACCTTGCGACGCACTAGACCCTAGGTTCGTTTCTTTTGGTCGGTGGAAGCCGCTTGCCCTATAGGACCCTCGCTCGGGATAGTCTGTCACGACCCGAAAACTAGGTTCTATTTTATTAGTAATAAATAATTATTATTTATTTATTTGCTCATTTATTTATTTAAATTATTATTTAATTAATGAATTATGTGTGCACTTTATGTGTTATAATAAATTATGACTAGCATTTTATTTGGGTCCTTAGTGCTAGTGTAGTATTATTTGGCCTTGGTTGTAGAAGGAAGTTGTAGAGTTGTGTAGTTAAGTGGGGGAGGGGGTTTAAGTGTAAGTGTTGAAATAATTTCCCCTACTCCCTCCCTACTCCTCCTCTTCTCCCTCACTCTTCCCCTTCTCCCTCATCATTCCCAGCTTATTTCTCTCTCTCTCTAGCTCAAAATGGGTAAGTTTCTCTCTACCTTCTCTCTACATTTTCATCATCTTCCTCTCATTATTTCTCATTTCTTAAATCATGAATCTTGTTTAGATCGTCGATAGGATCGTAGGAAGCCAAAAATATTCGAGTTCCGGCAACTTTGAGAAAATCCGGGTAAGTTACTTTTCCCCCATTTATGTTAAAAATGCTAATCTTTAACTCTATTGATATTCTTGTTGATATCCATGGCTTCTTGGTTGAGTTTAGAATTTATTTGGTTTTTGGGTAAAAATGGTGATTATTATGAATGTTGGAATTTAATCTTGGTTTTGTTTGATAAATGATGATATTTAGGTCCCCTTTCTAGTTTATAAGTGTCTTGGTTCATGTTTATGCTTGGTGGAAAGTTAGTTGTGGTGGATTTGGAGAAATTGTGAAAATGGTAAGAATTCTTGAAGAACCCAGCTGCTGATCCCGACCAAAATCCAGACCGGGCGCCCGCCCACTTCCCCCTTTTCTGACCATTAGTTTCTGTTATAATGGGCGCCCGCCCGCCCTGTTTTTCTGGGAATCGTTCCTTGTTTAATTTAGGTTGAATTGTATACTCGGCCTAGACTTTGGGTGCCTCTCTACTTTAATTAAATAGACTCTATGGGATACTCTAATGCTGAAATTGGTTCCTTTGTGGACAATGGTATGATGTAGTTTGATCAAGTATTGTTTAGGAATGTTTGGGCATCTTATGATGTGTTCGTGATTGTTCCAATCGAATGGATTTTCGAGTAAGACTTGGTCTAGGTTTTAGGCGATGTCCTATAGTACCTAGAGGGTTGTTATTGGACACTAAAGTATAGGGTTTAGTCCGGTCGTGATCATGTTCTAATAAGGGTAACCTTTTGGATTCGTCTGGGGTGTTTAGAATTGGTTCGTTATGGACGGAGGTAAAGCGTGAATTGGCAATTGGGTACTTACGGTCTGATTAACCTTAAGGTGTATTCATTCTGATTTCCTACTTTGGAATTCCAGGTGTGATGAGATGGTTGAGTTCATAGTCCTAATATATCTTTATGAGTAAATGTTTAGGGTCATTTTGGTAATAGTCATTGTGCCATTTGTGAGCGACCGTTTGGGTTGTGCTCTTTATGATTAACTTGTGGGTATCATATTTAGGATGTATTTGGTACGTGCCTTATCTTGGAATCATTATGTTTTAATGGTCAATGTTGTTGGACTCTTTTATGAGAAACTCCTTGTGTTTATTGTTGTTGAACTCTTCTTGAGTAATCGTTTGCATCTTTTATGGTGATCAATTGGTATGGTTCCCTACTTTGGAATCCTTAGTTGTTTATTTGAGCTAGTATTTTATTACTTAGCCCTTACTTGAAAGTCCCAGCTGGTATTTTGTGTGTGTTTGGGCGATACGAAACATTATGATGGCACAGCCAAGTCCATTGTGATGTTGACCATTGTTTTGCCCCATTATTACCCTCCTCCAGATTGGCCTTGGATGTGAGAAGAGCTAGCTCCTTTGTGTGCATTTTAGCTTTACTTGGAGCATGACTTTGTGGCATGTCTCCCGTCCCTTGTGACACTTCATTTGGTTATTGGTTCCGGTACCGGGTTTCTCTTCAGCTTTTATGCTACTATGAAGATGGTTTGTTGATCGATGGATTGATCGGTCGCTTCTGACCGGGGGTTTTCTCTTCGGCTTTCATGCTATTATGAAGATGTGATTGGTTGGTTATTGAAGCTGCGCAGCGATCCTTTATTTGGATGTATCGGTTTGGAAATCTTGGCTAATATCCTTTGTTATGTGTTTACTTTCCGCTGCTATCTGTTAACTGTTAATTGTTACATGCTATGTGATATTTATCACTGTTTATTGCTTATTGCATTATAGCATGTCATGTAGTTGCATTAGTAACTTGCTGAGATTTTATCTCACCCCGTTTATTTCCATCTTCGTTTTTCCTTAACCCCCCCCCAGGAGGAAAAAAGGATTAGGATTCGCGGATCGAGGAGGACGTCGAGAGGATTGAGATTTTGGGGTAGGTTGTTATGGATCGGTTTACATTATTTAAATGTATAACCTTTTGGGGATAGTTTTACCATTATTGACGTCATTAAGAATTGTATATTTTATTCTTTTGGATATAAGCTGTGGAGCTTATATTAGATGTACTTTGTTGATTTAAACTTGGATTTGTAAAATCTTGTGTTATCATCTTTTGGTTCAAAATGGAATTTTTAACTTCTATATTTTAGAGTTTTGGTTTTAAGTCGACGTCCAGCTCGCGATCTCGGGCCCGCGGGGTCGGGGTCGCGACATAGTCCGTCTATGGGAGCGTGCAAGACAGGTGAAAAACGAGGGGTCTATAGGCGTAGTGATGGCCTCCACTGATCCAGGGTTTAGATTAGTTGCGAAAAAGAAGAGAAATCTTTTCCAACCATTTAGGAATAAAAATGTGTTTTAAGTAAACTTGAATGATTTATTAATTGCGCGTTGCACGAGCTTGCTCCGTTTTTGCTTCCTGTCTTTGATACATTGCATTGTTTCGCTAACCAGTGTCACCCCCGTTAAGTCTTTGGAAGGATCCATGTTATCCTTCAAGACCTCCGTCAAGTCCCGTTAAGCCTTCGGATGGATCCATGTTATCCTCCAAGACTTTTGATTAGTCCCGTTTAGTCTTTGGATGGATCCATGTTATCCTCCAAGACTTTTGATTAGTCCCGTTTAGTCTTTGGACGGATCCATGTTATCCTCCAAGACTTTTGATTAGTCCCGTTTAGCCTTTGGACGGATCCATGTTATCCTCCAAGACTTTTGAATAGTCCCGTTTAGCCTTTGGACGGATCTATGTTATCCTCCAAGACTTTTGATTAGTCCCGTTTAGCCTTTGGACGGATCTATGTTATCCTCCAAGACTTTTGATTAGTCCCGTTTAGTCTTTGGAAGGATCCATGTTATCCTTCAAGACCTCCGTCAAGTCCCGTTAAGTCTTTGGAAGGATCCATGTTATCCTTCAAGACCCTCGTTAAGATCCCCATTGAGACCCTAGGCAAAGTCCCCTAGGTCCCCGTAAAGATCCCCGTTAAATTCTAAGAATAGTCCCCTAGGAAGCCAGTCAAGTCCTTGGATGGATTCTCGTTAAGACATTAGTCGTGTTCGTCCTTCCCTCTTAAGATTCTAAACCCGTTCGAACTACGGTGACCTGAGCCTCTCATCACGTGGGACCCCCTCCCTCGTGGTGAGGGGAACGTAGGCAACTTCGGCCCGGTCAAATATCCCAAATAGAGACACGGTGTCTTTAACCCAAGTGTTCACCCAATGTTTACCCGAGCCTAAACTACCTTTTTTTTCGTGGCTTAGATGAAGTGGAAGAGAGCATCATGTCGCCGACTGGTGCGTGTGGAGTCAGAAAGTTCCCCGGTCACTACAACCTCTCCGATCCGGTACCTCAGAAAGATCACTTCAGTGGACAGTAGCTTGAGAAATGACGCCGCGGATAATTCGGATGGCCTAACGAACGAAGAGTTGTTCCAAGCTTCAGAAACCCCCGGGGCTGAGAAAGAAGTCATCACAGATAGCCACAGAGAAACGCAAACTCCGTCTGATGAGTCGACGAGGCAAAGAGTGTTACAGCTCTGTTTCAAATTGATGGGCCATTCACCAAGGTGACCAACCATAATCAAAGGGTGGAAGCTACCCGACCCCCGGATTGTAACCAAAGATTTCCCCCTCCATCTCATCAAAATACCGAGACCTCCATTTCTTCGCCCCAACACGCCGTCGTCCACAACGAGCCTCTCACTCAAATCTTCCTCACTCCGCCTCATCCCAAATCCAACATCTCCCATAAGACACCTCCTATAAAACCCCAAACACAACCCACTCAAAAGGCCCGCAAACCACTGTTCACACCAGTTACGCCTCAAGCATCATACTCACAACACCCTCCCAATCGTGTCCCTTCCCGATTAAATGCCATCAACCAAGTCACCAGAGATCAGTCACTATTTAAACCATATATGGATACCCGACCAGGCATCACTAACTTGCCTCCACCAGATTTTCCGATGAGATTCCGGGGTGGCCCGTATCATTTCTATAATCCAAGACCTTTTGGACCACAAGCTCCTTGCATGCCTCAAATGTATATTCCTGCAAGCAACCAAGGTTATGGGTATTCCTACACCCAGGCACTTCCACAGAATCCTCATGTTGGACCTCAGTCGGGTACGTTGTTGGGAAAAAGAAGGCAAATGGAAGCTAAGTTTGAAAGGACACTCGATGGGCACCCCTTTGCATTGAGTAGCGGTGATTCTCATCCCCACCACACTCCGGTCAACAATGAAAGAAAATCCAAAGGCCGAGCCAAGCTCCATTTCACAAAGTTTGAGGATTTCGGAATGCCCATAAGCAAAGTATTTGAAGGATTGGTCAAACAAGGCCTCATGTGGCCCCTCGAAGATTTTCGGCCAAAGAATCTTGAAAAACGTCGAGACAAGACCCAAAGGTGTGCCTTTCACAACTACCACGGCCATGATACCAATGATTGCACCGCCATAAGACGCATCATCTCGAAACTAATTGAGAAGGGGAAGCTTGGACGCCCCACACCCCCGACACAGCCAATGACCCGAGCGTCAACATGCTCAAATCTGTGACTTCCCCGATGATCGATAAATGGAGTGGTGTCCGCCCTAAGGAAAAAGAGCCCATGGTTGACAGAGTTGTCAATCCCATAGTGGGAGAGCCTGTTTTGGAAAAATTGGCAAAATCAGTGTCCCAAATGGTGGTTCCTAAAATCAGCAAAGCCGAAACGACGGAAGGCGTTTGGAAAAGATCAGTGGCACAGAAAATGTCTGAAGGGACGAATGCCCCGGGTTGGGAAATGAATGGTGTTGCGGTTGCCACAGCAAACGACGGAGTTCCGAAACCTCTCCTATCAACCTCCCCTTAGAAGGAGTCTGTTTTCATCCTTAGGAAGAGCCAATTGCTTTTAGGGCGTATGATAAGTCTTTAGGAAAAGTCGGTTAAGATGTCTGTTAGGTTTGGTTAAAGTCTTGACTCCCCGGTTGATGCCATGTGGTGACCATTTTGGGTCCATTGTCAGTTCTCTTAATAAGATTATTATTGCCATTTTTGCCTTGTCAAAAGCTTACAAAAAAAAAAAAAAAAAATGTGTGTGAGTCTTTCACTCAAAACAAAGGTGTGTCTTCCAAAAAAAAAAACAAAAAATAAAAAAATAAAAAAATGGAGATCAAGTTTTCTTAAAATAAAAGATCAAGTTTTTCCTAAAAAGCTAATCCGATAATGAAGCATTTTTCTCAAATCATGGTTATAATTTCACCTTGAGGTTTAATATGCTAAAAGTCCTTCGCGGTTCCGTCCACTGGAAGCATTGACCAAGGAGCCCACATCCGAATTGGCGTTCGAAACAACCGTCCACATGAGCAATGAGATCAAACAATTGGGACACCGTCTACAAGAAGAAGCCCAAGCTTCGGAAGGCCAAAGGCGGTTACATCACAGGGAAATCCATACTCTCGCCGAATCCAATGCACGGAGATTACGCACCTTGAAAGGGAATCACCAAAAGGCTTGGCCAACAGGCAAGCTCCCAACTCGCCCTCATGAGTAGACGACCCCGGCTATTGCAACGCCAAGCCAAGTGGAGGCCTCACGACATCTTTCCCGATGACATGGAACCCGAGTTCCCCGTGGAAGACATGGAATATGCCGCCGACAACCCCTCCAACAACTGTGGAAGAAAATGGATCATCGTGCTTCATGGGAACCCATACTTAAAAAAAAAATGTGAGTCTTCCATCCTCGTAGGTTCTAGAAAGAAAAAAAAAGGAGTCCATTCTGGACCGTGTCTTTTTATTTTTACAGAGTTCTGCACTTGGACATGTATGTACAAAGTTATCTAAATAAAAGAGTCATTTTCCTTCTCTTCTCTCTAGACATGAGACATTATTTGCAATATATGTTTACTCTTGAAATTGCCTTGCTTGTTATTATCAATTGATTGCTACGTCCCCAAAATGACGGATTGACTTCTAAGCATACTAGTCAATGACGACTCATTAAGGATGAATGGACCTAACACAAATGAAAAGTGCCAAATGCAAACAATTAATCTTGATATGAATAAATGTTGTGATCAATTGGCATGAAGAAACCATCAATGGCAAATCTTCCCTCATACATTACCCCGATACACAACCCGATACACCTTTCCTATACAAATCCTTGATGCGCATCAAGGGCATCCCGAGACAATGAAAAGGCGAGGATGTTGTTGCTCAACCACCAAGATTCAACCACGATCGCGCGTGCGCAACCAAGCAAAGGACTTCCCAGATCTTCAAAAGTCAAAGTAAGAAGTGGCAGAATTCCACCAAGGGGCTACAAATGAGCCAATGTCCAAGATAGCAAGTTGGGGCTAATGTTTCCCCTCTCTCTAAAAAAATGATAAGAGAGAAAGAAATGGATAATGGAAAAAAGGAAAGCAAATGAATATTGGCAAAGAGGAAGTTTACCTCAAAAGCTCACCAAGTTCACTGCAAAAGTCCACCTCAAAGAACATCCCGAGGAGTTCACCGCAAAGAAAAGCGATCTACATCAGCAAAGCAACAACATCCTTCGAAAGGACACCAACCCCAGCAAAAGAAGGCCCCACGGCCGAACTACAGCGACCTGAGCTCCTCAAACTGAGGGGAACGTAGGCAACCTTCGGGTCCGGTCACAGCATGAAATGAATCCATCAAACCTCGATCCCCCCAAAATGACCCGGTTCTCTTCCCTTGGTCCCATCAATGACCAATTTCCCAGATAATGACCAATCTCCCCATAAACACCTTTTGATCTTGCCATTGATCGAATCTTAATCTTAATTGATCACAACATTTATACATGTTAAGGCTAATTGCTTGTTATAATCTTGACTTAATAATAAACATGGTCCATTCCAGCAATCATTTGATGATATTAACTAGGGCAAGTTTCAAATGTCTCAACAAGTCTTCTTCTCTCTACATCTTAGGAAAGAGCTAAACACTTGTATTCTGTCGAGCAAGGGCTTCCTCCCGTTCCATGATAATACATTGTTCACCAAAATAAAGGGACTCTCTCCCGCCTAAATAAAGGCCCTTGCATGTCTCCTCCAAAAGATATATTAAGTCCTCATTTTATCAAGTCGGCTGGATCACTTATATGAAAAAAAAAAAGAAGAAAGGCACCAAAAAAGTAGCCCGCTAGGTTGAAAACCCGTAAGGGCGGCCTAGGCAAAAAACAGGGTGTGCCATAAAAGACGCAAAAGAGATGCCCGCTAGGTTGAAAACCCGAAAGGGTGGCCTAGGCAAAAGAAAGAGTGCGTCATGAAAAAAGGGATGGGTTCCTAACGTCATCAAAGGCCGCGAGACGACAACGGGTCCACGCCAACATCAAAAGTCGGAGGACGACATTGGGGCTACCTCCACAAGGACATGGGGCTACTCCGAGACATTCAATGACATGGGGGCTATGCCACCATCAACAGCAACAAGGACATGGGGCTACCCCGACACATTCAATGACATTGGGGCTACGTCGCCATCAATAGGAACAAGGACATGGGGCTACCCCGACATCGACAACAAGAGGTTTCTCTACTCCCGACCGCTCCTAAGAAATGGACAAAGCTCAAAAGGACTTTATGCATATAAACCTCGCGGTTAAGTTAAAACCAAAATTTGACTAAACATGTTTCGTTAAAAGATTTGCCTTCAAAAGTAAGCATTTTCAAATTTGGCCATTTGGCATCATTTATCAAAGACAATGTTTCAAGCAAAATGCTTTTGATCTCCCCTCAAAATGATTTTTCCAAAGTCTTGGACCCTTTTTGTCCACAATGAGTCTTGAAGGTCACCCCTAGGCTCTTTCCCGGTATCAAGAAAATGTGTCAACCATCCCGCAGTGTAGGCTTGACCAAATCTTCGTCCCCCGAGTGACCCTTTAGGTTAAAAAACCTTCGTCCCTAGAGTGACCCCTTTAGATTAAAACCTTCATCCCCCGAGTGACCTTTAGATTAAAGCTATGACTTAGAATAGTCGTTATAGGCTAGAGCCTTTGTCCCGGCAGTCCTTAGAGGGACGTAAGACCAGTTTTCCCATCAATCTCCCCAAAGATGGAGTTGACCCCGGTCAAGCTATGACTTAGAATAGTCGTTATAGGCTAGAGCCTTTGTCCCGGCAGTCCTTAGAGGGACGTAAGACCAGTTTTCCCGTCAATCTCCCCAAAGATGGAGTTGACCCCGGTCAAGCTATGACTTAGAATAGTCGTTATAGGCTAGAGCCTTTGTCCCGGCAGTCCTTAGAGGGACGTAAGACCAGTTTTCCCGTCAATCTCCCCAAAGACGGAGTTGACCCCGGTCAAGCTTAGACTTAGAATAGTCGTTATAGGCTAGAGCCTTTGTCCCGGCAGTCCTTAGAGGGACGTAAGACCAGTTTTCCCGTCAATCTCCCCGAAGATGGAGTTGACCCCGGTCAAGCTTGGACTTAGAATAGTCACCATAGGCCATCCCCGACGTAAGCCTAGTAAAAATATGTCCCGTGTAAGTCAACCCTCTCCTATAGAGTCAAGTTGACCGTATCCCCAGCAAGTCAACCCTCTCCCATAGAGCCAAGTTGACCATGTCTCGCCTCTGACCCCTAGAGTCATGCCTCCTTGCGGATCTAAGTAACCCCGCGTACCTCCGAACTACGTTAGGCTTGATTCCCCACGAATGGGATACGTAGGAATCCTATACCACTAGGTCCAGCCATGCAACCAAAATCGGTTAAAGTCGTCGTCCCGTCAGATTGGGATGCTTATTTCTATCAACAACCCCCGCTCCTTCGAAGCGACGTTGCCGAGGGGCTCTGTAAGTACCCCAATCTGAAACCGACCTATCTTAGAGGTAGCCTTAGCACCGTTTCAGGGATAAGCTAATAGGCCAGGACCTCCCTAGGATAAGCTATAAATTCCAGGACTACTCTGGTATAAAATTGGAAAAATCCAGAAGCTCGCCAGGCTGAGCCGTACGGATGCTTTGGGTACTAGAGGGGCCTAGCCGTACGCCTGGTTTGGGCACCCTCAGTCCCTATAAATAGAACCCCTTGCTGATCATTTCAGGGGGGGGGGGAGAAACATTAGAACTAAGGTTACTCTGTCGAATTCACCTCAGAATAGTGTGAGTAAGAGTGAACAAAGAGTGAAAGAGAGAAAGGAAGATTAGCCTAAACCAAGATAGGTGAAGCCACCTTCTCCCCCTCCCTTCTCTTCATCTAAGAACTCTATTTATCTTTGATCTTGTCATTTATTGTTGATCTTTACATTCTTGCAAGTCTTGTCCATTCAAGCAATATACATATATCTATTATTATTTATATTTCCTAGTCCAAGCCATGAGATGATCAAAGGTGCCCTCCATACTTTGTGTGGAAGAGGTTCAAACCTAGTTTGATCATGGATTGTTGATTGTTCATTTACATTCTTGTCATGGATGATGCTCTTGTTGTTCATTTTGCTCATTTTAAGCTATGATGATCATGTTGAAGATAAAGTCTCAATCTTTATCCTCATCACCTTGATCTAGACCAAAATTCCCAAGTTTGGGTAATAAAGATCCAATATTTATGGTTTGTTCTTGTCCCTAAAGGATTAATCTTGCCTAGAAGAGCCATTTTGATGGTAAAGTTTCACTCTTTACTCATCAAATGGTCACTATGGCTCAAAAGGGCATATTGGCCACCTTTTTCATGTTTCTCCCATGATTGCCTTTGATCATGCCCAAACTCTTGTTTTGGGAGGTTCTTTGATGATCAAATGGCATAGGAATGAGTTGTTAATGTTGTTTTGTGTTGGAATAACAAACTGGAATCAGATCAGTTTGGTCCAGTTCAAGCAGAATGCTCTGTTTCTGCCTAGAACTGGACTGTTGCTTGAACAAACTATAAAATCCCAGGAGTGGTCTCCCCATCCGTATGGCTACTTTGGCCGTATGGGGAGATTGACCATTTTGCCCTTCTGTCTTCTGTTTTCTTGTCAAACAAACCCTTTTTCAGTTGAAAAGATAAATAAAAAGTTAAAACAAAGATTTTCCGTTAAAACACACACACACACATGCACTTTTGTTAACTAACAAGGGAGACTCGGCTTTGTCCGAGGCAACTTGGGAGGACGTAAAAACTCTTCCCAAGTTGTAACCTGATCTCCGAACCTTTGAACTCAAACCTTTGTCATTTTGTTGGGTTTAAAATTAACAAAATGTGGCGACTCCGTTAAATTGGTCTGGTTCCCGCGTTTGGTATTTCGCCCTTAAAACGTGCTCGTGTTTTTTTGGGGTGAGATCCTTACATTGGGCAACCTGGGATTTGATCAGAGTTGTTGCTGTTCTGAACTGGGAGATGCCTCGTACGAGTCATCCTCTGAATCTGCGGCTGTTTCTCCTTTTTCCTCGAGGATTTGGTGTCCAAACTTGTATATAACACCTCTAGTCCGTCCTAGAATACCATGCAGCCTTAAATCAGTTCTGGGAACTTTTCTTTTGGAGTAAAATTCTCAACCTTTTGCTCCCAATGGCCCTAAGTAAGTCCGTCCCTTCATCAATAATTGTTGATGAGTTCTCCTTGGACTCAGAGTTAGTGGAATGCTACAAGGGTGATTTAGCAACTTTCTTTCGCTCGTTTGATAAAGCTCGTCAAGAAAGATTCGTGGAGATGTTAGGTTTAATATTATTTTCACCTTGAAGAATCTAAACCCGGATTGGGACCTTTTGAAGGGAGTTGCACGCTTCTGGGATCCATCGACTCATCTTTTCAACTTTTCACTTAATGAGATGGTCCCTACTGTAGAGGAGATGGCGGCTATCTTGGATATGCCATTGACCGGGGTGATTGCGGTTTCTAATTGTGACAAGGTACCGGTGGAGTCTCTTAGGGACTTATTGAGTATAGGCCTTCCCGAGGCGCAGAGTTATATTTATAACCGCTATGTCGATCTCCACTCTTTGCCTATGAGATTTAAAGGTCGGGTGACTCGCGGTCACGGGGTGGATTCCCAGTGTTGCCTCTTGGCATTATGTTTGTTCTGGAATGTACTTTTCATGAGCAAGTGTGGCATGGCGAACACATAGCTCGTAGACATTGTTCTGCAAGCTAGAGGACTGGCCTTCAACATAATCCCTCTTATCTTGGGGGAGACCCTTCATGGTCTTGATGAGCTTCACTGAACCGGCTCCATAACTCGGGGAAGTCCATTATTGTTGACTTTTTGGCTTAGAGAACATTTTAAACTGTTGGACTCTCCGGTCGAGTATTCTCCTTACACTTTCCATAGGCGGAAACTATTGGTAAAGTGTCTCAGCATCGAGGAGTGGGCCCTTCTTTTTGCCAAAGTGGAGACTGATGATATTGCTTGGTGCCCCTCCTTTTGGAAGGTGAGGCGGTTTGTAGCTAATACCCTTGGGTACGACAGGGTCGTTCTTCCGGGTTTGAGGGATTCCTCTTTCTATTTTGCTCGAAGGGTAATGCGACAGTTCGGTCAGCAGTAGGACACATTTGGGCCAGGGGGACGGCCTCAAGACATTTCTTTTATGGACTCAGAGTTTGCTACGAGCTTGGCTCGTGATTGGGGGCAAGGCACCACTATGGATCATTGGACCAATCTCCGCCATGAGGGAGGGAGTATTTATTTATCGGATAAGTACTTGGATTGGTTTCTTACAGAACTCTGTCCCAATGCTGAGGGTATTGATGACATTTGCCGTCCTTTGTTGGGGGACCAATTTAAGCCTAGCTTGAATCTGAGGAAGAAGGAAGCTAAGGAGGATCCTTCTAATATCAACGTGGATGCTACTCAAGACTTCTTGGACAACGAATTTTATGAGAAGAGGGCGGACGGCCACCCCGGTAAATTTCAAGGTCTAGATAGGCCTCACATGTTTGCACGATTGACTCCCTCGGTGTTCAGTCGACTTGATGTTCCTCCCGATTACGAGATACCTTGGTTCAAGAGGAAGAGGGATGACAAGGCAGATCGTGGTCAAGCCCCTACTAAGTTAAGGAAGAAATAGATCCTTAGGAGTATCGAGAGATTGCCATAGATAGACCAATGTTTAGATTTTTGGTATTATTTTTTTTGCAAGTTGGTATTCATGTTAGAAATTTTCTTATTGCTTTCTTGAAATGCATTCAGTTAATAAGAAGACAAGATTTTGATTTTATTTATTGAATAGACCAGACCAAAAGGCTGCCTATGTTCTCCTTTTACATCAATTAAATAAGGAGCTCAGGTCATCGTAGTTCTTGTTTAAGAAAGAGAAAAATATGTCTGCTGACTGACATGTCTCGTACGAGACATAGGTGTCTCGTACGAGACTGTCCCATATTCATTTTTTTTATGCACACCCTGATTTTTGCCTAGACCGCCCTTTCAGGTTTGCGAGCTTTCTCTTTTTTTTTTAAATAGGGGACGGAGCTATGAGTAGTACTTCTTCAACTTGTCCATGTTGACGGGCTTCGGCAGTTGATCTCCATCTAGGTCTGGGAGTTACACCGCTCCTCCAGAGAAGATCTTCTTGACTATGTAAGGGCCTATCCATCTTGGTCCCCACTTTCCCATAGGATTGAATGGTCCAGGATGATGTTCGCGTGGGACAAGGTCCCCTTCTTTGATGTTTTTGGATTTGACTTTCTTATTAAATGCTCGGGCCATTCTCCATTGATATGCTTGGATATGCTCGGCGGCTCGCAGTCGTCGTTCATCTAGCAGGGCTAGTTGCTCATAACGGCTGTTCAACCTTGCGACTTCATTCACTTGGTTTTCTAGGAGAACCCTTAGTGATGGTACTTCTAATTCGATTGGTAACACTGCTTCCATCCCATAGGCTAGGGCATATGGAGTTTCACCGGTGGTGGTACGGATCGAAGTACGGTAGCCCCAGAGTGCAAAAGGTAACTTGTCGAGCCAGTCTTAGCCGTTTTCCTAATGATGGTCTTTATGGTCTTGTTATCAGCTTTGATTGCTCCATTGGTTTGTGGTCGGTACGGTGACGACTATGTCTCTCTATCTTGTACTCTGCAAGTAGTTGATCACATTCTTTCTCAAAGTGCGTGCCATTGTCAGATATCATCTCATGATGTACCCCATATTGGCATATTATGTTGGTCTTAATGAACTCAGCCACCTTTTTGGCATTTAAGACTCTGTAGGATTGAGCCTCGATCCACTTAGTGAAGTAATCAACGGCGACCAACACGAATGAGTGCCCATTATGACCTGTCGGTGAAACTTTGCCAATAACGTCTATTCCCCACGTAGAAAATGGCCAAGGGGATGCCATAGGGTATAGCACGGACGGTGGTGCGTGTTGCAGGTTGGCATGTATCTGGCACTTGTGGCATTTTCTAACCATCTCGGTGCAGTCGGCTTCCATAGTAGCCCAATAGTACCCTAGTCGTACAATTTTCTTTGCTAGCATATTGCCATTCATGTGGGTTCCACAGACTCCTTGATGGACTTGGTCCATGATTTCTATGGCTTCATACTCGTCGGCACAGAGTAGACACTGCTCGTGGTGTTTCTTGTAGAGGCGATCACCTATGATAACAAATTAGGCGGCAAACTGTTCGAGGGCTATCTTCACTTTAGGTGATGCATCTGATGGGAATGTTCCGTCTAGGAGGAAACGCCATACATCATAATACCAAGGTTTATCGTCCAAGACATTCACAGAGTTACACTCTTCTTTGTAGTCTTGCAGGTCTATGATTGAGTAATAAGCAGGAGTCGTTTGCCTCACGACTTTAAAGGTCTTGACCTCAGTCCATTCAGGGATTTCAACAAGTGATGCTAGCATGGCTAGAGAGTCTTCTAAGCGGTTCTTATCTCTAGGAAGATAGTAGAAAGTGACCTCTTTGAACTGTTTGACCAAGTCTTGGAGATGGTCGTTGTATTTTTGGAGTGTAGGATCTTGTACCTTCCACTTTTTGAGTGACTGATAGATTATAAGTTGTGAATCTCCGTACACCTCTAGTTCCGTGACATTTCTTTCTAAGGCTGCTTCAAGCCCCACTATGCAAGCTTCGTACTCGGCAATATTGTAACGACCCCAAACCCCGGCACTATTTTTAGTCATAAGTTGAGCACTTGTGGGTGATGATCCGTCCCAATTTTATATAAAATTTACACTGAATATTATTTTATAAGTTAATTTGTGTTAGTTTGATTATTTTAAAAGACTTACTTGATCTATTAAAATATTAAATAAAAGTATTTGGGTTGCAAAATGTTTAATTAGCATGAGTAGAAGTTGAAATAGTTGAGTTAATATTTGTGAATAATGATAATGGGGTTAAGTGTTAAAGTTGAAACCTTGGGTTTTAATAGAAATTGATCTATTCTTGGGGGGTGTTTGGACAAGATGGAAACTTGTCCATTATTAATCTCTCTCCTTCCCTGCGCATGCCAGACACCCAAGAAAACTTTCCCCATTTCTCCCTCTGTTCTGCGTAGAAGGTAAGGGTTTTCATCTTGTTTGATTTTCTTTCTTTTTGATTACTCCTCTGTTTTAAAATCTAATTACACAAAAATATTCAGGGCGTTGAGTAGATCGTTTCTAGCTATTTAGAATAATTTTTCATCGGTATCAATTCCGGAGCAAGTAAGTTACTATTCTCCCTTTAACTATAATATTGCTCATGCATATTATATGTGATATTTTCTCTTGATAATTGTTGTTTTGTGGAAGTATTTGGGTTAATTGCTATATTGGTTAAATTGGGTGTTCTTATAGTTAGAATCAGTTTGTGGGTTATATACCTAAGGTTAGGGAGTTGTTATAGTACTTTTGAGACGGTGAAACAAAGGGATTATAAAAGAATTAAATTGGCCTGCGAAGGTGTGTGGGCGGCCGCCCAAATAGGGCGTGCGGCCGCACAATATTCTGGCTTGTTTTGGTCTTGGTCAGTGTAGCTTTTGGGCGACCGCACAACATGGTGTGGGCGGCCGCACAGACCTGCTGGAAGGTTAAGTTGTTCCAATTGAATTGATATAGGGTTCAATCCTTGTTTAGGCTTTGGGTCCTATGCTAGGGTACCTAGATAGGCGTTGTGGAACACAAAAGTGGTAGGAACGGTCCGTTTGTGATCGAGTTTGGAATGTGTAACCATTTGGGATTCATGTTGGTGTTGATCATCTTTATTATGATTTTGTGGGATTTCCTACTTTGAAATCCTTTGGTTGAAAAATGGTTTAATGCACTTGGTTGTTGGGCTCTTTATGAGCAGTTTATCATCTTTATGATGTACTTGGTATGGTTCCATATTTTGGAATCATATACTGATTGTGCTTTCGTTTAAAGTCCAGCTGGTTATACTTGGTTGAGTCAGGCAGTTGTAGGAGATTATAATGGCACCCGAGTCAAGTTCATTATAATGTTCCTACTGGTACCTTTTCTTTTTCCCCAGTCCAGATTGGCCTTGGATGGGATGAGCTAGCTCCCTTGTGTGAGCACTGGGTTATGACTTTGTGTCATATTCCCCCCATTGTTACTTTGGTTCTTATGGTTATGGTTTGGTTTTCGGAACCTCTGCTTCAGCTCTTCGATGCTGCTTTGTTGATGCTACTCTTCGATGCGGCCCGGTTGATATGGTTCAGATTGTTATATCCTTTTTGGGGAAACCTTGGCTCAGTATCCTTTGTAACGTGTTTATTTCAATCTTGTATGATGCATGATGAGTTGGTCGTTATTTCCAACTGGTATGGGACGGTTAGCGATAGGGATGCTTCTCATTTGTTGTTATATGCTCCAGTTATCCAGTTAATATATATGATAACATGCCATGTAGCTGCATTAGTAACTTACTGAGATTTATCTCACCCCGTTTCTTTTAATGTTGTTTTCCTTAGTTTACAGGAAAGCTAAAGGTAATAAGTTGTGAGAGCAGATGTCGTTGTGGGACTGTTCGGAGCAGGTTATACACTTTTGGGGTAGTTGCTCTACGGAGCCTTTGTGTTTGTGAGGCCATGGTTATATAGTATGTAACTACAGTGGTCATTTAGGTATATATATGATTAGTTGTTCTTGCTTCCGCACTTGTAAATAGTCTCCAAGTTATAATCTCGTTGAGGTATAGTCCTGATAGTTGAGGTGGTTTTGTCATCGACGTGTATACGGTATTATGTTGGTTTTATAGCAGAATTCACGCGCCTGGTTTGGTATTTAGCATTTAGTGATGTAAATTGTACTATTTTATTATTTATGGAATTATGGAATTTCCGGGGCGTGACAGTTGGTGATATTGAATAGGTTTTGATAGTCAAGTGTTACGATGTGGAGCGGTTTAGAACACTAAGTTTTCTTGAAGTCAATTAGCTTCATTGGTCATGGAAAGTATGGGCAGTAGAAGCATAATGAATTAGTGGATGAGGTTAAAATAGAAGTTGGTTGAGTTATGAGTGTGATATTGACGTCGAGTGTTCCTTCTCTTATGATATACCAGACATAGGACTGGTGTTAATAGTATTGGTTCCATTGTGGTTAAATGGTTTGAGAATCAAGGGTGCGAGTCTTTGAAGATGTAGGCGTATCTACTTTGTAAGTGAATAATGTTTCGTGCTATATACACATGTTTGTCCTCATCCTGTGAGTTATGTTGAGGTGTATTCTCGAATACGAAACTACGTGATTGCTGCTGGTCTATATACGGTGATTTAGTTATGTCACCTATTCGGGATATTGATGTGATAAGTGGCGTGGCCTAGCTTTCTATGTGTCACGAATCCCTTGTTTGCCATCGATTGGTGGTGAATATTTCTATACTGGTATGTGTGACTTTGCTTAGAAGCATAATGGGTTATAAGTGGATGCATCTCTTGTGATGAGTTACATTAATCTTCTTGGAAGAAAAGTGTTTCAGAGATTAAGGGAAAGCTTGAAGATGAGTATTTTCGGATATTTCATTGTGGTCACTGGGTTTGTAAATGTTTCCGAGGAAGCTTGATTGAATTGTGATTAGTCACAACTTATTCATTTTAAACCGGATTCAAGTGATTTTTGAGCCTAATTGATTAACTTTTTGAGATCTTTCTGTTTGATTAATTTTGTAATTCTAGATATGCGTTGAACTGCCCCAGAATCTCGGTTTTTGTGCTATTGAATTGTTTACAGTTTTGGGGAAATTAGTAAATTAAAATGATCGTAAGTTATTCATTTTAAATTGGAATTTGATGATTCAAGTGTCTAATTTGACTATATTTTCAAGACCTTTCCAATGATCTTATTTTCATAAGATGATTTTCTGTATTTTGTTCCCAGAATTCGAGTCTTGGTTCTGTAGAACCATAGAGATATATTGAATAGTGTGAATTTTAGATATATCGTAAAAAATACAACCGAGCTCGTATCAGAGTGATTCTTTAGGCTAAATTGTATGGTTGTATGCGAATTTCTTAAATATCATATTTTGGCGGTAGTCCATGATATATAACTCAAGTGTGTATTGAATTTTAATAAATTCTTATCTAATTCATAGAACTCCGAATTGGGTGATTTTGGGTCTAAATTGGATATTTTCAGAGAGCTCAACTAGGTCACTATGACGAATTAGTACTTGTTATTTTATATTGGTGAATTAGTAAATTCCTGGTGACTGATCAGTGGTTTAGTCGGTGTTTGATTAATAAGTGGCTATTATTGGTTGAAGGTCAAATATGAGAATATATCGAAGACAATTTCTCATATTAGGTATGCTCATCATGAATTCGTGGTTATGTCATTTAGATGAATAAATGGTTTAGTGGTATTGATGGATTTGAGGAATGATATTTCCAAATTATATAATTTGAGTTTGGTGGTGAATTAATAAGGGATATGACCAGTGTTAATGTTTTCTTGGGGACATGTCAAGTTTCACCATTATAGTAAAAAGGATAAATTTATTATCTATAGTAGTATTTCCAAATAGAGATTGAGGAGTATATTGATTCAAGATGATAAGGTACTTCTATATGTTTTGAGGATTAACTCCCTATGAATAGAATCATCTATGACTCAGGATTGATGGTAACTCTATGGATATTGCGTTAGTAGATTATATTTTTGTTTTTATGGAACTAAGTTTGAAGTGATATGTTAATAGACTACCAATATTTGATGAATATATTTCTTAGAAAAACTATATATGAGTTAATGCAAGTGGGTGGAGAAATTCAAAGATCATAATTGTATTATGTTTTATCACATAAAAAAGATGAGTGTATTAGTGGAATCCACTGAACATGTAGATGTGTATATTATTTTGGATACCGCTGAATGAGAGATGTTGGGAGATTTGACTTAGTGGAATGGAACACGTGTGGTGGAAATTTGACTATAGATACTTAAAGAGATTCACCAGACCAAGTAAGTTACCCATTCAAGTAAAAGCAACATATAATGGGATGAATTTGAAGAATCATATTTGATCGAATAGTTGATAACGATAATTTTTCGTATATATAATTGAATTCTTGGGTGACAATAATCGTTAGTCTTATTCCTTCTCTTATTTGTTCAGGCAGTAGTATGATTACATGGGGTGCTTGTGGAGATAATATGATAGGGACCATTGTTGTACATCTTGATCTTAATAGATTTCTCCGAGTGTTATGTATATTTATTAGAGTTGATTCCAAATACTATTGGGATGTTGGAAAAATTAAAACTCATGGGTGGTGATGATTTAAGAGTTGATTGAGAGCTTAAAGCTAATCAGAAATAGATTATTTATGATTCAGGATTGGTAAACAAGTGATGCTGATAACCGGAAATGAGATCTTAAGATCAAGTGAGAGATTTAGTTTTCTTGAAAGAATTTCCTAAGAATGACAAACATGAACGGAAATGAATGATAGTCATGAGAATTTGAAATTTCGGAAGAAAGAGGAAGTTGATTATAGAATAACATTTTCGACACCTTTACCATATATCCCTGATTTTATAGAAAATATAAGTTGTATATACTTGGGTTAGAATCTACTTCATTATAACCTGACTTTGGTTGTGAGGAATTATTTGTAAAGATAGTTGATTTAAAAAAAATTATGAATACTCTTGGGCATGTTTTTCTCTAGTTAAGAATGGGAGTTTCTGGTTTTGTAAAAGTGAGAAAACAAATAAGTAAATTTGAATTATTTTGATTATTTGATATTGAGGAATTTGTTAGGAAGAAGTTTGTATTCTTATCTACTGTTCTGCTGGTGTAGAATGTTTAATACGAGTATATTTGGGATATGTATGTGTTTTATAAGTGTTAGTCTATTTAAAGACAAATTAATAGAAATTGAGATTTGGAACTTCGGAAGAAATGGAACGGAAGTATCTATGGTTGTTTGATCATCCTGGTGAGTAACTTTAAAAATTCGGGACGAATTTTATTTTTTAGTGGGAGTGAATGTAACGACCCCAAACCCCGGCACTATTTTTAGTCATAAGTTGAGCACTTGTGGGTGACGATCCGTCCCAATTTTATATAAAATTTACACTGAATATTATTTTATAAGTTAATTTGTGTTAGTTTGATTATTTTAAAAGACTTACTTGATCTATTAAAATATTAAATAAAAGTATCTGGGTTGCAAAATGTTTAATTAGCATGAGTAGAAGTTGAAATAGTTGAGTTAATATTTGTGAATAATGATAAGGGGGTTAAGTGTTACAGTTGAAACCTTGGGGTTTAATAGAAATTGATCTATTCTTGGGGGGTGTTTGGACAAGATGGAAACTTGTCCATTATTAATCTCTCTCTTTCCCTGCGCATGCCAGACACCCAAGAAAACTTTCCCCATTTCTCCCTCTGTTCTGCGTAGAAGGTAAGGGTTTTCATCTTGTTTGATTTTCTTTCTTTTTGTTTACTCCTCTGTTTTAAAATCTAATTACACAAAAATATTCAGGGCGTTGAGTAGATCCTTTCTAGCTATTTAGAATAATTTTCATCGGTATCAATTCCGGAGCAAGTAAGTTACTATTCTCCCTTTAACTATAATATTGCTCATGCATATTATATGTGATATTTTCTCTTGATAATTGTTGTTTTGTGGAAGTATTTGGGTTAATTGTTATATTGGTTAAATTGGGTGTTCTTATAGTTAGAATCAGTTTGTGGGTTATATACCTAAGGTTAGGGAGTTGTTATAGTACTTTTGAGATGGTGAAACAAAGAGAGTATAAAAGAATTAAATTTTTGGCCTGCGAAGGTGTGTGGGCGGCCGCCCAAATAGGGCGTGCGGCCGCACAATATTTTGGCTTGTTTTGGTCTTGGTCAGTGTAGCTTTTGGGCTACCGAACAACAAGGTGTGGGCGGCTGTACAGACCTGCTGGAAGGTTAAGTTGTTCCAATTGAATTTATTTAGGGTTCAATCCTTGTTTAGGCTTTGGGTCCTATGCTAGGGTACCTAGATAGGCGTTGTGGAACACAAAAGTGGTAGGAACGGTCCGTTTGTGATCGAGAATGTGCATATTGTTATAGAGTTTCCTGATATATTTTCAACTGAGTATTCTATGCCTCCCGATAGGGAAATCGAGTTCTGTATTGATTTACTTCCAGGTACTACCCTGATATCTGAGGTACCTTATAGAATGGCTCCAGCAGAATTAAAAGAGTTGAAAGTTCAACTGCAAGAGTTGCTTGATAAGGGTTTTATCTGACTCAGTCTATCACCGTAGGGAGCTCCTGTGTTGTTTGTAAAGAAGAAGGAAGGGTCTTTGAGACTATGCATTGACTACAGGAAGCTGAATCAGGTAACGGTAACATCCTTGTTTATTCTAAGTCTCGAGAGGAACATGAGCAACACTTGCGAATGGTTTTGGCTGTGCTCCGAGGGAAGCAGTTATTTGTGAAATTTTCTGGGTTTAGCGGAGTATTATCGAAGATTTATTGAGGGGTTTTCCAAGATTGCTACACCATTCACTCAGTTGACTTGAAAGAATATACAATATGTGTGGGATGAAAAATGTCAAGTTAGTTTTGAATAATTAAGGAAGAAGAGATTGACCATTGTACTTATTCTTGCGTTACCTAATGGGAATGATGGTTATTTACAGTGATGCTTTGAGGAAGTCAATTTCTTGTGAACAGAACTATCCGACCCATGACATGGAACTTGTTGCGATTGTTTTTGCGTTATATAAGTGGAAACATTACCTTTATGGAACAAAGTTTGAGATTTTTACAAATCATAAGAGTTGAGATATCTTTTCTCCTAGAAAGAGTTGCACAACTGACAGGGTAGATGAATGGAACTTTTGAAGGATTGGCGTCCTTATGAATTGAGACATGGAGTTATGTTTGCGAATAATATAGTATTTCCAACTTTAATTCAACAGATAAAAGATGCTTAGAAGGATGACCCCGAGTTGAGAAAATTAGTGGATAAAATCGAGGATAGAAAATTTGAAGATTTTTCTCATAGTCCTGAAGGAGTATTAACTTATAGAGGGCAGTTATGTGTACCAACATTGATGGAATTAAACGCCAAGTTCTTGATGAGGGTCACGAGTTCAAGTATAGTATTCATCCCGGGAGTATCAAGATGTATCATAATTTGAAGCAGCATTTCTAGTGGAATAATATAAAATGGGCAATAGCGGATTTCGTATCAAAGTGTTTGACTTATCAACAGATTAAAACTGAACATCAAAAACCCGCCGGTCTACTTGGTGTTGATCATCTTTATGATGATTTTGTGGGATTTCCTACTTTGAAATCCTTTGGTTGAAAAATGGTTTAATGCACTTGGTTGTTGGGCTCTTTATGAGCAGTTTATCATCTTTATGATGTACTTGGTATGGTTCCCTATTTTGGAATCATATACTGATTGTGCTTTCGTTTAAAGTCCAGCTGGTTATACTTGGTTGAGTCAGGCAGTGGTAGGAGATTATAATGGCACCCGAGTCAAGTTCATTATAATGTTCCCACTGGTACCTTTTCTTTTTCCCCAGTCCAGATTGGCCTTGGATGGGATGAGCTAGCTCCCTTGTGTGAGCACTGGGTTATGACTTTGTGTCATATTCCCCCCATTGTTACTTTGGTTCTTATGGTCATGGTTTGGTTTTCAGAACCTCTGCTTCAGCTCTTCGATGCTGCTTTGTTGATGCTACTCTTCGATGCGGCCCGGTTGATATGGTTCAGATTGTTATATCCTTTTTGGGGAAACCTTGGCTCAGTATCCTTTGTAACGTGTTTATTTCAGTCTTGTATGATGCATGATGAGTTGGTCGTTATTTCCAACTGGTATGGGACGGTTGGCGATAGGGATGCTTCTCATTTGTTGTTATATGCTCCAGTTATTCAGTTAATATATATGATAACATGCCATGTAGCTGCATTAGTAACTTACTGAGATTTATCTCACCCCGTTCCTTTTAATGTTGTTTTCCTTAGTTTACAGGAAAGCTAAAGGTAATAAGTTGTGAGAGCAGATGTCGTTGTGGGACTGTTCGGAGCAGGTTATACACTTTTGGGGTAGTTGCTCTACGGAGCCTTTGTGTTTGTGAGGCCATGGTTATATAGTATGTAAGTACAGTGGTTATTTAGGTATATATATGATTAGTTGTTCTTGCTTCCGCACTTGTATATAGTCTTCGAGTTATAATCTCGTTGAGGTATAGTCTTGATAGTTGAGGTGATTTTGTCATCGACGTGTATATGGTATTATGTTGGTTTTATAGCAGAGTTCACGCGCCTGGTTTGGTATTTAGCATTTAGAGATGTAAATTGTACTATTTTATTATTTATGGAATTATGGAATTTCCGGGGCGTGACAAATATTGTTAGTGGCCTCAAAATCAAGGCGGATTGCGAGTGGAGTGCAGAAATCTGAGGGATCTACTAGTAACATGCCAATTCCATATCCCCGTTTATTGGCTGCGTCATCGAAAAATAATTGCCACTTATTCTCTGCTTTTGCCATGATGTCCTCATCAGGGAATCGCGGGTCTTCCCCCTTCCCTTCATCACATGGAAATTCGGCTAAATGGTCCGTGAAGACCCTTCCTCTCATGGATTTCTGTGTGATGTAAGTGATATCGTACCCCGCGAGCATAAAGTACCATTTAGCTATCCTAGAGGAGACATGTGATTTCTCAAAGATGTACTTCATTGGGTCCATTCTGGCAATCAGTTGTACAGGAAACGCCTCCATGTACGGCTTTAGTCTCTCAGCTACCCATACCAGTGCAGCACACGACTTTTCTAATGCAGAGTAATTCAATTCAGCCCTTTGGAAGCGACGGCTGACAAAGTATACGGCATTCTCTTTCTTCGAATCGGGTTGCTCTTGTGCTAGCATAGCCCCTAATGCAGTATCATTGACTGTGAGGTACAAGGTCAATGGTTTCTCTTTATGCGGTGGAACCAACACTGGCGGATTCACTAAGTACCCCTTGACCTTTTCAAAGGCTTCTTGGCACTCTTCGGTCCATTCTAGGGATGCATTCTTCTTGAGGAGTTTGAAGATGGCTTCGCACATCATCGTGAGTTGATTAATAAAACGACTAATGTACTGAAGGCGACCCATGAATCCCTTGATTTCTTTTTGCGTCTTAGGTGGAGGAATGTCAATGATGGCTTTGATTTTAGCGGGATCCGCTTCTATACCACGCTCGGTGACCATGTACCCAAGGACTTTTCCTTTCACTACCCCAAAAGTGCACTTGGCCGGATTAAGTCTCATCTTGTAGTGTCTCAACCTTTCAAAGAACTTTCTGAGGTCGACAAAGTGCTGCCCGTCGGAGCCTTTGGAGTGTATGATCATGTCATTAATGTACACCTCCATCTCTTTATGTATCATGTCATGAAACAACGCAGTTACGGCTCTCTGGTATGTGGCTCCAGCATTCTTAAGTCCGAATGGCATGACTGTATAACAGAACGTCCCCCAAGGTGTGGTGAATGCTGTTTTGTGTTGGTCCTCCTCGGCCATGAGGATCTGGTTGTAACTGGTGAATCCTTCTACGAATGAACGGACTTTATATTTTGCGGTATTATCAACGAGCATGTCTATGTTGGGAAGAGGAAAATCATCTTTCGGAGATGCTCTGTTGAGATCACGGAAATCAACACAGACGCGGACCTTTCCATTTGCCTTGGAAACCTGCACAGTATTAGCCAACCAGGTTAGATACTCTATTACTTTGATGAACCCAACACTCAGGAGTTTCTCTATCTCTTGTTTGACTTGTACTGACCACTCTGGCTTAATTATGTGGAGTTTCTGCTTGACTGGCTTTGAATCTGGAAGCAGCGGTATCTTGTGCAACAATCGAATTGGCTACGACATATCTTTGTAGGACCAAGTGAACATTTCTACAAATTCTCGGAGAAGCTCTATGAGGGCTTGTCCGTCTTCCCCCTTGAAGAAACTGCCAATCTTGGTCTCTTTCGGATCATCCTCCGTCCCCAGATTCACTGTTTGCATTTCTTCGGCATCAATAGGACCATTTCCGCCACGATGACCTACTTGCTTATTAATTTCTTTTAATATTTGTTCATTTTCTTGATCTATCTCGTCATATGATTCATTATTATCTAATCCGTTAGAGTTATTAGTTAATTCATCATTTACGACGCTAGCAATCTCGGGATACTCACAAAGATCTATTTTTTCATTAAGAAAGTAGGGGAATACATGTTCCGCGATGGCATGCAAGTCCTCTTGGGTGAGCTCATCGGTAGCGGTATCTGATTCTAAGGTAAGAGTTACAAATTTTCTTCCTCTATGGGGATGGGGAGTAAGGGTGTAAATGGTTCGGTTTGGTTCGGTCTTGGCCATTTTAGAGACCAAACCACTAGTCATCGGTTTGGGAAAATTCCAAACCGAACCGAACCACGAAAAATTTCAAATCGAACTAAATCAAACCGCCATGGTTTGGTTCGGTTTGGTTCAGACCGCGGTTTAGTAATGTGGTCCAGACTGCGGTTTAGACCGTGGTCTAGAACATGGTTTAGATCGTGGTTTTAACCACCATTCACACCGAGGTTCATATCACGATTCAAATTTGTTGTGGATATGGCCCTCCACTACCCAAGCAAACCCACAAGAACAATAAGAGCACACAAACAAAGCACAAGAAATCAAAGCAAGAAAAGACACAGAAATTGTTTACCCAGTTCGTCAATATGTTTGACTACGTCTGGGGGCACTACCAAGCCAAGATCTTGCACTATAATATGTTAAATCTGAGTTACAATGAGTATGGGGGCGGAACATTGTTTATATAGCAAACCAAGAGTAAGACCTAAACCTAAACATAAGAGAAATCCTGAAAATCTGCAATTTCTCGACATTCCAGGCGCCCGCTTGAAGGGGACCAGGCGCCCGCTTACATACCAATTCCAGGAACCGGACCTTCTGTCCAAACCGGGCGCCCGCCTGGTCAATACCAGGCGCCCGCCTGGAACACTGCTCCAGATTTTCTTCTCCTTGTTCCTTTGAGGGATCTCTACTCCAACAATCTCCCACCTAGAGATCAACCGCATATACAAACCCCGTATCCGTCTTCAACTCATCCTTGGTGTCTTCCTAGTGCTCACCTCGATCATGGTAGTGCCTTCCTTCTCTCTTATTCTCCAAGCCCAATTGAAGCTATGCATAGCTTCAACTTTTCAAGGTTTACCACCTTGGTCAACATGTCAGCCGGGTTCTCCGATCCCAAAATCTTCTCCAGCCTTAAGATCTTCCTCTCCAAGAGATGCCTGATGTAGTGAAACCTCAGCTCAATGTGCTTCATCCTAGAATGAAACGCCGGATTCCTAGCCAAATGTATTGCACTCTGACTGTCACTGTAGAGAGCATTACCACTTCGCGTCTTCCCAAGTTCACCCAAGAAGTTCTGCAACCATACCATCTCTTTGCTTGCCTCTGTCACTGCCACATATTCTGCTTCCGCAGTCGACTGAGCCACAATCTTCTGCAATTTAGAAGCCCAGGAGATAGCCATACCACCCAATGTGAAAACATAACCCGTGGTACTCCTCCTCTTATCAAGATCACTTGATGCCAAATCCGCATCCACATAACCCGCTAACACGACCTCCTTGCTTGAGAAACATAGAGTCTTACCAGCAGTACCCTTTAAGTAGCGCAGGATCCATTTAACCGCTTCCCAATGTTGCTTCCCAGGATTGCCCATGTACCGGCTGACTACTCCCACCGCATGTGCAATATCTGGCCTTGTACACACCATTGCATACATTAGACTCCCCACTGCCGAAGCATATGGAGTCTTCTCCATCTTGTCACGCTCCTCCTTGCCCTTAGGTGAGTCATTCTCGGATAGCTTGAAGTGCATACCCAATGGTGTCCCTGTTGGCTTCGCCTCTTCCATGCAAAACCTTGCCAAGACTTTCTCAACGTATTCTGCTTGTGAAAGAACCAACTTACCCAACTCCCTATTCCGGTCAATCCGTATGCCCAAGATTTTTCTGGCCTCCCCCAAATCCTTCATCTCGAACCGTTCTGACAACTGAGCCTTCAATCTGTTTACCTCTCTACTGCTAGAGCCCGCTATTAGCATGTCATCCACATATAACAGCAAGATTATATACCCATTGTCCGTGTTCTTGAAGTAGCAACAATGATCCGCCTCACATCTGATAAAATCAATATCGTGCATGAATCCATCAAACTTCCTGTACCACTGCCTAGGAGCTTGTTTAAGGCCATACAAGCTCTTAGTCAACCTGCAAACCAGTTCCTCGTTACCCTTAGACGGATATCCCTCTGGTTGTACCATGTAAATTTCTTCCTCCAAATCACCATGAAGAAAGGCCGTCTTTACATCCATCTGTTCCAGCAACAAGTTATCCGCCACTACTATCCCCAGAACCATTCTGATAGTGGTCATCTTCACAACAGGAGTGAATACCTCGGTGTAGTCAATACCGTACTTTTGCTGAAACCCTTTTACAACCAACCTTGCCTTGTAACGCTTACTGCCGTTTGCTTCCTCCTTGATCCGGTAAACCCACTTGTTATGCAATGCCTTCTTCCCCTTAGGCAGTTTAATCAACTCCCAAGTTTTGTTGGCTTTCAATGAGTCCATCTCATCATCCATCGCAGCTTTCCACTTATCACAAAGTGCACTACGAACAGCCTCCGCATAACATTCCGGTTCACCACTATCTGTCAGCAACAAATAGTAATTTGAAGGAGTATACCTGTCAGGTGATCCACGCAACCTGCTGGATCTACGCAGCGGAATATCTGGTTCCGGAGTATGTGGTTCATCTTCAGTGACCCCCTGACCATGGTCATCATGAACCGTCCTGCTCCCACCCGAGTCTGGAATATCCACCTCTACAACCTCCGGTTCCGAACTAATATCATCAGATGCCCCTTTTCTGTCCTTGTACAATACCTGTTCATTGAATACCACATCTCGACTACGAATGATTTTATGGTTTTGATCATCCCAAAACTTATACCCGAAGTCATCCCCGCCATACCCAATAAACGTACATTTTACAGATTTTGCATCTAATTTAGTTCTATCAGCAGAATCAATATGAACATATGAAACGCAGCCAAATATGCGAAGAAAGGACAGATTTACCTGCTTGCCACTCCATGCTTCCTCTGGAATTCCATTCCCCAATGGTACCGATGGTCCCCTATTGATCAAGAAAACCGCCGTGTCAACTGCATATGCCCAAAACGTCTTCGGAAGTCCACACTTCAATCTCATACTTCTAGCCCGCTCGTTCAATGTCCTGTTCATCCTCTCTGCAACCCCGTTGTGTTGTGGTGTACCCTTTGGAGTCTTCTCCATGCGAATGCCATTCGCTGCACAATATTCCTTGAACTCCCCGAGCTCATACTCCCCTCCGTTATCTGACCTCAAGCACTTAAGCTTAAGTCCCGTCTGATTCTCCACCAAGGCCCTCCATTTCTTAAACACCTCGAATGCCTCATCTTTGTGTTTCAAGAAATAAACCCAGACCTTCCTTGTTGAGTCATCAATGAAGGTCATGTAATATGACGCACCACCCAGAGAAGTTACCGGAGATGGTCCCCACAAATCCGTGTGAACCAGTTCTAACTTTGCTTCCCTCAAAGCCCTACCTGTCCTCGAGAAATTACTTCTCGCCTGTTTGCCAAACACACAATCTTCGCAGATCCCCACGTCGACTGTCTTCAAACCCGGTAGTAGTCCCTTTGAGCAAAGTACCTTCATCCCCTTCTCACTCATGTGACCCAATCGACAGTGCCACAAATCAGTATCACCCTTGGCTGACGCCACCGCGATACTATCCTTGGTGTTATTCGCCAAATACAATGTCCCCTCCTTATTACCCCGAGCGATCTCAGAATCCTCCTTGGTAATAACCCAGTTCCTGCAGCCGAATGTTACCTTGTAACCTTCTTCGTCCAACTGCCCAACTGATAATAGGTTCTTTTTGAAACCCGGAATGTGCCTGACCCCGTTCAGATGTAAGACCTTCCCGTCCGATGCTCCTATTCTGACATCCCCCTTCCCCTTGATTTCCAAAGGCTCGCCATCCGCCAGATAGACCTTACCGAAATCACCGGAAGTATAATTCTCCATCTCTTCTGCATGCCCGCAAGAGTGGAATGATGCCCCCGAATCCAGCACCCATGATTCTAGTGCACTACTAACACTCAGAACCAGTACATCATCACCTTCGACTGTCACATTCACTGAATTGTCCCCACGATTGGGACAATCCTTCTTGTAGTGTCCTAACTCCTTGCAATGATAACACTGCACCGATCCTTTCGCAACCCTTGGTTTATCTCTGATCTCCACGGCCTTGCCCTTACCACCCACTACGTTTTCCCTTGATTCAGTTCTCCCCTTATTGCTAGTACCCGGCCTTCCCCTGCTAGTAGTAGCTAAGGCCGATCCCGAAGTAGACGATGTCGCCAACTTCTTCAAACGATTTTCCTCGCCCAACAAGAAATCCTTAACATCATCATACTTCAACTTGTTCTTACCCGCTGAAGCATTGATCGCTGTCACCGTTCCGCTCCAACTTCCTGGTAAAGACGCTAGCAACAAGCACGCATGAACCTCATCATCAAACGTAATATCCAGCGCAGTCAATGAGTCTATAACATCCATAAACTCATCGATGTGCTTAGCTAAGGATCCTCCCTCTTGCATCTTGAGACTACCCATCTTGCGTATCAAATCAACTTTGTTTGCAGCAGATGGAGTTTCAAATCTCTCAGTAAGATAATCCAATAGCTCCTTTGTGGTCTTCGCCTTCTTGGTAGTCTTCGCGATCCACTTTGACAAAGTAGATCTAACCACCCCTAGGGCCTTCCGATCCATGAGATCCCAATCTTCTTGCTTTTTTCCTTCCGGTTTGACACCCTTTAGAGGCTTATAGAGATCTTTGTTGTACAAGAGATCCTCTATTTGCATCCTCCAAAACCCGTAGTCAGAACCATCAAATTTCTCAACCGCCTGTTTGTCCTTGCCCATTCTTGATTGCTTGACAACACCCAATCGCTTGATAAACCAATCTTACGATTAACCCTGATCTCCAACCAGAGCTCTTGATACCAGTTGTTGTGGATATGGCCCTCCACTACCCAAGCAAACCCACAAGAACAATAAGAGCACACAAACAAAGCACAAGAAATCAAAGCAAGAAAAGACACAGAAATTGTTTACCCAGTTCGTCAATATGTTTAACTACGTCTGGGGGCACTACCAAGCCAGGATCTTGCACTATAATATGTTAAATCTAAGTTACAATGAGTATGGGGGCGGAACATTGTTTATATAGCAAACCAAGAGTAAGACCTAAACCTAAACATAAGAGAAATCCTGAAAATCTGCACTTTCTCGGCATTCCAGGCGCCCGCTTGAAGGGGACCAGGCGCCCGCTTACATACCAATTCCAGGAACCGGACCTTCTGTCCAAACCGGGCGCCCGCCTGGTCAATACCAGGCGCCCGCCTGGAACACTGCTCCAGATTTTCTTCTCCTTGTTCCTTTGAGGGATCTCTACTCCAACAAAATTATGGTTTACACTCTGTTTAAATGAGAAAATTCGGAAGAATGAAAATATCAAACGAATAAAGAAGCCGAAGGAAGTGAATACACTACAGAACTTTGTTAACTATGTACCTCAATGAATATAACATTCGATGAAATGAATATTGAATAAGATGCAAAACGAGAGTTAAGAATGATGTAATGTAATGTAAATTATTTTAATAATTTAAAGGTGAATGTTACTTAACATAAAAATATGACTAATATATGTGGTCTGGCGGTTTGGTCTGGTGGTTCGGTCTGGTGGTTTGGTCTGACGGTTTGGTTCGGTCTGGAGGGGTCAGACCACAAACCAAACCGAACCACGCGGTTTACCAAATTTTCAGACCGAACCGAACTACTTGTGCTTAAAAACCAAACCAAACCGTATGGTTTAGTCCGGTTCGGTCCCAAACCGCGGTTTGGACCGAACCACTGACACCCCTAATGGGGAGTACATCCTAACTCTTGGGTCAGGAACTCTGCACTTGCTATGGGTCCCCCAGTTGTATACAAATTCTGGATAGGCTCGTCACTCTTCTCGATGAGCTTGTTGTAGTCTTGGTTCGGAGCGTCCCCCTTGTCTATTGCATTGATCTGATTGTCCTCTAGCTTGCAAAGGTTGAGAAATTGGCGCAGTAGGTCTTCTCCCAACACAAAGTCCCACTCGATGAATGCTTCGGCCTTGGTACCTCCTAATTCTCGAGGTAGCCACGCGAATTGTACCGGTTCTGTTTCAAGTGCCTACGGATCACAGTCACTGAATATTTTAAAGCCCGATTGGCGCTTCCCTCTATGGTCGATCCACGGCTCAGGGAACATGAAGTATGGCAAGTTTTCCCCCTCGCGTACAAAATACCCATTTAGAGTCTTTCGATAGGGCGGTGCTAGTGGCACAATGTATGAAGTCTAATCCCTTTCATCTTTAGGGATGCCCTTGAGTGGTGATGTCGCGCCCCGACCCGGGGTCCTACTTGGCCCCCACGATCGGGACACACACGGAAGACGTCATAATTCACATTTTATTTTCGAAATGTCATTTCTTAATTATTCATTATACCACACTTGATACACTTTAAAAACTGCCAAAACCACATTTCAAGCTATATACAACTCTTTATACACAGCCTCAAAGGCTTACACACTTTACTTACAATACTTACAATCACCAAACGTGTACCAAAATAGTGATATACGTCAAAGTCTCGGGTATACTACCCCAAAGGTTATACATTTACATAATGCAACCCAAAACAACTCCTCCCCAAAATAGCTTACCAAACTCGACGTCCTCCCCGTGCTCAACGTGACCTAGCCCCTGGCTCTCCCTTATCTAAGAAAAACAAATAAACAAGGAACGGGGTGAGATAAATCTCAGTAAGTTACTAATATGCAACTACATGGCATGTTATACATAATAACATTAAATGAGCATTCTGTTGGTGTTGGTGCCCTAGGAACGTTTAATAAACATTGTAATTGTTATCATTTATTTCATATTAATAAAGAGATGTTTTGATTATTATTGTTGTTCATTTACTTATAATAATCTCCGTCCCTAGTACTTGTTTTGTATTAGTATAAAGGCTAAATGATCATGGGATGATCATGTTAGATTTATGGGCACTTGTTTAGTACTGGACATGACCGCTTTATGAGATCTATATCATGGTCAATGTCATGTATCTATATCATATTAGTTATGTCATTTGAATCCTTAGACATGTAGTTATTATAGTTTTCCACTTGATGAACGTTACATTTGACATTTTCAAACGCTACCTTTAACCGGGTAGTTATAAAGGGTATGATTGGCATAATCGGATTCATGTAGGAAAGAATAATAAGCTATGATGGATTTGTCCCTCTTCGGAGATATGTCAAGCTTGGGCCTCTCGTAGGAATGATGTTGATGAAAATGTTCGGCCGGACTCAAATGAATTGATTGGATCAATGTTATTTGGATTATCAACATATTCGGAATCGATAAAGTATTGAACAAAGACAAGTTGACTCAAAGTGAAAATTTTATAAAAATCTTTATATACTTATCCCTACCCATCTCCCTCTGCGTTTCATACATAATCTCCCAAGTTTTCTCTGAGAAAAGAAGAAGAAAGAAAAGGTTAGGGTTCCTGACTTTGATAATTTTTATCATTTTATTTACTACTCCTTTTTAAAATCTAATTATACCAAAATGTTCAGGGTGTTGAGTAGAGTATTCCTACCCGATCAAATATTATTTTCTTGATACTTCTCCGGAAATAGGTAAGTTACTAATTCCCCTTTAAATGTTAAAATGGTCATATACATGTTGTATATGTTATATGTGTTGAAATTTTTGTGAAAAGAATTTATTTGTGATACTTGTAATTTTGGGACAAAAGGAGTAGTATGAGACTTGGTTCTAAGAAGGGTTGTAATGTCCCTGGGTGAGTTTTATACTCAGGTTTAGTTGCGTTAAGCAATTGTTGTGAAGAGTATGTTAGTACTTTTGAGACGGTGGAACGAAGGGAGTAAAAGTATCAAGTTTTAGGCTATCAGGAAGGCCCAAAAAGCCCAATAGGACGAGGGGGCACGCGCTCCCTTTTAGGGAGGGAATGCGCACCCTTTAGTGCACTCAAAAACCACCATTCTAATTAAAGGAGGCGCACGCTCCCTTTCAGGGAGGGCGTGCGCATCCTCTCCTTTTGCAGTTTGTCCCTTTTATGTTCCATCTTCCGGAGGCCATAACTTCTTGATCCGGACTCCGTTTTGAACGTGAAAACTATCGTTGGAAATATCTTTTCAAGTACTACACGATGAATTGGTTTATTCAACTTGAATTAAGGTTCAAATCATGACTAGGTTCTGGTTATTACCCTATGATACTCCGATAGGTGTTTTATCACAAAAGGGTATGAATTAGTCTGTTTGTGATCGAGTTTCGAATGATGTAACCATTTAGGTTCATTTTGGGTGTTGTACATTTTATTATGCTTTCGTGGGGTTTCTTACTTTGAAATCCCTTGTGTGAGAAATGGGTTTAACGTACTTGGTTGTTGAGGATCGTGTTCAAGTGTGTGCAAGATTGTTGTTTGACTTAATGTCATTGATAAAAGATTGTGTTGTGACTTAATGTCAATGTTGTGAACTTTTATTGAGTAACGTGTTTGCATCTTTGTGATGACTTTGTGTTGGAATCATGCCCCGGTTGTTGTTTAAGCAAGTATTTATTACTATGCTCGTGTTAAAGTCCAGCCGGTACTTGTTGTGGAGTCGGGCAGTGGTAGGGATTATAATGGCACATGAGCCAAGTTCATTGTAAGGCTTCTACCATTGGTTTCCCATTTTTAACCCCCTTCATTGGGCCACGGATTGGGTTTGGGCTAGCCTTCGGGCTAAGTACTTTCGTTTGTGAAAGTTGTTTGAAAGTTAAATGGAAGTCTTTGAACTTCGAGTGTGGATTTTGTTAAACTTTATGAAAGTATATTTCAAAAAATTTTCTAAAAGTGTTTTATGACGTCTTCTGTGCGTGTCCTGAACGTGGGGCCAAGTAGGACCACGGGTTGGGGCACGACAGTTGGTATCAGAGCTAGGTTGTAGATGGTCTAGAATGACTAAGTGACCTAGGAGGGTAGTTGTGTATAGGGTGAGTAACGTTGAGAGTCTTATGCAGGTTGTTGGTCCCAAAGACACAACAAGGGTATGAGAAAGGAGGCTAGAGGGGGGGGGGTGAATAGCCTACTTAAAAATTTCAACCATTTTTCAAAATTCAACCAAGTGCTTACAATCTTGAGTTTTGCGGTCACGTAATAAACCGTGCGGTCAAGGTGTATTATGCACAGCGGAAGTTTTCGATGGAAATAAGGTAGAGTTGATTTTGACTAAAATCTCTAAGGAACACCAGCACTCACGGTCAACCAAGTTGCGGTCAAGTGAGTCCGGTCAAGGTAAGTGCGGTCAAGATAAATGCAGTCAAGAGATTTGTGGTCAGATGGTTGAGATTGAAAGTTGTTGTCTTAGAAGTTTTGGCAAAAGATAAGTTAGTCAGATTTTAACTTAGGCAATGTGGAGAACAAACAAACACAATTCATAATAGTTCTTAACTCTGAAAGATCAAACACTAAACGACAAACAAAATTAATATGAACAATAAAGAACAAGATGAACAATACTTGAAAGTAAATTTGCAGAAAGTAAAATGACAAGTATTTGGAAAGGTTCGATCTGTTAAAAGATCAACGTCCTTTACCAAGATGGTTAGTCTTGGATTTTGAATGGAGGTATATATTGATTTCCTTGAGTGTACAGATTACAGAGATGAAGCTTTGAATCAACACCTACTTTCTATGAAGAATAAATCCTAGACTTAGACCAGTGTATCCCTTTTGATGCAATCTATGTGATTGATCAATTGGGGTGAGTGTGTGTAAGAATCAGAAGCTCTTTAAAATCTAAGTGATTGTAGATCCTAATGAATCTTAAGTGTTAGAAGGCTTGAGATGACTTGTTTGTTGCTGGAGAGCTTTGAAGGTTTGAAGGTGAGTTCTTTGAAGATTCAAAGGATTCTGGAAATCTTGAGTATGATCTTCAATCACCAAGTATTTCAACAGCAATTTCTCTCTTAGAATCTCAGCTGTTTTCAATGAAGAACTTAAGGGCTATTTATAGCCTTAAATTTGAAAATAGCTGTTGGGAATTACTTGGGCTCCAAGTTGAAGGACAGTGAGCTGTTGAATTCTAATTGGAGCTCAATCTGAGATTGTCCTTTTTGCAGATAAGAGGTGGTCCCACTTAGAGGAATTCAAATTTTAATTACTTGGGGTTCAAGTTCTGCAACGTTCTAAACTAACCATAGTTTAGGACATAAGTGACCATGGTTGAGTTTGAATACTTTGATTCTTGGACTTCTTCAATTCTTGCGGTCAAGACCTCACGGTCGGGAACTTCACGGTCGAGGGGTCAAATGTGACCTGTCAAGGTATGCCACAAAGCTCACGGTCACTGACTTCCGGTCAAGTGATTCACGGTCAAGTGGTCTTCCACGGTCAGGTGGTCTACCACAGTCAAGTGAATTCACGGTCAAGGTCTTGACCACTAAAATTCCAGACTTAGAAAATTTTAAGCTTATCAATCTAAAGCCTATACTATCAAAGTGGACTATTCTAAAAATGAAGTTTAACACTTCTTATAATATATCCTAAAGTCCACAAAAGATAAAATTAGGTTATGGGATCAATCAAATCTAGGTAATAGGAGTGGTTTATAATAAGCATACCCAACAATCTCCCCCTATTTGATTGAGACCATTACCTACTATAACAAAGGCTAATTCATTGTACTTGGTAATAACATGTTTTCAAGAAAATAATATTTTATTAATTTCATGCCCCAAGTCAATGCACACTCTAAGCCAATGTCATAGATTTCTATCAGCCTAAAAAGATAAAATAAATTCTAATCCTAGCAAGATAGAAATATAAGGTTTGAGTGCATTTTTAGAGAAAATAACAATAAGTATGCAAATGCATCAAGCAAACATTCAAAAAGCACTCCACAAAAATATAACCATTAAAGTGAGGAGTGCAGACAAAAGAGAGATCAAAGTTTTACAGACCCAAATAAAAACAAACAGAAATAGAAATTGTTTTGAGACAAATATCAACAAATTGTTTTAACATGACCACACACGGTCAGTTCAAATGGTACGGTTAACCAAGGTATAGATCTCCTTCAAAGTAGCAAAACTTCGTTGAGAGGCCAACTCCAGGAATGATGATGGGGTCCTTGAGGTCATTGACTTCCAGGAAGTCTGAGTTGTTCACGGTTGGAAATTCAAAACTATCTTCACCTTCATCTTCTTCTTCTCTAGCAATCCTGCTTCCATGCCCGGTTGCCTGATTTTGAGAGGAGGAGGCTTGAGAGCTAGCAAGGTTGTCTACGGTCAATTGTAGGGTAGAAATCTTGCTAATCACTTCCTGCACATTAGTGTTAGAAATTTCATAAACCCTATCAATTTTAGAAGTTTGACCTTCTAGCCTTTGAGTGTGGACTTGCATGGCTTGCCTCATGGCTTCTATCTTTGGTACAAACTTGTCGGCGACCGATAGCAATCCTACAGAAATACAGGCGTTGATCTCTGCCTTGAGAGAGGATTTTACTTTATCCATTTTCTCAAACAGAAAATTCTTATCATGGGTCATTGCCTTGGTCAGCTCCAACCCAGCTCCTTCAATAATCTTGACCACAGAACGGTCAATAGCGAAAGATTGTGACTTGAGCTCTTCCTTGAGGTCAGCATGGGTAAGAGGAGCCGTTGAGGAGGATGCGGTCGAGGCAATGTTGGGGTTCACGGTAGCTAGGCTTTCAAGAATAGCCTTTGTAATATTCTGACTCTCCCCCTTAATGGTCTCAACAACTGAAGCCTTGAGCAGATCAACCTCATTTTGTAACTTGACTTGGTTTGCAGCAAGCTTTGCAACCTCACTCTGAGTATCAAGATTGATTTGCGTTAAAGTCTCAACTGCGGTCAGTAGATGAGCCAAAGGATCGACCAAGCTATCAGATGCGGTCGTGGCTTGAGTAGTTCTAGGAGGAGAGAGAGCAGGAGATTTAACTAACACATTATCATCATGATCACTGGGTACATGGTCGACATCTTGACCGTGACCCTGAAACTCAGCCCTATCAACAGTTTGGTCATCAACCTTTTCATCACTGAAATCAGGACTATCAACATCAACAGTTTTCTCAGCATTTTTACCAACACTAGCTTCAAGTTCTACACCAGCTTCAACATCTTGATTACCAGATTCACTACTTGAATCTACCAATTCCACATCATCTGGTTCATCAACTAAATCAAGAGTATGCTTGACCCTTTGACATTGCGGTTGAGTAGGAGCTATTTTAACATCATCATCACGGTCACTCTGCATAGGTGAACCGGATGGAGTGAATACTGGAGATGCGGTCGAAGAAGGTGGTCTCGCAACCTTGGATTTCTTTGCGGTTTGAACGGGACTTAGAGAAAGATCCCTTTTCTTGGATTTCTCCCCCTGAGACGAAGCGGGGAGTGCAAAAGACTTTGTTTTGAAGGATTTGGATGGAACGGTCGGAGAGGACACGGTTGGTTTGGAGACCGTTGATTTGGAGATGGGAGCGATAGACTTGGTTTTCAATGGTGCGGCAGGAGGAATTCTGGAAGGAGGCTTAACCGTTGAGGATTCTTTGATAATCACTCCAGTCAATGGTCTTGGTTTGGGAGGAGCGGTCGATGCACTGGCAATTCCTTTGCCTTTGACCTTTCTTCTAGATTCTTCCTCGTCCTCAGATTCTTCATCATTATCATCATGAACTGATGTGGACTTATCAGGAGCATCAAGTCCCAGAGCAATTCTTGCAGCCTTGGTGTAGTGTGGAGCAACATAGGGTTCTTTGGGGTCACGAGCCAGATATTCTTGATACTGAGTATCACCAAATCTGTTGCGGAAAGTGGATCTCATAGTCTTGACATCAAAGACTTTGGATAAAAAGATAGTAACTTTGGCATCCTTGTCTTTGCCAATGGCTCTTCTTGTTTCAGGAATGAACTTGAAGATCATGGAGAGAAACCTGGAGTTCCTCTTATACTTGGTGGGGGCTTTTTCAGATAGCTGCTTCTTGTAGTCATTGATGTGGTCGACTAACAAGTCATAAAGAATCTTAGGCCAGTTCATCTTTCATCCTAAGTAGATTGCGGTTGATAAGTGCCATTGAGTGGTGTTAAAGTTTCCATGGTTGCCACTTTTGCAGAGCAGACCGTGACCAACCAGGTGACCAATATAGTACATCACCTCAGGAAAAGTCTTGCGGTAAGGCTTACAGACATTAGTAGAATCAATCAATCTCATTGCAAGACCATCATATTCTTCACTAGTCAGAGACTCAGGGGCATCAACGTCTATGTCCAGACCTAGAGTGGCAGCAATGTCGGTGTAGTCAATTTCCACTTTCTGATCGTAAACCTCAGCTGTAATCCAATTAAGAGGTTTGTTCTCCTCATCTCTTCCCTTAACTTCTCTAGCGGTAGAGTAAAATTCACCTACAGCGGCAGGGTAGTGACTGGTTTGATTCATAGTGAAATAATGGAGAATGCCTGACTTTTTCATCCTCTTGATAATATGACGGCCAATGTCATCATTTTGAAGATCTTCATAATTGATAACGCATCCAGGAATAAATGATTGCTCCTCCTAAAACATTTAGAAGTTAGTAACACTGGTGCGGTCGAATAATCAGATAATGCGGTCGATTGGTACACGGTAGATAGAGGGTGCGGTCGACAAAAATAATACTTAGAAGCATTTCAATGAAAATTCTAAAAACATGCACAAACACCATATTACTATGTGTAATGAATTTTAAGGATCAAAAAGTAAAATCTCAAGAACACGAAGAACACCATAAGAACACGAAGATACTGTTCATAGCGAAAACCCAGAAAATGATTCAGAGCATGAAAATCCATAAAAATTACACCAAAATGTGCACAAAAACCGATTATTCGCATAAATACCAACAATTTCATCATCAAAAACATATAACTCACAGAATATGAAAGGGCATAGTTAACCAAAAAGCTTCAAAAACATTTATGGCATAAATAGAAATATCAAGCCAAATTCGAATCTAAACATGTTAGAGAACTCGAAATCATCAAAGTAACAATTAATAATCATAATTAGAACCAAAATAACCCATGAATATAAAGAATTTAGACAAAAATATCAAATGGGTTTAACCCGCCAAAACCGAAATATAGAACTTGAAAATGTAGAGTTTTGGGTCAAGAAATCATACCATTGAGTCTTCAGAAATTTGTTCTTGTGATTTCTTAGAAGATTTTGTTGGTTGAGTTGATTTGGGGGCCATTTATAGTCGAAAATCGAGTAGAAATGAGAGAGAATAAACTGGGTTTTAGAGAGAGAACTAGAGAGAGACAGAGTAGAGAGAGAATGAAGTGAGAGAGAGAGAAAGTGGGGGGGGGGGTTTCTGAAAAGAAGTTGCAGAGAGGTGGAGGTTAAGGAGGTAGTGGAACGGTTTGTGCAGAGAAGGAAGTGGGAGGTTAACTCTGCAAGAATCAGGGATTTGACCAGAGATGTCCTTTTGCCATAAATGCATGGATAGTGACGGCGGACATAAATAAGGGAATAAAATTAATTGCAAATGATTTGAATTAAATAAAAACGAGGGAAAAGAGGAAATTACGGAATTACCCCTTTGGATGACTAAGTTGATCCTAAAAATTTGCTAAGTTAGAAACACTTACCTGGTCACCTAGCTTTTTGCGGTCAGGTGCTTGACCGTGGGTTTTGTGGTCAAGAGTGTTACCTTGGCCAAGAAAAGCTTCTATAAAGCAGTGAACCAATGTCATCATTTTCCATGCGGTAGGCTTCTCCAAAGCCTTTGAACAAATTTCATTCTTTCATGCGGTCGGATCATTTTGCGGTCAACAAGGATGCGGTCGGTATACCTGATGGATTTTAATGCATCGACCGTGATTGCTTTACCGTTAAGGGTGTTGACCGTGACCTACTTGGCTTTGGACTTAGATAAAACATAAGATATTAGCACAATCAAAATATATGGACAAGTAATTAAAGTTCTAGCATGCCCATTTCTCCTCTAAGATACCTAAATCTCTTTGAATCAAGAGCATTGGTGAGAATATCTGCAACTTGATTGTCAGTACTCACATACTCTAGATGGATATTACCTTTTTCCACATGATCCTTGAGAAAGTGGTACTTGATATCAATGTGTTTGGTTTTTGAATGCATGATAGGGTTGTTGGAGACAGCAATGGTAGATGTATTGTCACAATAGATTGGACAATTTTCTTCGTTGATTCCGTAGTCAACCAATTGTTGCTTCATCCAGAGCACTTGGCAGCAGCAGCTTCCAGTAGCTATATATTCAGCTTCTGTGGTAGATACAGAGACTGAGGCTTGTTTCTTGCTTGCCCATGATACGAGTCTATTTCCAAGGAAATGACAAGTTCCACTTGTGCTTTTCCTGTCTATTGTACATGCTGCATAATCTGCATCTGAGTAACCTATAAGATCGAAATTTGAATCTTTGGAGTACCAAAGTCCAAGGTTAATAGTCCCAGATAGATATCGAATAATACGTTTAACAACAATAAGATGTGCTTCTCTAGGATCCGCTTGATAACGAGCACAAACACAAACACTAAACATGATATCTGGCCTACTAGCAGTTAAGTAAAGAAGAGAACCAATCATACCTCGGTATAAGGTTTGATCAACCTTTTTACCTTTCAAGTCTTTATCTAACTTGTTACCAGCAGCCATAGGAGTGTCATATGCCTTTGCATTTTCAAGTCCAAATTTCTTGATTAGGTCCTTTGTGTATTTCGCTTGATTGAGGAAGATGCCTTCAGCACATTGTTTAATTTGAAGCCCAAGGAAGAATGTTAATTCTCCCATCATGCTCATCTCAAATTTGCTTTTCATTAGCTTCTCAAATCGCTTACACAACAATTCATTAGTAGAACCAAAAATAATATCATCTACATATATTTGAACTAATAAAGTATGATCATGATATTTAGCAATGAATAGAGTTGTGTCGATCTTACCACGCTTGAAGCCTTTCTCTAAGAGAAATTTAGATAGAGTATTATACCATGCACGTGGAGCTTGTTTGAGTCCATATAAAGCTTTACGGAGTTTGTAGACATGATTTGGAAATTTGGGGTCTTCAAATCTGGGCGGTTGAGCAACAAAGACTGTTTCATGAAGTTCACCGTTGAGGAATGCACTCTTCACATCTATTTGATATAACTTGAATCTTTTGAAAGAGGCATAAGCTAAAAATATCCTTATAGCTTCAAGTCTTGCAACGGGGGCAAAAGTTTCGTCATAATCAATGCCTTCTTCTTGTCTGTATCCTTGTGCAACCAACCTAGCTTTGTTCCTTGTGATGCTTCCATTCTCATCCATCTTGTTTCGGAACACCCACTTTGTACCAATCACTCCTTGATCTTGTGGCCTTGGAACTAAGGTCCAAACTTTGCATCTTTCAAATTGGTTGAGCTCTTCTTGCATAGCAACAACCCAACTTGAGTCTTGGAGTGCTTCATCAACTTTCTTGGGTTCAACTTGAGATATAAATGCGGTAAGTGCATCATAGTTTGATCTTCTTGTTCGAACACCAGAATGCAAATCACCAATGATATTCTGAATTGGGTGATCTCTAACCTCACGAACTTCTTGAGGTATATCTGGTTGAGTTGATGGTGGTTGTAAATCTTCTAGTAGTACATCATTTGTGTCTTCCCAATCATAAGTAATTTGAGGGATAGGTTCTTCCACATTGATGGGTGTTTCAACTTCAACTCCATTTGAGGTAGCAGGAGATGTGGTAGCTTCTGGTGCTTCATGAGAGGTAGATGGAGGTGCAGTTGAGGTAGATGGATTTCTTTGAGTTGATTGATTTTGTGGTTGATTTGTACCTGTCTCATTAAGCTCAAGAAAATCATCAGCAACATTTGGAGCCATATGTGGCTCAAGGAGAGAATGTTCATCAAAAGTAACATGGACAGATTCAACTATCTTAAGAGTGGTTTTATTAAATACACGAAAAGCTTTTGAGTGTTTAGCATACCCAATAAATATACCTTCATCGGCCTTAGGAGCAAATTTACCTCGATGTTCTTTACCGTTGTAGAGTATGAAGCATTTGCATCCAAATATCTTGAAGTATGCTATGTTGGGGGTTCTTCCTCTCCAAAGTTCATAAGGAGTTTTGTTGTAGGTCTTGTTGATGAGGGATCTATTTTGAGTGAAGCATGCTGTGTTGACGGCTTCAGCCCAAAAGTATTGAGGTAGCTTTGCTTCAGCAATCATTGTCTTTCCAGCCTCTATCAACGTTCTGTTCTTTCTTTCCACAACACCATTTTGTTGAGGAACTCTAGCAGCAGAGAAGTTGTGGTCAATACCATGGTCATTACAGTACTGAGCTACAATATTGTTCTTGAATTCTGTACCGTTTTCGGATCGAACACTAACGATGTCATCTTCCTTTTATGTTTGGAGCTATCTAAAGAGAGCGGTCAAAATGTCATAGCAATCATCCTTTGAGATCATCATTTCAACCCACGTATATCTTGAATAGTCGTCTACCACAACTAAGGTATATCTATTTCCACCAATACTTGCGGTAGTAACAGGTCCAAACAAATCCATATGTAGCAGCTGCAAACATCTTGAAGTTGAAGGTGTCATCTTGCTGGAGAAAGATGCCTTTGGTTGTTTGCCTAGTTGACATGCTGTGCACTTCTCATCGTGGTGATCAGCTACTTTGGGTAGACCACGAACTAGATTTTCTCTTCCAATCTTGGATAGATACTTGAAGTTTAAGTGACTTAGTCTTTTGTGCCACAGCCAACTATTTTCGCTAACATTCTTTACTACAAAACAGAGATTAGAAGAAATGCAAGATGAAGTAAAATCAACAATATAAACGTTTTTCTTACGAATCCCTTTAAGCAAGGTGACGCCGGATGTGCCATCTTTGATGAGACAGAAATTTGAAGTGAAGTGGCATTGTAATCCTTTGTCACAGAACTGAGATATTGAGAGTAAATTGTGTTGTAGACCAATAACTAGAGAGACTTCTTGGATGGTGATTTTTCCTTTTCGAATGACTCCATATCCTACAGTCTTTCCTTTGTTATTATCTCTGAAGGTTACTGATGGCCCTTTTTATTCACGGACATCTTCCAATAAATTGATTTCTCCGGTCATGTGCCTTGAGCAGCCACTATCGAGATACCATAAGCTTGATTTATCCTTGGAGTGTCCAGCCATTAAGCAGAGGACCTACAAAATAGACATTTAAGAACAAGGTCCCCTTTTTATTCTTTTGGGTCCAAAGGGTTAGCAACTTTTGACAACCCACACTTGCCTCACAGAAGGAGGGTTACTCTTTCTGGGATTGGGTGTGAATCTCAAAAGACATTCAGCAGCCTTGTGACCATAACCATCACACACAGAACAATGGTGGAAGCCAGCCAACTGAGGGTTAACAAACTTCGTTGAAGTCTTGAGCACAACATTGTTTACCGGTATGGATGAGGTCTCCTTAACAAAATTCATCCTCTTGAATTTTGCTGCCTTGCCGCCACTAGCGGTCGATGGCCTCCATGCGGTCGCCATCTTCCTTTGTGCGGTCGATTGACCTCGCGGCAAGTTCACGCGGTAGGGAGCACCATCTACCTTGCTAGAGGAAGCCTCTGCGGTAGGTTCATCCATGGCAATTCCTTTCAACTTTGCCTTTCCAGTTTGTTTCTTAGGGTAGACATAGTTGAACTCTAGTTTCTTCTTTGGTTCTTGTCCTACACCCTTTGAAACATGATGTTTAGCTTTTGACCCTTCCAAAGTTTGCTTGGTAAATTTCTCATCTCTTTCACAACAAGATGCACATTTAAAGTTGTCACTAGTTTGGAATCCCAAGCCTTCCTTATCACTACTAGACTTTTGGGATTCTAAGATTTGTTCCATAGTGACACGAGAATTGGTCCACTCATTAGTGATCCTTTTCAGGTCGTTTATCTCAGCAACCAATTCTTCGTTTTTAACTTTAAATATAGCATTTTGTTCTTCTAAGAAACAGTTTCGATCAGTAAGAGGAGTCATACTCTTGATCTGCTCCTTAAGGAGGGTGAGTTCAGATCTTAATAGAGATTTCTCCGTCTTAAGCTGGGAAATTCCTTCAGTTGAAAGTGCTAAAGCTTCCTTCATGCCAGAGAATTTACTAATTACCTGTTCAGCTTTTGCAAACATCTTTTCTTGTTCATCGAGGGAAATGTCAAACTTGACTTGAGGAGTGGTAAACAGAACATCCTTCACTTTGGGGTTTTGTAGAGCCTTCTTTGCTTCACTCACATCACATTTTGAAAATAGAAGATCACCATTCTTTTGAACCGGAGTTAGGAATCCTTTTTCAGCAAGTTCATCGGCCGTATAACTTATCCGTTTAGGTTTTGCATTTGGTGAGCAACGATTTTCATTATTATCCTCATCATCGGACTGAACGACCAAACAGATGTGACCTTCTTCAGAATCCTCATCGCTTTCATCAGAGTCTGACTCTATCCAAGTAGCTAACTCTTTTGAGGTAGAGTCTTCTTCATCCATCATTCCCTTTTGCTTTGAGTACCTTGGAGTAAAGTTACTTTTCTTCTTCATATACTCGTACTTGGGAATTGGACATTCTGATGCGAACTGACCTGGTTTCCTGCAATTAAAACAAACAAGATCTTCTTTCTTCTTGGAGAAGTTGAAGTTCTCTTTCTTCTTTGAAGGGCTGCTCCTTGAAAACCTTGTTGGAGTTTTGCTTGATGATCCGGGTCTTGCTGTCTTTCTGAACTTTTGGAATCTTTTCACGAACATAGCAAAATCATTATCATCCATATCAAGTAAATCTGATGTGGAGATTTTTGGATCTTCTTCCTCGATCAATTCTTCCTTTTGAGCAACCAACGATAAGCTCTTTGTTTTTCCTTCCATTTCAGCAATGTTGTTAAGCTTGATATCAAAGACCTTGAGGTTGGCATAGAGGCTTCTGAGAGACATATCATCTAGTAGCTTGGTATCTTCAAGAGTGTCGCCTTTGTGAAGATATTGCGAACCAAGAGCGGCAAGAAAATTAACATTGATTTCTTTCTTGGTAAGCTTCTTTCCGAGTGTTGTATAAGTACTCATGATCTCACAATAACGATCATAAGTGGCTCTTAGTGATTCACCGGGGATCTTAGCAAAGTTGTTGAATCTTCTTTGAATTGCAAACCTTTTGCTTTCCTTGCAAGCTTGATCTCCTTCGATGTAATCTTCAATTGCATCCCAAAGTTCTTTTGCAGTATAGCATTCCATGATCTGTCGACGCTGTGACGTACTCAAGGTACTTAAAATTATGCTCTTTGCTTTCACATCCATTCCAACCAGTCTTTTCTCTTCATCGGTCCATTCAGCTTTTGGTTTCTTGATAGTCGGATTTGCACCATTGGTTTCTGGATCCGGATTAGCTTTCATTGGGAAGTATGGTCCAATGGTAAGACAATCACCAAGTTGCTCGTCCATGGAGTAGAACTGAGTTAGAATGCTGTGCTTCCATACGTCAAAATTATCTTCGTCGAACGCTGGAACGTGAGTGAAGTTAACCGTTGCCATAGTTTTCTGACTTGCCATTTTGAATCGGCACCCAAGCTGTTAAGCTTGAAAAACAGAAGTTTTATAAAGGTGTTTGCTCTGATACCACTTGTTGGTCCCAAAGACACAACAAGGGTATGAGAAAGGAGGCTAGAGGGGGGGGGTGAATAGCCTACTTAAAAATTTCAACCCTTTTTCAAAATTCAACCAAGTGCTTACAATCTTGAGTTTTGCGGTCACGTAATAAACTGTTGGTAGTGGTGCCCTAGGCACATTTAATAAACGTTGTAATTGTTATCATTTATTTCATATCAATAAAGAGATGTTTTGATTATTATTGTTGTTCATGTTTACTTATAATAATCCCCATCCCTAGTACTTGTTAAGCACTAGTATAAAGGCTAAATGGTCATGGGATGATCATGTTAGATTTATGGGTACTTGTTTGGAACAAAGTACTGGACATGACCCGCTGTATGAGATTTATGTCATGGTCTATGTCGTACATATATCTCATATTAGTTATGTCATTTGAATCCTTAGACATGAAGTTATTATAGTCTTCCACTTGATGAACATTATGTTTGACATATTCAAACGCTACTTTTAACCGAGTAGTTATAAAGGGTATGATTGGCATAATCGGATTCCCGTTGGGAAGAATAATAAGCTAAATGGATTTGTCCCTCCACGGAGAGATGTCAAGCTTGGGCCCCTCGAAGGAATGATGTTGATGAAATGTTCGGCCGGACTCAAATGGATTGATTGGATCAATAGCATTTGAATTAACAACATATTCGGAATCGAGAAAGTATTGAACAAAACAAGTTGACTGTTTGACCATGACTTGTGTTCAATGACATCGTGGACAAAGGGATTGTGACATATTCTAAAAGGAATGCGAACTTGTATCTAGTTATACTATTTGGGTAGGTATGACGGTTTGCTAGAACCTAATCATATCTTATGGGATCATGTTTGAGCCCATTGCCAACTTAGTATAATCCTAGAGGGTCACACACAATAGAACGAATCTTAAATAAGAGGACTATATTGGAATTTAGGGTCGAAGGACCTCAAGGGAATTTCTGGAATTATTCTGGGCCTCCTGGTCAACCAAGCGGGCGCTTGGGTTGAACCAGGCGGGCGCCTGAATAAGCCGGAAAAGGCCTTGACCTTCTGCCCAAATGAGCGGGCGCTCGGGGGGTACCAGGCGGGCGCCCGGTATGCCGACTGGAAATTTCCTAATTCGATCAGGAAAGGTTTTTGGCACAAGATTCCTATTTGGAATAGGTCTTAATTGTGTATAAAAACACCAATTCGGCCAGACCATATTGACTAGTGCTTTTGTGAGTCTCAAAGAGTTTGAGAGAGATTTTATTTTGTTCTAAGATATCATTGATTGAGGAACAAAATAATTCACAAATAAATTCCATATAGTTCTTTATTACATTGTGAAAGTGTGTTTCATAATATTGGTCTAGCAACCAAGATCAAAGAAGCTCCTTTGATATTCGTTCGAAGTGTGGATACCGCTAGAGGGTGAAAATCATCATCTTCAAAGTTCGTGTTCAAGCTTTGTGATCGTGATCAAGTCTTCAAGTTTCTCCACCAAGACCAAAGAGAAAAGTTCATAGCCATCAAGGGTTAGTTATTCCTCTATTCATCTTGTTGTATTTGATTTAATCATATGAACGGATCCATGGCTTTGGGTTTTCTTAAAATTTTAATTGCTATATTCCGCTGCGCATGTTACTTGGAAACCCAACATAAACCGTGCGGTCAAGGTGTAATATGCACAGCGGAAGTTTTCGATGGAAATAAGGTAGAGTTGATTTTGACTAAAATCTCTAAGGAACACCAGCACTCACGGTCAACCAAGTTGCGGTCAAGTGAGTCCGGTCAAGGTAAGTGCGGTCATGATAAATGTGGTCAAGAGATTTGTGGTCAGATGGTTGAGATTGAAAGTTGTTGTCTTAGAAGTTTTGGCAAAAGATAAGTTAGTCAGATTTTAACTTAGGCAATGTGGAGAACAAATAAACACAATTCACAATAGTTCTTAAATCTGAAAGATCAAACACTAAACGACAAACAAAATTAATATGAACAATATAGAACAAGATGAACAATACTTGAAAGTAAATATGCAGAAAGTAAAATGACACAAGTATTTGGAAAGGTTCGATCTGTTAAAAGATCTACGTCCTTTACCAAGATGGTCAGTCTTGGATTTTGAATGGAGGTATATATTGATTCTTGAGTGTACAGATTACAGAGATGAAGCTTTGAATCAACACCTACTTTCTATGAAGAATAAATCCTAGACTTAGACCAGTGTATCCCTTTTGATGCAATCTATGTGATTGATCAATTGGGGTGAGTGTGTGTAAGAATCAGAAGCTCTTTAAAATCTAAGTGATTGTAGAGCCTAATGAATCTTAAGTGTTAGAAGGCTTGAGATGACTTGTTTGTTGCTGGAGAGCTTTGAAGGTTTGAAGGTGAGTTCTTTGAAGATTCAAAGGATTCTGGAAATCTTGAGTATGATCTTCAATCACCAAGTATTTCAACAGCAATTTCTCTCTTAGAATCTCAGATGTTTTCAATGAAGAACGTAAGGGCTATTTATAGCCTTAAATGTGAAAATAGCTGTTGGGAATTACTTGGGATCCAAGTTGAAGGACAGTGAGCTGTTGAATTCTAATTGGAGCTCAATCTAAGATTGTCCTTTTTGCAGATAAGAGGTGGTCCCACTTAAAGGAATTCAAATTTGAATTACTTGGGGTTCAAGTTCTGCAACGTTCTAAACTAACCATAGTTTAGGACATAAGTGACCATGGTTGAGTTTGAATACTTGGATTCTTGGACTTCTTCAATTCTTGCGGTCAAGACCTCACGGTCGGGAACTTCACGGTCGAGGGGTCAAATGTGACCTGTCAAGGTATGCCACAAAGCTCACGGTCACTGACTTTCGGTCAAGTGATTCATGGTCAAGTGGTCTTCCACGGTCAGGTGGTCTACCACAGTCAAGTGAATTCACGGTCAAGGTCTTGACCACTAAAATTCCAGACTTAGAAAATTTTAAGCTTATCAATCTAAAGCCTATACTATCAAAGTGGACTATTCTAAAAATGAAGTTTAACACTTCTTACAATATATCCTAAAGTCCACAAAAGATAAAATTAGGTTATGGGATCAATCAAATCTAGGTAATAGGAGTGGTTTATAATAAGCATACCCAACACAGGTACTTATGTAAAATGATTGGGACAGAAGGAGATCAGTCAGGGCCTTCAAGGCAAGGGAATGTTTGAAGAAGTCATGAAAACCTTAAATGATTAAAGACAAGTAGAAGATCAAGTACCTCCGAGATATGGGTTAGAACAGTTCTTAAAAATGAAACCAATAGGCTATGATGGAGAACCCGATATAGCTAAAGATGAAAGGTGGATTGAATCGATGGAGAAAATATTTGATGTTCTGAGATGTTCTGATAAAGATCAAATCAGGTTTGCTACTTATAAACTGAGTGGAGCTGCTGAGTACTGGTGGAAAACTTTGAAGACCAATTGGGATGAGACTTATGTACCCTATACTTTGGAAAATTTTCTGAAGAAGTTCAAGGAACATTTTATTCCCCGGGTGGATCAAGACAGGAAAGAAATGGAGTTTCTCAACTTAGAGCAAAATGTTATGTCCGTGGCTCAATATACATCTAAATTCACAGAGTTATCCAGGTACTGTACTCATCTAGTTGCAACTGAGGAGAGGAAGGCAATGCGATTTGTGAGAGGATTGAGAACTGTGATCCGAAGTCAACTAGTTTTTCACAAGTTACAAGATGTTCAAGATGCAGTTGATAGGGCTTATCAAGTGGAGCACGATATTGAAGAATATAAGAGGAAAGTTAAACTATCAGGTGCTGGAAGGCAAGGAAGACCTTAACCACAACATGGTGACAATCGAGGAGGTCAGGGAACATTATTACAAAACAAAGGACAACCTCAGCGCAATCAATTGCCAACAATCAAGGTAACACTTCGGGAAATCAAAGTAGAAGAAGTTGGGTAAGTGTTTGAATTGTGGTCAGTTTGATCATTTTCAAAGGGATTGTCCTAGAATCAAGAATGTATCATTTGGGGGTGGAGCTGGATCATCACAGGGTCAGAAGAGGGATGCCTCGGGAAAGCCTAAGGAACAGGGTCGTGTTTTGCTATTAATCAACAACAAGCTTTAGATTTTTCTACCGTGATAGGAGGTATAATTTATATGCCTAGTTTGAGGGCACGAGCACTTATAGACCCTGGCTCATTGCATTTATATGTGTCTGTACATTTTGCATCTCAGTTGCATGTGTCTCCTGAGTCTCTACCTTATGTGTTGGAGGTGTCCACTCCTATGGGGGAGTGTTTGGCAACTGATAGAGTGTTGCGTACTTGTGATGTGCATATTCATGAGTATGTTGTATTTGCTGATTTAGTTGTTTTGCCACTGCAAGATTTTGATATTATCTTGGGAATGGATTGGGTAAATAATTACCATGCTCCAGTTGATTATTATAAAAGGGTTGTCACATTTTCTATTCCTGATGTGCCTGAATTTACTTTTGAGGCTTCTCTTTTGGGAAAGGGGATTGGTATTATTTCTTATGTGAAAGCTAGAAGATTGTTACACCGTGGTTGTGTGGGACTCTTGGCCGGTGTTCTCGATACTATTAAAAAGGGTTTCTGAAATAGAGAATGTGCATATTGTTATAGAGTTTCCTGATATATTTTCAACTGAGTATTCTATGCCTCCCGATAGGGAAATCGAGTTCTGTATTGATTTACTTCCAGGTACTACCCTGATATTTGAGGTACCTTATAGAATGGCTCCAGAAGAATTAAAAGAGTTGAAAGTTCAACTGCAAGAGTTGCTTGATAAGGGTTTTATCTGACTCAGTCTATCACCGTAGGGAGCTCCTGTGTTGTTTGTAAAGAAGAAGGATGGGTCTTTGAGACTATGCATTGACTACAGGAAGCTGAATCAGGTAACGGTAACATCCTTGTTTATTCTAAGTCTCGAGAGGAACATGAGCAACACTTGCGAATGGTTTTGGCTGTGCTCCGAGGGAAGCAGTTATTTGCGAAATTTTTTGGGTTTAGCGGAGTATTATCGAAGATTTATTGAGGGGTTTTCCAAGATTGCTACACCATTCACTCAGTTGACTTGAAAGAATATACAATATGTGTGGGATGAAAAATGTCAAGTTAGTTTTGAAGAATTAAGGAAGAAGAGATTGACCATTGTACTTATTCTTGCGTTACCTAATGGGAATGATGGTTATTTACAGTGATGCTTCGAGGAAGTCAATTTCTTGTGAACAGAACTATCCGACCCATGACATGGAACTTGTTGCGATTGTTTTTGCGTTACATAAGTGGAAACATTACCTTTATAGAACAAAGTTTGAGATTTTTACAAATCATAAGAGTTGAGATATCTTTTCTCCTAGAAAGAGTTGCACAACCGACAGCGTAGATGAATGGAACTTTTGAAGGATTGGCGTCCTTATGAATTGAGACATGGAGTTATGTTTGAGAATAATATAGTATTGCCAACTTTTATTCAACAGATAAAAGATGCTTAGAAGGATGACCCCGAGTTGAGAAAATTAGTGGATAAAATCGAGGATAGAAAATTTGAAGATTTTTCTCATAGTCCTGAAGGAGTATTAACTTATAGAGGGCAGTTATGTGTACCAACATTGATGGAATTAAACGCCAAGTTCTTGATGAGGGTCACGAGTTCAAGTATAGTATTCATCCCGGGAGTATCAAGATGTATCATAATTTGAAGCAGCATTTCTAGTGGAATAATATGAAATGGGAAATAGCGGATTTCGTATCAAAGTATTTGACTTATAAACAGATTAAAACTGAACATCAAAGACCCACCGGTCTACTTCAACCTATAAAGATACTTGAGTGGAAATGGGAACATGTTACAATGGATTTTGTGTCAGGGTTACCTCGTACTTGAAGAAAGCATGATGTAGTTTGGGTAATCGTGGATAGATTGACAAAACCCGCTCATTTTTCTACCTATTGAGATTGTCTATTCGATGGAAAAGTCATAATGGGCCTTTTGAAATTATAGAAAAAGTTGGAAATCTTGCGTTGCCATCTTCTTTGGGTAAATTCATAACGTGTTTCATATCTCCGTGCTTCGTAAAAATTTGTATGATCCATCTTATATGTTATCAGAGATACCAGAGGATCTAGAACCGACATGTTTTATATAGAGCAACCAGTTTGAGTGATTGATATCAAAGTCCAAGAATTGCAAACTAAAAGTATTCTTCTTGTTAGAATTGTGTGGGGAAATCATATTATGGAGGAATCTACTTGGGAGCTTCGGGACGAGATGGAAAGGAAATATCCCTGGTTGTTTGATTTGTTTGGTAAGTTACCCTAAAATTCGGGACGAATTTTCTTTAAGGGGGAGTGATTGTAACGACCCCAAAAATCCGTCCCTATTTATTTTATATTTTTAGGGATTTTAATTTGAACTTATATATGCATTTTATGTGTTGCATCATATTTTATGATTTGCACATCTTATTTGATTAATTGTGTTAGCTTAAATGTGGGGGAGTAATAATTGTTAAGGGAGTTAATTGGAGTAGTTGAAACTTTAGGGTCCTTAATGGAATTTAAATTATAGGGGCTTAATTGTTCACTTGAAAGTAGAAGGACCAAAGTGGAAATTTTATAAAAATCTATATATACTTATCCCTACCCATCTCCCTCTGCGTTTCATACATAATCTCCCAAGTTTTTCTCTGAGGAAAGAAGAAGAAAGAAAAGGTTAGGGTTCCTGACTTTGATAATTTTTATCATTTTATTTACTACTCCATTTTAAAATCTAATTATACCAAAATATTCAGGGTGTTGAGTAGAGTATTCCTACCCGATCAAATATTATTTTCTCGATACTTTTCCGGAAATAGGTAAGTTACTAATTCCCCTTTAAATGTTAAAATGGTCATATACATGTTGTATATGTTATATGTGTTGAAATTGTTGTGAAAAGAATTTATTTGTGATACTTGTAATTTTGGGACAAAGGGAGTAGTATGAGACTTGGTTCTAAGAAGGGTTGTAATGTCCCTGGTTGAGTTTTATACTCAGGTTTAGTTGTGTTAAGCAATTGTTGTGAAGAGTATGTTAGTATTTTTGGGACGGTGGAACGAAGGGAGTAAAAGTATCAAGTTTTAGGCTATCAGGAAGGCCAAAAAGCCTAATCGGGCGAGGGGGCGCGCGCTCCCTTTTAGGGAGGGCGTGCGCACCCTTTAGTTCACTCAAAAACCACCATTCTGATCAAAGGGGGCGCGCGCTCCCTTTTAGGGAGGGCGTGCGCACCCTCTCCTTTTGCAGTTTGTCCGTTTTACGTTCCATCTTCCAGAGGCCATAACTTCTTGATCCGGACTCCGTTTTGGACGTGTAAACTATCGTTGGAAAGCTCTTTTCGAGTAATAAACGATGAATTGGTTTATTCAACTTGAATTGAGGTTAAAATCATGATTATGTTCTGGTTATTACCCTATGATACTCCGATAGGTGTTTTATCACAAAATGGTATGAATTAGTCCGTTTGTGATCGAGTTTGGAATGATGTAACCGTTTAGGTTCATTTTGGGTGTTGTACATCTTTATGATGATTTCATGGGGTTTCTTACTTTGAAATCCCTTGTGTGAGAAATGGGTTTTAACGTACTTGGTTGTTGAGGATCGTGTTCAAGTGTGTGCAAGATTGTTGTTTGACTTAATGTCATTGATTAAGGATTGTGTTGTGACTTAATGTCAATGTTGTGAAATTTTATTGAGTAACGTGTTTGCATATTTGTGATGACTTTGTATGGTTCTCTACTTAGGAATCATGCCCCGGTTGTTGTTTAAGCAAGTATTTATTACTATGCTCGTGTTAAAGTCCAGCTGGTACTTGTTGTGGAGTCGGGCAGTGGTAGGGATTATAATGGCACAGGAGCCAAGTTCATTGTAAGGATTCTACCATTGGTTTCTCATTTTTAACCCCCTTCCTTGGGCCACGGATTGGGTTTGGGCTAGCTCTCCTTTATGTGAGTTTAGTCACCATTTGGGTTATGACTTTGTGTCATTTTCCCCCGTTGTTGTTGTTGTTGTTATTGTTTGGTTCGGGAACCATTTTCAGCCCTTTGATGCTGCTCAGTTGATACCTCTCAGATGGTTATATGTTTGATTCGAGAACCTTGGCTCAGTATCCATGTATGAGTGTTTATTTCCGCCTTATGTGTGGTATGATGAGTTGGCTTTGCCTCTCATGTTATGTGCTAAATGATTGTCTATTGACATTGTTCAATTATGGGTATCATTTCAGCATGTAACGTAGTTGCATTTTAGTAGCTTACTGAGATTTATTCTCACCCCGTTCTTTTCAATGTTGTTTTCCTTAGATAAAGGAGAGCCCAGGGGATAGGTCACTTACACAAGGGAGGACGTCGTGGTGGTTTTGGTAAGAGTTTTGGGACAAGTGTTTGTAAAGGCTACATTATATAAATGTATAACCTTTGGGGTAGTGTAACCGAGACTTTATCCGTGTATCACCTATTTTGTTAAAGTGTAGTAATTGTACATTTGTATAAGAGTTTGTAAGCCTTCGGGCTAAGTACTCTCGTTTGTGAAAGTTGTTTGAAAGTTAAATGGAAGTCTTTGAACTTCGAGCGTGGATTTTGTTAAACTTTATGAAAGTATATTTCGAATTTTTTTCTAAAAGTGTTTTATGACGTCTTCCGTGCATGTCCTGAACGTGGGGCCAAGTAGGACCACAGGTTGGGGCGCGACACACACACTTATAGAACGAACCATAAAGGACAATTGGAATTATGGAGAAATAAGTTTTTCTGGTCTGGCACGACCGTGTTGATTAAAGGACACGACCGTGCTGAATGGTTCAGCACGACCGTGCTGAATGGTTCAGCACGACCGTGCCGTTTATAAGACTCGACCGTGTCAATAATCAGCAAATGGACGGATGGCTCGAACCTAATGGCACGCCCGTGCTGGTTATGAAGCACGACCGTGCTAGGCACGGCCGTGCCGATTATAAAGCACGACCGTGCCAATAATCAGATTTCGGAGGCCAGGCTCGACACTATTGGCATGACCGTGCCAATTAAGGAGCACGACCGTGCCCGATCTGCTGTGACAGAGATTTTGTTTCCTTAATTGGGTGACGGGATTTAGGGTTCCTAGCTCCTTAAGGGTTAAGGACTAGGACATATAAAAGGATCTTTTTCACCCGCCATTAAGGGTATTACTCCAAGCCTCTTAGAGAGACAATATTCTTGATTAGATCAAGAATTCATAATTCCATATAGTCAAAAATAATTGTGAAAGTGTGTTTCATAATTTTAGTCTAGCAACCAAGATCAAGTGCTCTTGATATTCATTCGAGTTGTGGATACCGCTAGAGGGTGAAGCTTATCATCTTCGAAGTTCGTGTTCTTACTTGCTCGTGATCAAGCTTCGAATTCTCCACCAAGATCAAAGACTAAATTCAAAGGCATCAAGGGTTAGTATTCTAGTATTCTGAACGACATAAACCGACCTAGTAGATGGGAACACGGACGAGAGGCCCAGCGTACCTAATGGACCTATACCGAGAGGCCCACTCACAAGCCCATGTTTATAGGTCGACATCAGTGAGGCCGAGCAGGCAGTCCTTGCCTAGGCCGAGTCCGAGAAGCCTAATCCCTAGCCGGCCTCTATGACGAGCCGAGTTAGATGACGGGACGAATTGCATCGTAAACCTCCCATTGTCATTGGGAAACCTCATACAGAGTTATATTACAACTCTAAAATTAAGAGTCCTTATCTGAACCAAGATATCTCTCCTATCAGATAACAGGATATCATCCATCCTTATCAGGAGTCTATCTCCAAGGAATATGAGTCCTACATCACCACGGGCTTCCTGGCTTTCCTATCAAGTCAGAACTCATACACCCACGCCTATATAAACAGGTCCTCTACACAGGAAACGGGTAATGAACTTTTGGCTCTAATCTAGTCAATCGATTCTCTATTTCTAACCACCCATATCCTTATTCTTACACCGGAGGGCCTTCGCCGGTGAAGCCCCGGTGTAGTTTACGTTTGTTTCGTGTGTGCAGATTCCGCCATCAAGAACTGTTGCTGGGATTATCCGACCCGTTAGACGAAGGCTGATCCAACCAGATTTTGGCGTCATCAGTTTGGTTCCATTGCCGGGAAGTCGATTGATCAGTTCTTTAGTCAGAAAATTCCAAGATCATGGCCGGAGAATTAGTTGACGGGCGAGAGGCCACCCCTTCTAAAGAAACCACAAGGGATGCACCGCCCCCCGACAACACAAACACTGCTGCACAGAACCAGAGGCTCCCACCTACGGCACCCGCACAAGGGGGAGGGATGCGTACCCGCTCAAAGGGTCCGGCCCCCAATGTTGTTAACCAATACGGGCGTCGCCGACGGACAGGATCCCGCAATAATGGGGCAGTACCATCACAACCGCCGCCACTGGACAAAAGAGCGTTGCTTCAACAGAACGTTCACACACTCCAACAGCTGGCCGAAGCCCAGTGGGCCCTGTTAGATCTTGACCCCGAAAATTCCATGGCTAACCTACTTCAGCCATCCGGAACGAGGGGGACAAATCTGGACGACAGAGTGAGCAGAAGGGAGCCCCTACAAAATTATAGACGGGATATGCCTCCCCGGAGCCGAGTAAGTCGCCCAGACGGACAGTTAGGAAGACCCAATCTAGATGAAGATCTGAGGGACCGCATTAATCGCCGTCGGGAAGAACAAGAAGATGAATCCCCTGGAGTGAGAATTGTAGGCGAAAGACGTCGTGGGGACGCCCGACGTCATTCGCCTCTCAGACTAGATCCACCAAGGCGCACCCCACCCCGGCAGGATCCGCCCCGGCACACTCCACCTCGCCGTACTCCTTCAAGGCATCGCCTTGAACCGATCCAAGGTGCAAGAGGACGCCGTGATCGAAGCATAGTAAGTTCCAGTCATACCTCGGCATTCAGCACAAGGGACATTGTTGACCTTAGAGAGAGACTCAAAAACATTGAGATGATGAATCAGGGGCACAGGAAACCCAATAATGATTACGATGCCATGCGCCCTTTCGCGCAGAGGATTAAGGATGCACCACCTAATCCGCAGTTAAAGCTCCCACATCTAGACAAATACTCCGGCAACGCCGACGCTCTGGATCACATCCAAGCCTTTGAGGCCACCATGGCCCTAGTGTCTAATCAGGATGACGTGCTGTGCAAGGCCTTTGCAAGAACCTTAACAAAGGCAGCTCGGTCCTGGTTCATGGACCTTGATAAAAGTAGCATCAATTCCTTTGCCAGGTTGAAATCACAATTTCTGGAATATTTTGCTACTGCTGGTGCTAGAAAGAAAAGGTTGTCTGACCTAGCCAACATGGTCCAGAGCAAGAATGAGTCCACCCTAAGTTTCTACAACCGGTTTAGGGATCTTGCAGACTCAATAGAGGAACGCCTGACCGACAGGGAGATAATTGTATGCTTCACGAATGGTCATAGATCAGAGCAGCTAACTTATGAATTGTCGGTCAGAGAGCCCCTCACCAAAGCTGAGTTGTACCACGTTGCTTATGCCACGGCCATCGCCGAGGAGAAGAAAAAGACGTTATATGGTCATAAGGAACGAGACCGAGATCATGACAAGTCACATAACGGGAACTCTTCCCAGGGGACCAACGGGGGAAACGGCAAGGGCAAAAACAGGACCAGGGGGACCGAGACATTCACCACATTCAATAAACCGATCTATGAGATCATGAATCTGGTGGATCTCCCCAACCCCAAGCCTTTAAAAGACAACCCGAAATACCCAAGGGATACCACAAAGTATTGCTCCTATCACAGAGATAACGGTCATAACACCGAGAACTGTTTTGCCCTGAAGAAGATTCTGCAGAAATGGGCAGACCAAGGCAAGCTCAATCAGTTCATGACCAAGGACAATAAACGCCCAAGGGAAGAAGACAAAAACAATGATTAGGTCGACAGGCCACCTCGGGCTAGGTTGATAGGCGTGATCCGAGAGGAAATTCCATCCAACAAGAAACTTAAGGAGCAGATTTACGAGCTAAGTAAAGTCTTCCACATCCCTCCCTGGATCCATGAGAGGGAGGAAGTGATCAATTTTTCTCCGAATGAATTGGCGGGAAACCGTGCAATGAGAGAACAACCATTAGTCATCATAGGCCGTATTGATAACTGCGAGTCGGACAGACTCCTCATCGACTCCGGAGCGGCCAAGGATGTGCTATATTATCGCACCTTTAAAGAGATGGAACTTCCTGATACAATGCTGACCCCGTATAATGGAAGGCTAGAAGGGTTCACTAATCATAAGGCCGATGCCAAAGGAACCGTTGACTTACTCCTGGAAGTCGGAATTCACCCCTACAAAACCTCGGCCACGGTCACCTTCATAGTCATGGATCTAGACAGTGATTACCATGCTATCCTAGGTCACCCAGTCAAGGAAAGTTGGGTCTGGTTGCTTCCCTCCCTCACCAAAGGGTGAAGTTCCCCACCCCGGCTGGAATCGGGTGCGTCCCAGGGTCACCGAAAGATTTTTTGGAGCACGTGATGAAATCCAGGAAAGCAAAGGCCAAAATGGAAATTGATACTCCTGATAAAAGAATCACGGTTTCAAAATCAACCACGTTCACAACCTCAACGCCACATATCGGTGTTATATTGGCGAACATTAAAGATGAACCCGACGAGTGGGCTATTCCCGACAACGACACCCCAACTAGGGACGAGGTTACCTACGGTTTAAACGGCTTTGGCTGCATCTCGATGAACACAGCTACGGACAACTGGGCTATCGCCGTTGTCCCTAGCTCGGGGGCCACATAGCCGACTGATATGGAAACCGAGATCGAGAAACTGTTGGACATGGAAAACCTAAGTTTGGAAGGGGAAGACAAGGAAAAGGTCAAGCAGATCATTGTCGAGACCCTAGAGTTCAGAGACGGCCCCGAACTTAAACCAGTGGATCAGTTAGACGAGGTCGTCATCAACCCAGACTATCCAGATCAAAAAGTGAAGATTGGGAAGCAACTCTCCCAACAAGAACGAGAAGAGCTCATTTCCCTACTCCAAAACAATTTGGACGTATTTGCTTGGAAAGTAGATGACATGGTGGGAGTGAAGGAAGCTGTTGCCCTCCACAAACTGGAAGTCGACTAGTTCTTTAAACCGGTCAAGCAGACAAGACGAGCCTTCTCTACCGACAAGGAAAAAGCAATTGAGACCGAGGTCGACAAAATCCTCAAAGCCGGCATCATAAGAGAGGCAACTTACCCTGAGTGGCTGGCAAACGTCGTCATGGTAAAGAAGCACAATGGCAAATGGAGGATGTGCGTAGATTTTACGGACCTGAACAAGGCCTGTCCCAAGGATAGCTATCCCCTCCCCAGGATTGACAAGCTCGTAGACTCCATAGCCGGCCATCAAACCCTCAGTTTCTTGGACGCCTACTCTGGCTATCATCAAGTCAAAATGGCAGAGGATGACATAGAAAAGACGGCTTTCCAAGCTGCAGGCGGCGTATACTGCTACGTCATGATGCCTTTCGGCTTAAAGAATGCAGGAGCCACGTATCAGAGGATGGTGAACAAGGTCTTCAAATCTCAGATAGGCCGGAATATGGAGGCCTACATTGATGACATGGTGATCAAGACCAAGATCGGCAGCCATATACCAGATCTGGAGGAAACCATTAACAACTTAAAAGCTAACAATATGAAGCTCAACCCTATCAAGTGCGTCTTCGGGGTTACAGCGGGCAAGTTTCTAGGTTTTATGGTTTCTCAGCGGGGCATCGAGGCTAATCCAGAAAAGATCCAAGCCTTGATTGATATGAGGGAGCCGACTTGTATTAAAGAGATTCAGAGGTTGAATGGGAGAGTAGCAACACTCGGTAGGTTTATTGCTAAATCAGCAGAAAAGTCCCTCCCCTTCTTCAAAGCCTTGAAGGGAACCAAGGATTTTGCTTGGACGCCAGAGTGTTCGACCTCGTTCCAGCAACTGAAAGACTACCTCGGCTCTCCACCCCTACTTAGTAGCCCGGTCATGGGTGAGACATTGTACGTTTTCTTAGCTGCAACCGACTGAGCCGTAGCAGCCGTGCTAGTCAGGGAAGAAGGCGGTATCCAGAAGCCGGTCTACTACGTCAGCAAAGCACTGTCGGATACCGAGAGTAGGTACTTTAATGCCGAGAAAAAATGCTTATGCCTTGGTAATTGCAGCCAGAAGCTACGAGCTTACTTCTCGGCTCATCCCATCACGGTCTATACCAATGCTCCTCTTAGAAAAATACTTCACAAGATGGACAGCTCAGGACGCCTACTTAACTGGTCAATCGAACTGACCGAGTTCGATATAACCTACAAGCCAAGGAAGACTCTTTTGGCCCAACCTCTTGCTGACTTCTTAGTCGAGACCGCCTTTACAAGTGAACACGCGGCGACCACCCGAAAAAGGAAGTTCCCTATAGATAGAGAGCCCTTGGAAGAACTACCGCCCAACTGTTGGGTCCTATACACCGACGGGTCAACTACCCAAGGAAGAAGCGGCGCCGGGGTCTACTTGACTAGTCCTGTCGGTGAGCATGTTGCACGTGATTTTATCAGGTTCAAGTTCCCTGCCTCAAATAATCAGGCTGAATATGAAGCCCTAATCCTGGGACTTGAAAGAGCCAAGTTCTTTGGCGCAACAAGACTGGTAGCATACAGCGACTCCCAACTGGTAGTGAACCAAGTTAAAGGGGAATACAACACCGAAAACCACATGCTGACCAAATACAAAGACCTCGTCCTAAACCTGACCAAGAACTTTGAGTTCTGGGATATACGACAAGTCGGTAGAGAATACAACCTGGAAGCCGATCTACTTTCAAAGATGGAAACAGCTGAAGACTCGGACCCCCTGATCATTTACACCGACCAGCCTGCCTATGAGAGAATGGAGATTTTGCTCCTAGATGACAAAGAAAGGACATGGATTGACGATTACAGGGACTATTTGGAAAAGGGAAAACCTCCCGAGGACGAGTTAGAGGCTAAATCGATCAAAAAGAAGACGGCAAGATACATGGTCTGGAATGGCATCCTATACAGAAGGTCATTCTCTAGACCTCTCCTAAGATGTGTTGCGCCAAAAAGCACCGAGAAACTCCTCTCCGAGGTACATGGGGAATCTGTGGGGGACACCCGGGGGCCAGAACCCTTGCCGACAAAATCATCACACTTGGCTACTATTGGCCAAACATGAGGGAGGATGCCCAAGCCTACGTAAAAAGGTGCGACAAATGTCAACGCTACTCCGACCTGCCCAAAGTACCTGCCGTAGAGCAAAGATTGGTCATACCGACATGGCCATTCGACATGTGGGGAGTCGACATCATTGGACCATTTCTATTAGCCAAAGGGAGCAACAAATATGTAATTGTGGTGGTCGATTACTTCACTAAGTGGGTAGAGGCAAAACCGCTAGCAAAGATCACTGAAGAAAACGCCATCAACTTCATCCATGACTATATATGGTGCCGTTTTGGCGTGCCGCACACTATAGTGACAGATAATGGCCTACAATTCTCTGATGCCTTCACCGAGGAGTTGAATAGATTGGGAGTCAAACACAAGAAGTCATCGGTCAGCCATCCTCAAGGCAATGGACAGGCCGAGGCCGCCAACAAACTTGTCTTAAAAGCACTCACCAAAAATTTGGAAGGCAGTCAAGGAAAGTGGCTGGACGAACTCCCCCTAGCTCTATGGGCCGTCCGTACAACCACTCGGGGGCCAACTGGGGAGACACCCTTTGCTATGACTTATGGTTCAGAAGCGATGGCACCAGCCGAGATGGCCTTGCCGACTTTCAGAGTAACCAACTATGACGAGGTCGTCAATGAGTACAACCGACTACTAGACCTAGACCTAGTCGATGAGAAAAGGGTGACTGCCCAACTCAGAATGATCAATTACAAGCAAAGAACCAAGGCCTACCATGACAGCAAGGTAAAAAAGAGAACCTTTGAAGTAGGTGACTGGGTACTCAGAAAAATTGAGTCGACACACCTGAAGTCACAACAGAATAAGCTCTCGCCAAACTGGGAAGGCCCTTACGTCATCACCCACATTATACGGGAAGGGACCTACATGCTCAAAACTCCATAAGGAAAAGAGCTTAAACACCCATGGCATTCAGAGCACTTAAGAAAGTACTATCAGTAGCATCTCGGTTAGCTATTTATTCTTTTTATCAAATTTTCAGTTTAGATTTCTATAGTCGATATCTAGTTGTCTTAGTTTGGTTTTATCAATAAAATTTCCTTTATTTCATTTACATCAAGATTTGATTATAGCACATGACACGGTCTCAGCGTTGTTTATAACGACGAGATCATCTAACGAAGTCGATGAGCACACTTAAAGCATGACTTCTAAAGCCTAGTGTCAATCTCTAGCACCCTGACGAAGTTGACGAGCACACTTATGCATAACTTCTAAAGCCTAGTCTCAATGACTAGCAAACTCACGAAGTCGATGAGCACACTTAAAGCATGACTTCTAAAGCCTGGTTTCAATAACTAGCAACCTAACGAAGTCGATGAGCACACTTAAAGCATGACGACCTCGTCTAGTTCCAACAACTAGCATATAAGACGACTTGAGTTGATCCTAACGGTCAGACGACGTATCAAACCCAAACACTAGACGTTCGTCGGAACTCAATTGTAGACCACCTCGGTCGGAACATATAAAGCTTATTATGGTTTTCCACATGGTGAGTAACCACAGCCTACAAACGTAGCTCGAACTGGCTATCGCATCTCGTCACATCAGATCGTTGAGACATCTCAAACCGAGATAAAGTAAACAAATTAATAACAAGAAAGTACTTAACTGAACAGGTTAAACAAAGGCTAAAACGCCTCAAACCGAGGTTCTCAAAACAAGTGTTTACGCCCCCCCAGCAAACACTGGGTCCAGGCCTACGAATACTTTGGGACATACAAAAAGTGTTTAAAACTCCCCCGATGACGTTGGGTAGAGTGAGACAAGTGCTTAATACAACTGTTCCAAGCCAAACCGGCTTTACAAACTGAAACATTAAGTCGTTAGATCAATCCACACCGGCACGTGCCTCATCCTCGGTTCGCTCCAGCAATTTCTCAAAGTTATCAGGCGCCAGCTCCGGAGGTTCCCAGACGGGCCTGTTGGCCTTGCGATCCATCGCCTTGATAACCCTGAGACTTCCTTCAGAGAACGGAATGAGAGAATGCGCGGCCCGCGCCTCAACACTGTAAGCGTCCTGATGATAGAGACGAGCACACTTCTCCAATGGTACATCAACTTCGGGATCGATATAAAGGAGACGAGTTAAATTGGACCAGGCATCATTGTATATCGTGCCGACTCTATCACTCAGATCTGCCCTGAATTGGGGCCCGCTCTTATAAGCCTCCACGGCCTCCTTCTCTTTAATCGCCACATTCTCCTCCAGACGAGCATACTGGTCTTCCAACAAGGCAAGCTTCTCCTCAACGGTAGCCTTTTCTCCCGCCAACGTCTCGGCACGCTTGCTCTCATCCTCGAGCTCGCTTTTCGTGGCTAGCAGAGACTCCTTCAGCTTTGAGACTTCTTCTTGAGACTGGCGATGTGACGCGTCAAGAAAAGATTTTTCTTTCTCTAAGCTAACCGCTTTGTCGTTAAGATCGTCAATGGAGCCTTTAAGCCTGGACACCTCGGCTTCTGTCTCCTTCAAGGACTCGTAGGCGTGGCGATACATGGTGTAATCGGTTTGGGCAAGAGATGCAAGCTACAAAAAAGAAAGAAGAAATAAATAACGACATAGAGCAGAAAGAGAATGGGATAGCCAGGAGCTTTACCTCGCTAAGGAGTAAGCCCTTGCGGTTCAACATTTGCTGGGACGTGGGTTTCTCAGCAATTAACTGCTCAATGGTATCCACATTCATGGCCCGCTTTATTACCGGACCACCCTTCTTCAGAGCAAGGCCCGAACGAACCGACACGTCCAGACCCGACAGAATAGGGACACCACCAAACCTCTCTACCCAACTCTTCACCTCATCGTTAGGCAAAGCCGGGCTGAAAGCAGAATCATGAGCAGAGGGAGTTACCTTTTTCGGAGCTCGAACCTCCCTGACCTCCTCCCTGGATCTTTTCTGACCGTGATGAGCACCCCCACTATCCGACTCAATCACAACGCGCGTATCCTGGCCGTGACTCTGAGACAGACTATCGTGAGCAGCCTCTTCGGTCTCGGGGGCCACCACGTCGGCCCCCTCTCCAACTTCCCCAACAGAGCGGTCCGACATAGGCACCGCGGAATCATCTTTGTTCTGAAGCAGCCTCTTCCTATCTTCCATGTCATCATGACGCTTCTCTAAGGCGGCAGCTTTAGACCGTTGCTTCTTCAACCTCGCTGCCTGAACAGGGTCAAGTTCCTCCAACTCGATCTCGGCAACTTGCTCCATAGTCAAAACTGCACAAAACACCAAGATTAGACCGAGGCGAGGCATCAAAGATCAGGGGAAAAAAGGCAAAGTTAGATAATTACATCCTATAGTATCTTCAGTCTTAAGGCAAATGTTGTTTTGCTCCTGGAAACGAACACAGTCACGAAGGAAAACAAAATTGGGATGGACGATCCAATCCGGGAACCTATTTCCCCTCAGAACGCTAACCTTAGGGACGACCCCATCAAGAGGACCCTTCATCAACCCGGCCTGAACATAATAGCGGGGATCTTTCTCCAGTTCATTCCAATCCAAAGTACCCAAGTTGGAAAACTCCTCGAGTTTAGCGATTAACCTATCGCTCCATTCAGGCTTGTGGACCTTATGAGGACGGGATGGTGCGTATTCGGGGACGGCAAACTCCCAACCGAAATGGGACTCGACTTTAATTACATGGGAATTCCACCCCGACACCTTGCTGACTGTGCCAGAGATTGGGGTGATAATCTTGGGTTTGGAGGGATCGGACTTGATGGTCAATGTTCTCGTAGTCTTGTTATAACTCAGGTTGAAGAAATGATCGAAAACAGACATACACGGTTCGAAGTTAAGACTGCGACACAAGACAATGAAACTAACCAGGTACCGGACTGCATTAGCACCAATGTGAGCCGGCATCAGTTCCCACGACTCCAGAAATTCATTAATAAAGGGGTCAAGAGGAAGCCGTAGTCCTAGTTGGAATTGTTTAAAGAAGAACGAGACCACAGCCTGGTCGTAGTAAAAGTTATGGATCTTTTCATCTGTATCTAAAGGAATGGCCTTGCTATAGTACAAACGATATTCCTCTCGATCCACTCCGTACCGAGAATAGAGGGCCTCAATCATTTCTTCACCCGATTTGGGGTGCTTACCCACAACGGGACCTGACTTCCCCGCTTTCCTACTAGTCATCTTGACACTGGCACCTCGTCTTGGCCTGGAAACATCAGTATCGAAGCAATCCACTATCCTATTGGAGGTGCTCTCCCCGGCCATACCTATAGAAGAAGCAGAGGGGTTAGACTCATCGAGAAGCCTTGGAAAGGCCGTATTCCCCCCGAATCAACTACGGGGACCGAGGAGGTTGCACCCTCAAGACGAGATCGAATCAAGGATTTGTCTTTTACATAAAATAAATAAATATGGTCAAGGACTCTATCCTCGTTATCAAAGACAATCATGTCGGCATCGTCTTCCCCTCTAACCCTCGGGGCATAAAGGCCAGATGGATACCTCAGATCTTCCCTAGGTGACCCCCTCAAGTACAGGATATCCCCCACGGCTAATAACGACAACATATTCCAATGCCCATTTGATTTAATATAAAGCCTATTGTTTCTTTGATAACAACCATACAAGGGATTTACACCCGAAATCAGAGGTCCAGACATTGGGAAGAAGTGAAAGTTCAAGAAATAAAGCTAAGAACAGTGGCGGACGAAGCGGCAAAACCCTCAAAGAAATGCTCGAAACCCCAAATGTGGAAAATCAACAAGAGGAAGGGGGAAGAATACCTTACAAATGGAAAGAGATCGGAGGGAGCTAGTCGAGAGGCCGCCTTAAGCACTTTAATCGAAGCAGATTGAGGGGAGTCGCTCCAAAATCAGAGTTCTTGTTTGATTCGCCGGCGGCAGCCACACTACGTAGGTGAAGAATTGGAAAGTAAAAATATTTTCAAGGGTTTATTGTGAAGTATATATCGACGGGTCGGAAATTATGGGTCCGGGTTTAAGTCGGACCTGACCCGCGATCCATGGGAAGCACGTACTCCCACTAACTCATCATGATCCACATTTAATGGACCGCGTTTTTGAGGTGACTGTCCCATCACTGGGACACGTGCACCAATCAATACAATGAGAAGACGAACGATTGAAGTGACTCAACCGCCGTTTGAGAAACACAAGCAGACTGCCAATGCTAGATCAACACGTGTCAAGACGAGATCTACAACAAGGATGCCAGTCGGCTTCAAAAATCCCACTTTTCGGATGCCTGGATCGACATTGAAGGGTTCAGCACATAGGTATAGCCTACACTCCTACAATGGACCGACATCTTTAGTGGTATCCAAGAACAGGATGAAGCCGAGGTGAAGAAAGGTCAAGTCAATGTCGGGCGGTGATTGAAATTATGGTTGAACGACAGGTGCAAATGCCTTCCATGCCGACATGTCAACTGAGATCGGATGATCGGCATTGATCTATTGCAACATCGTGTAAAAGGTGATGATAATGAAAAGATTCAAGGTCATACAAATCGTAGAGAATTCAAAAAGGAAGCAAGGAGGGCAAAGGAGAGAGCCCTAATATATATATATATTCAACAAAAGACCCCCACAGCAAGGCCGGGGGCTTAGCCTGTACAAAAAAGAAAGAGAAAAAAAGGTTACTACTATCATTAGGCCAACATGAAGTTATTTATTTTTGGTTCTCTCGGTACAACTTCATCTCTTCCTGGAAAGCTTTGAAGTCTTTTTCTTCTTCTTCGTCCTCTTCATCAACCTCGCTGGAGCTGTTATCCTCATCATCACTTGAGTCTTCATCACTGCCTTCGGCGATGGACTCTTCCCATTCATGATTGCTATCATCTGAGTCTTCACCATCCTGACAGTAATCCTCAGGCGAAAGTAAGGAGCCGTCAGCAGATTTTTCGTCATTCAGGACAGGTGAGTCCTTCGCGTCATCTGAGGAATCACATTCTTCTGGAAAAGCATTGTCATACTCTCTCTTGGCCATGGATAAAGTTTGGGAGAAGGAAAGAAGGCAAGAATAATGTGGAAAATTGAAACACAGATTCTCTATTTATAGTACTTAAGATGGAATTAGTTGAAGGGTAATTAATATTATTCATATGTGGAGTCCAACTGGAGTTTTCCCATTCCAAGAAGAACAATGATTCAATTAGCATTAAATCCTACTGGCATCAGCAAATCGAAGCAAGGATTTTGGTGGCTACAACTGTCACATCAATCAATCAGAAATTAAATACCCAACAATTTCTATTCGGCATGCCGAGATAGAAACTCGGGGGCCACTGAACGACATAAACCGACCTAGTAGATGGGAACACGGACGAGAGGCCCAGCGTACCTAATGGACCTATACCGAGAGGCCCACTCACAAGCCCATGTTTATAGGTCGACATCAGTGAGGCCGAGCAGGCAGTCCTTGCCTAGGCCGAGTCCGAGAAGCCTAATCCCTAGCCGGCCTCTATGACGAGCCGAGTTAGATGACGGGCCGACTTGCATCGTAAACCTCCCATTGTCATTGAGAAACCTCATACAGAGTTATATTACAACTCTAAAATTAAGAGTCCTTATCTGAACCAAGATAACTCTCCTATCAGATAACAGGATATCATCCATCCTTATCAGGAGTCTATCTCTAAGGAATATGAGTCCTACATCACCACGGGCATCCTGGATTTCCTATCAAGTCAGAACTCATACACCCACGCCTATATAAACAGGTCCTCTACACAGGAAACGGGTAATGAACTTTTGGCTCTAATCTAGTCAATCGATTCTCTATTTCTAACCACCCATATCCTTATTCTTACACCGGAGGGCCTTCGCCGGTGAAGCCCCGGTGTAGTTTACGTTTGTTTCGTGTGTGCAGATTCCGCCATCAAGAACTGTTGCTGGGATTATCCGACCCGTTAGACGAAGGCTTATCCAACCAGATTTTGGCGTCATCATATTCATATTGTATGTATTTGATATAATCATATGAACGGATCTATGGCTTTGGGATTCATGAAAATTTTAAATACTTAATTCCGCTGCGCATGTTACTACGAAACCCAACACATTCTCAATAAGTAATCACATAGCACATAACATGAGAGGCGAAGCCAACTCATAACACAGCACATTAGACTGAAGTAAATACATTACAAAGGATATTGAGCCATGGTTCTTCCAAAAGGATATAATAATCTGAGCAGCATCAACAGGCAGCATCAAAGAGCTGAAGCAGGGGTTCCGGAACCAAACAACAAGAACAACGGTGGGAAAATGACACAAAGTCATAACCCTAAAACGTATAGCTATAATACTCACACTAGGGAGATAGCTCATCCAAACCACACAATCAGGAAGGGGAAAAAGGGGTTACCAGTGAAGAACATTATACTGAACTTGGCTCGAGTGCCATTACAATATTCATCACTGCCCGACTCAACTAAGTAAGACCAGCTGGACTTTTAACTATTGCACAATCGGTGTATGATTCCAAAATAGGGAACCATACTAAATACATCATAAAGATGATAAACTGCCCATAAAGAGCCCAACAACAAGTACGTTAAACACATTCTCAAACAAAGGATTTCAAAGTAGGAAATCCCATAAAGCATCATAAAGATGTAACAACACCAAAATGAACCTAAACGGTTACATCATTTCATACTAGATCACAACGGACCAATTCTACTGCTTTGGTGTTCCACAATAACCCTCTAGGTATCCTAGGATCTTACTTAAGACCTAGACCAAGATTGAACCCTAACTCAGCTAAAATGGAACATTTTAGTTAAATCAGCAACCTGGGTGGTCGCCCACCCCAGCCTGTGCGGTCGCCCAAAATTACCCTGACCATGACCAAAACCTTCCAGATAGATGTGCGGCCGCACGCCCTATTTGGGCGGCCGTCCAACACACCTCGAAGGCCAAAACTGAATTCTTTTATACTCCCTCTGTTTCACCGTCTCAAAAGTACTATCCCAACTATTTAGCTTACTGAATTGCATAACTAGCTGAACTCAATCAACACTAAAATCACTTCTTTAACACCACCAACATCAACTTTCACCAATACACATCACAAAAAAGCATTCACTAAACAAAGTACCATATAATATATATATGAACATTTTAAAGATAAAAAGGGGGAATAGTAACTTACCTACTACGGGAAAAGTATAGATGAAAATATTTTCTAATCGGCTAGAAACGATCTATTCAACACCCTGAACATTTAGGTGAAGTCGGATTTTAGAACGGAGGATTAATTGATAAGAAATAAAATCAAAATACAATAAAAACCTTACCCTTCATTTCCATGGACAGAGAGAGTAAATTTGGGAAAGTGATATGTGTTTGTGTGTGAGTGTCTTTCGCAGAGAGAGAGATAGTGATAAGAAGGAGAAATTTTATTTTTTCAAGTTTCACCTAGGCCCTCCTAGTTCAATTATGACCAACTAAACCCCTAAACTCTATCTTTCACCAAGTCCCCTAAGGTTTCAACTTTAACCCATTACCTCTTTAATGATATAATCTAATAGAGTATAACTAACACAAATAATCAAATAAATAATGCTAGGCAAGAAATGATATGCAACACAAAATACACACTCAAGCTCAATTTATTTTAAAAGAAAATAGTGTCGGGTTTTGGGGTCGTTACAGTCACTCCCCCTTAAAAAAAAAATAGACCCGAATTTTAAAGATACTTACGAAGATAATCAAACAACCACGGATACTTCCGCTCAATCTCTTCTCGAAGTTCCCAAGTCAACTCTTCAACATTATGATTCCTCCATACCATTCTCACAAGGGGAATACTTTTGTTTCTCAACTCTTGAACTTTGGTATCGATCACCTGAATTGGTTGCTCCTCATAAGACATATTTGGCTCAATCTCTTCCGGTACTTCTGACAACACATGATATGGGTCGTACACATAATTATGAAGCATTGAAACATGAAACACACTATGCATCTTGCCTAGGGAAGGCGACAACGCAAGACGATAAGCAAGATTCCTAACTCTTTCCAAAATCTCAAAAGGTCCAATATACCTTGGAGTGAGTTTACTCTTTCTTCCAAACCTTCTAATTCCCACCTTTGGAGACACTCTCAAAAATACAAAATCACCTGTCTGAAACTCAAAATCTCGTCTCCGGTGATCGGCATAGCTCTTTTGTCTACTTTGAGCAATTTTCAATCGATCCCGAATAAGCTTGACTTTTTCAACCGAATCATGAACCATATCAATACCCCAAAGTTTGGCTTCTCCGACTTCATCCCAACAAATAGGAGACATACACTTCCTTCCGTACAAAGCTTCATAAGGAGCCATCTCAATACTCGACTGATAACTGTTATTATAAGCAAACTCGGCAAGTGGTAGATGAGTATCCCAAGAATCTGAGAAGTCAACTGAACAAGCCCGTAGCATATCTTCAAGAATCTGAATCGTTCTTTCGGATTGGCCATCAGTTTGAGGATGAAACGCCGTGCTAAATCTCAAATCTGTACCCAATGCCTTTTGAAATGCCTGCCAAAATCGGGAAGTAAACCTGGGATCACGGTCTGACGTAATACTAATAGGAACTCTATGCAATCTCACAATCTCATGAATATATAAAGTCGCAAGCTTCTCCATCGAATAGCCAATATCAATAGGTAAAAAGTGAGCAAACTTTGTCAATCTATCCACGATTACCCAAACTGCATCAAATTTTCTACGAGTACGAGGCAATCCAGTTACAAAATCCATTGTAACATGCTCCCACTTCCACTCCGGTATCTTTAAAGGTTGAAGTAAACCTGCGGGTCTCTGATGTTCGGCTTTAACTCGTTGACAAGTCAAACACTTTAATACATACTCCGCTATTTCACGCTTCATGTTGTTCCACCAAAAATGCTGCTTCAAATTCTGATACATCTTCGTACTCCCGGGATGAATGGTATTCTAGACTTGTGGCCTTCATCAAGAACTTGGCGTTTAATCCCATCAATGTTAGGCACACACAATCAACCTCTATAACTCAATACTCCTTCAGAACTAAGGGAGAAATCTTCAAAATTTCTATCGTTGATTTTATCCACAATCTTCATTAACTCGGGATCATCATTCTGAGCATCCTTTATCTGTTGAATGAAAGTTGGCGATACCTTAATATTCACAAATATAGCTCCATGCTTCGATTCATAGGAACACCAATCTCGTTCATCCTCTAACATCTTCCATTCTCGAACCATCAATGAAGCTACATATGACCTCCTGCTAATAGCATCTGCAACCACATTTGCCTTGCCCGGATGATAAGAAATGGTACAATCATAATATTTCAGAAGCTCCATCCATCTACGCTGTCTGTTGTTCAATTCCTTCTGAGAGAAAAGATATTTTAAACTCTGGTGATCGGTGAAAATTTCAAACTTTGCTCCATAAAGATAATGCTTCCATTTATGCAACGCAAAAACAATCGCAGCAAGTTCCATGTCATGAGTCGGATAATTCTGTTCACTAGGAGTTAGCTTCCTCGAAGCATACGCAATTACCTTCTCATTTTGCATCATGACACACCTCAAACCTTCCTTTGAAGCATCACTGTAAATAACCAAGTCATCATTCCCAATTGGCAATGCAAGAATAGGAGCGGTGGTCAACCCCTTCTTTAATTCTTCAAAACTGACTTGACATTTCTCATTCCACACATACGGTACATTTTTCCGAGTCAACTGTGTAGCAATTCTTAAAAACCCCTCAATGAATCTTCGATAATAACCCGTTAAACACAAGAAACTTCGAATCTCGGTTACTGTTCCCGGCCTCTTCCAATTAACAATGGCTTCAATTTTTGAAGGATCAACAGATATCCCTTTATTCGAAACAACATGCCCCAGAAAAGAAACCTCATCAAGCCAAGAAGCACACTTGCTAAAATTTGCAAACAACTGTTTCTCCCGTAGCACAGACAAAACCATTCGCAAATGTTGCTCATGTTCCTCCCGCGATTTAGAATAAACCAAAATATCAATAATGAATACCACAATGAAAGTATCAAGATAAGGCTTGAAAACCCGGTTCATTATGTCCATAAAAACTGCTGGCGCATTTGTTAACCCAAACGGCATGACAAGAAACCCAAAATGACCATACCTGCTACGAAAGGCAGTCTTGGGAATATCTTCTAAACGAACCTTCAACTGATGGTAATCACTCCTCAAGTCAAGTTTTGAAAATACTGTTGAAACTTGAAGTTGATCAAACAAATCATCAATATGAGGAAAAGGATATTTGTTCTTCACAGTTACCTGATTCAGCTTCCTATAGGAAGCTGAATCAGGTAACTTATAGGAAGCTGAATCAGGTAACTGTGAAGAACAAATATCCATTTCCTCATATTGAGCAATTCTTGTAACTGAACTTTCAATTCTTTTAACTCTGCCGGAGCCATTCTATATGGTTCCTCAGATATTGGAGCTGTACCTGGAAGCAAATCAATACAAAACTCGATTTCCCTATCGGGAGGCATATCATACTCGGCCGAGAACACATCAGGGAATTCTTTAATCACATGCACATCCTCTAACCCAGGAAACTCTTTCGTAGTATCCAATACACTAGCCAAATACCCAACACAACCACGACGCAATAACTTTCTAGCTTTCACATAAGAAATAACACGTATATCCTTACCTGAAGGAACGGTCTCAAAAATAAACTCAGGCATATTAGGGACGGAAAATGTAACAACTTTCTTATGACAATCAACTGAAACATGATACTTTCTTAACCAATCCATACCCAAAATAACATCAAAATCTTATAGTGGTAATACTACTAAATCAGCATGTAACACACGATCACATATAAGCACATTACAAGCACGTAACACCTTATCAGTACTCAAACATTCTCCCATAGGAGTCGACACTTCTAGCACATAAGGCAAAGACTCAGAAGAAGAATGCAACCGAGATGCAAAATGCAAAGAAACATATGAATGCGATGAGCCAGGGTCTTTAAGTGCGCGTGCTCTCAAACTCGATATAAAAATGATACCTCCTATTACTGTTGAGGCATCCGACGCCTGCTGCTGATTTTTGGCAAAGACACGGCCTTGAACTTTAGGCCTCCCTGAAGCATCCCTTTTATGACCTTGTGAAGTCCCGGTGCCACTCCTAGATGGTTGACTCTTTGGTTTAGGACACTCTCTCTAAAAATGCCCTAATTGTCCACAATTTATACACTTCCCTTGCTTCTTCCAACATCTTTCCTCCGTATGCCCTGCCTTCTAACAATAAGTACATATCATCTTATTCTGATTCCCTGAAGTATTACCTTCACTTCTAACATTTGGTTGCCCCTGTGGTTGTCCTCTAAACTGTGATGGCATTCCCTGTCCTCCTCGACTATCCCCATGTTGTGGTTGTGATCTTCCTTGCCTTCCAACATTCAACACTTTAGTTTTCCTCTTATGCTCCTCAATATCATGTTCCACTTGATAAGCACGATCTACCGTGTCGTGCCCCTAGCCTGTGGTCCTACTTGGCCCCACGTTCGGGACACGCACGGAAGACGTCATAAAACATTTTAGGAAAATTTTTCGAAATGTACTTTCATAAAAGTTTCATATAACAAAACACATTTACTTGAAACTTGATTTCATTTCACACAAACGAACTTTCACAACCCAAAGTACTTAGCCACAAGGCTTACACACTTTACTTACAAATTTATAAATCACCAACTGTAGACACCCCGCCTTGGACCGCTCACCCCGATTGCACATTTGATATTGTATTTCTCTCTATTTTATATGTCTTCCGTTAGTTTTTGTTACTTAGGTTAAGTTCCTGACTGACTCCGTTAAGTTCAGGGACTAAACTGAATAACAGTGCTAACTTTCTAGTCCTTTCTATCAAAAAAATGCCTTCTCTTAGTCGCGCGCCTCCAGCCTTTGAAGCCAGAAGCGCGCGCCTTCCGCCGCCAAGGTGGGAAGCGCGCACCTCTGGGCATGTCAGTTACAGATTTCTGTCCTTGAATCTCTCCCTTGCCCATCTTACAAGATTTTGCCCGGGAAATGGTTCTTGGCAGCTCAGTTTTGGCACCAAAAAAACAACCCTTTACAACTATAAAAACCCCTCCAATCTACCATTGGAGGGGATGGACTTTGATCACCATTTTCACACCTAAAAATCACCAATTTCTCATTACAAAACTTGCATGAACTTTTGATCACCAACTTTTAACATCCAACAATCCTTCCAATAAGGATCATTCTCAAGGAGTGTCAAGAACTTGTCTTCCAAACATAGGTATTTTCTTGCCTTCTTCACTTTCTTCTAATTCATCTTTTCTTATCTTTTCTTTTGATCAAAAGTGCAATCAAACCCAAACCAAATTTGGGACATAACTCCGAACGATTGTCATCTCCCTACATTTCAACCTCTTTTAAAACCCCTCTAAATTTGATATTAATAGGAAGAACACAATTTTTATAATGTAAACTTTGAACAAGCAACACCGACATTAGTCGGGCGAGATGGGTGTTTAAGTACTTCCCATCTCGTAACCTAACCCCCGTACTCTCTCAAGGAATCTCTGTTTTCGTAAATCAAACACATTTCCAACTTAAAAGGTTTTCTCATGTTCCTCTAAAACGTGGGTGGCGACTCCTTCAAAAAATCATCCTTTTCCCGTGAAGGGCCCGGGCCGGGGTACCTACAGTGGCGACTCCGCTGGGGACGATTGAGGGTTAAGCTTGCGTTTTTGTTTAAAGTTTACGTTTTCTGGGCACTCTGGTTTCTGGTGTTGAGAAGCGCGCGCCTTTAACCTTCTTGGTCAGAAGCGCGTGCCTCTCACACCAAAGACCAGAGGCGCCCGACTTTCATGTGTTCTTCCTATTTTCTATTTTTTTTTGGGCTAACATTTGTTGCAGGGGTTAAACACAAAGTATAGGACCAGGGCAATCCCCTGAGTCCAAGTTTCTGACATGTGTCTGACAGGTTCGCCCAGATGCGCGCGCCTCCCACCTTCTTTGCGCAATGCGCGCGCTTGCCATTCTACATCCCAGGGGCGCACACTTCTGGGAGGTATTCCAGAACAAGTCCAGTTTCCAGAAAACAGGGCAGAACAGTGGGGGTGTGGGCACAGTTGCCTGCATCAGAACAGAATTGGACCTTTGGACTGTCTTAATTTTGTGTTTATTTACCGGTCACACGGGTGATTCGGGAGTTGTAATTTACGTGCATATGTATTTTTATCTTTTCTTTTCAAAAAAAAAAAAAAAAAATTATCACGTGATAGACCTCACACCACATGCACATTACTCCTATGAATTTCTCACTATCGAGTCGCACAAGTCCATAACCCCAAACCCGTCGAGGCCCGTCCTAGAAAGTTTCAAGCTCCACACGACTTTGACTCTTTCGAAGCGGTAAACCTCAGCCCGTGGCGTAGTTCATGACTACATGCCGGGGGTGACCTTAAGCCTCTCTTTAGCCAAGCACAAGCCACACAATTCTTAGTTTAGGTTCTAACACTCCGTGACCAAGTCGGTTTTCATGTACCGAGATTTCCCTAAACTAATGTCATCAAATCATACATGCCGTTTCCAAGAGAAACAAACGGTTGTCATGGACAAAATAAAAATCCGTCCCCAAAGTGGTTATTATGGACGAAAATAAAAAATCCGTCCCCGCATGTATGCTTAATGACATTAATTTAGTTTAATCCCGTTGCATGTAGGAATCACAAGCGTGGTGGAATCCGATGAGAATATGGGACCGCGAGAAGGTCTATATACTAGTGTGACGATTCCACTATTTTTTCTAGAAACCCCAAAAAGGACCACGTCCTTCCGACTTTTGTAAATAATAATAATAAAAAAGAGTCTTTTCTTTATGTGGTTTGAGTCTTTACTTTTGTTTGTGGGTGAAATAATTTTTTTCAAAAGGTACTTGTGGGGCCATCCTAAGATCAACCGTGTTCTCTCCATAGGTCCAATGGCTTCAAACGGCAACGACAACGGCATTCCCGTGTCCAACGAAGGGTTATTCCGCATGGTGGAAGCATTGAAAGGGAAAGTTGATACACTAGCCGAGAATGTCCGCCGCAAGGATGATTTATGGCGAGCCCGTTACGAGCAAGTAAAAACGGACGACAAGAAAGAAGTTGCTCAACTCAAGAACCAATTGAAAGGACTCACGAATGAAAGAAAGGTCCAAAGCATTGATACCGGTTTGGTCAACACTCTCATGTCCTACATTGACCAAAGGCTTAGTGGGCTAAATTTTCACAAGGGCCCAAGCACCAATCTTCATCAAGCTTCTCTCCTCATGAACACAATGGAGGATCTTCCCGAAAAATTCAAGATGCCCGATATTGGCAAGTTCAACGGCAACTCTTGCCCGACGCTCATGTCGACTCCTACATTTGGGCCATGCTACCAAAGAAAGTGTCTCCTCAAATAATGGCACAATGCTTCCCGCTTACTCTCGAGGGGGTCGCAAAAGATTGGTATATGGGTCTTCCAGTTTCCACCCGCCTCAATTGGGATGCCGCTATGCTTGCCTTCAAGTCACAATATAGGGGCAACTCCATATTCCGCCCCACCAAGAAGGAATTGGAGAGCACCGTGCAAAAGGGTGATGAATCATTTGGGGACTTCTATCGCCGTTGGAACGACAAGCTTGCCGAGATGGTTGATAGGTCTTCCAAGAAGGAACAAATAGACATCTTCTTGAATTGTTTGAAAATGGACTACCGCACTCATCTTAGTGGGGCTTTTCACTCCGATTTTTCAAGCATGTATGATGCGGGGGTTAGAATTGACAATTTTCTCCGAGAAGTGGCCGAGTCCTCCTATGACAAAAGCTTCAACGACAAAGGGTTCCCAAGCAATGACATGGACGAATGTAGTGACATGGAAAACTATAATGACAATGAAGACAACAACGACAAGGATAACGACAACAATCTCCGTTTCTCTTTCTCTACCTAGTAATAGGAATATAAAAAAAAAGAAAAAAGTCAAAAGTCCTCTTAAGTGTGCATTAATGTTTTCTCTCGTCCTATGTTAAATGTTCAAGTCCATTGAGTCATCAAATAAAGGTCGTTCTTTTCCTCATACACTCCTCCAAGTTGTTCAATTTAATTCTTGGCAAAATGATAAAAAAAAATGTCTAATCAAGTTTTGGAACAAAGGCCATCGCTTGAACGCCTAGGGGCTAAACATCGACGACGGCATCATGAAGACATCAACAACGACGAAATCAAGACAAAGAAAGGTGGAGCAACAATCATGAAGCAAAGTTTTCAAAAGGGGATAAAAAAAAAAATCTCGCTAGGTTGAAATCCTCAAATCAACCTAGGCAAAAGTTAGAGCACAAAAAAAAATAAAAAAAAAATCCCCCTCAATCAAAGAAGTACAAGATCAATATCATTCCACCGATGAAGGACGAAGCAACAACCATCTCGACGAATGGAGCATCCACAAGAACTACGGTGACCTGAGCCTCTACACTGGAGGAACGTAGGCAACCTACGGGTCCGGTCTCATGCAAGAAAGAAGATTTGTTTAGCCCTAGTGCGTTATGTTGATTGGCCTTCATCTCGGACTTGTCAAGATATCTTTGTACGATTCATTTGCCAATGAATTAATCACCTCAAGATTGAACAACTTTCCTAGATTTGGAATCACTTTCCGTTCCTTATCGAGTCTAGGGCTTCTATTCTTTCCGCATACTCCAAATTTCTTGCAATCAAATTGGGGCTTTCCTTCTCTTCTCTCTTAATGATTTACTGGCCTTCGTGAGTCATTCAAAAAATATACATACATGAAGTCAATACTAGGGACACTTCCCTAGTCGAGTCAAGGTCACTCATCTTTAGTGACAAGAGGTCTTCACTGCAAAATCACATGTCTCTCATCCTCAACTAGAGTCAATGCACACTTCCTCATCAATTGAGTCAAAAAAATGAAGACGCAAAAGAGATGCCCGCTAGATTGAAAACCCGAAAGGGCGATCTAGGCAAAAAACAGGGTGCGTCATGAAAAAAAAATATGAGAGAGTGAGAGAGAGAAGGGAAAGAGAAATGGAGATCTCCGGCCTCTAAGGAAGACAACGGGAAAAGTTCTACATTGGGTCTCCTCAGCAAGTCAATCCCCACCGAGCCAACTTTGGAATTGCAATAGGCTTGACGAGATATGGCACCATCAAAGGTCATTTTGGGTTATTGAAAGATTGTTCTTGCAATGTGCATCTTTGGGCTCATGAGAAAGAAGGCCCGTGGTAATCAAGATCCATGCGAGAACGAGCCCATCATTAAGGGGTACGAGGTTGCACAAAATAATCCCCAGCTAGTCAGTTGGTTTGGGCAGCGAGCAACAACATGTAATTCAAGCTTCTACAAGCATGTCCCTCTAAAGTATTTCGAAAGACTCTCGAGAATGGAGTAGCTCTTGCCATGTCCCCTTCTGTTTGTTCCCCCACACGAGGACGAGTCTCTTGTTTTGCTCAACAAGTAATGACGCCCTAGGAGCTATGTGACTCAAGAAACAAAAACTTCTCTTGCTTCATTTGACAGTTAATGAGCCCTAGGGCTACGCTCAAGAAAGATGTGTGAGACTATCCTCAAAGTCTCTCAAAAGGAATGTTGAGAAGCACCTTCTCATCATGTATGCTCATACTTGTTCCCCCGATCAAGGGTAGGCCCTTCTCATTCCACTCCTAATCAATGGTGTCACTCTAGGGGGTACGATCAAGTTTTAAAGGCTCCCTCGGCAAGAAGAAATTCACTTCAGTGTCCCCGGCGGAGTCATGTGCAACATTGGAAGCTTCCTCAATTCAGCACCGAAGGTCTCAAGGGGCTTTGCAATCTACAATCTTTTGGGGTACGACATTACAGTGATACAAGCAAAGGGCAATATGAGGGCTTCGCAACCGACAGTCTTTTGGGACAACAATGCTCAAGTAATGCAATGTGGAAAAGTCTTATATGAAAGGGATCAAACTTCAATGGTCCCTCAACACTTCCAGTCAAAAGGCCTCTTGGTTTTAAATGAAGGCTCCGATAATATGAATGAATTTGATGATTCTTGTTAGAACTCACAACGAGATTATGAAGGAAGTCTTAGAGAAAAGGAAAAAGATTCAATATGCTAGACTCACCCGGCTGAGTTATAGCGGGCAATGCCAATATGTTAACTCTATAAGCAGAGTTACGGCCAATCCCAATGTTTCTGGAATACAGCACCCCCTTCTCCAAGATCAAAAGCACAGGATGCATCCGAAGATCCGCCGTCGGTTCAACTCAAGAAGACTCAAGCAAACATACCGTTCGAGACTTTATCACAACAAGACCTTATCATCAGCAACAACATCACCATCTCCCACGAGACATTTCCCAAAGACCCTACTGCATTCTCAACATGGGCCTTCCACCACTTGGGTGCCAACCACAACGAGGCAATTCATCTCCCCTGCAAGAGTAAGAGCGGGATCACTTTCATGAGTTCCATCCAATGGTGCAACCGCTCTCAATACAATGCCAAGATAAGTTGGAGCTTCACACCGAAAGGTCTTCACATCCCGCCATCTACAAGCTCGCAAACAACAAGCCCACGACACTTGGGGCTTAGTAATCTCTCAAAGCTTGGTATCAATGATCTTCTCTTGGAGCTTGCTCACGTCAACAGCAAAAGGCGATTTATTTGAAAAGGTCAAGAGTCGATTCATCTTGGGGCTATGCAAGTCTCTCATAGTTTGGCATCAAAGGCATTCTAGGGGCTTTACAATCAGCAACCCCTTATCTCGGCATCGAATGTCTTTTAGATCCCCATAACTGACACATCTCTTGGGGCTAGAAATCACTTTTCGTTGGACACAACGGCAACAACGACAGAATTCAAGCAAGGCAATCCGGACTTCGATTGAACAAGACTTGATCTTGGGTTGGCTTTACAAACACATAATGGTTAAAATGGTTCACCCACGAACTAAAAAAATAAAAAAAAATTCTTTTGCTCACGTGTGTGCATATTCTTTTCTTTCTAATTAAAAAAAAAGATTTTATTTTCTTTTTTCTTTTTTCTTTTCTTGCGCAAAATTATGTGTTTCCTTTTTGCTTTGCTCCCAGCATTCTCCCCCAGCATTCTCCCCCAGCATTCTCCATCATCCTTGAACTACGCTGGTCTGATTCTCTTAAAAGGATACGTAGGCAGCCTTTTGGCACGACCAACCCATCACCCAGAATACCATCTCACCGACACTCCATCAAAGGCAAAAACAATTCATCATCACCAACATCATCATTATCCATCCAAAGCATGAACATTCTTCATCAAAACCATTAAGGCATCCAACAACACGACACTAATCCATCCAACGACAATGGTAAGTGAAGGTATGAATACATCCGAGGCTTTCCTCAAATCACACCGCACACAAAATCACTTTCTCCATTCTTACAAAAATTCTCTCTCATGCAAAACTGCCTTAAAATAACATCACACCACAAGCACAATTTCTCTCATAACTGCCATTTCACATCTCATACATGTCACAAGCACATATACCTGCAAAGCACACACTTAACAGGTAACACCACAAGGTCAACAACATCTGTAACTCAAGGCACTTCATTCCCAGCAGAAAGTGATCCGCCGTCAACTACGCCTGCATCCAATAGAGTCAAACAATTACAGTTCAATGACAACAAATCGGTCCATGGGGGGCCGCAAAATCACCACCTTTCCATCAAGCAACACAACAATATCACATATAGGCAGACGGAGCGTCGGTTCCCGCCATCCGCAAACGGATCCCGCATCAGCAAACGGATCCCGCTTCAGCAAACGGATCCCGCTTTAGCAAACGGATCCCGCTTCAGCAAACGGATCCCGCATCAGCAAACGGATCCCGCATCAGCAAACGGATCCCGCATCAGCAAACGGATCCCGCTTCAGCAAACGGATCCCGCTTCAGCAAACGGATCCCGCTTCAGCAAACGGATCCCGCATCAGCAAACGGATCCCGCATCAGCAAACGGATCCCGCCATCAGCAAACGGATCCCACTTCAGCAAACGGATCCCGTATCAGCAAACGGATCCGCTTCCAGCAAACGGATCCCGCATCAGCAAATGGATCCCGCTTCCAGCAAACGGATCCCGCTTTCAGCAAACGGATCCCGCTATTGGCAAAGCCGCTCACACAGGGAGCGTACCTTTATCTCTCGTAATTTTAGCAAAGCCGCTCACAAAGGGGGCGCACCTCTATCCCTCGTAACTTTCAATTCCCGCTTTTATCGAGTCTTTGCTTTCTTCTTTTTCCTTTTCTTGGTGATGTCCTAGGCGGATGTCTTTCTTTCGTCGGCGCGTTTTGCTACGCAATCCACACCGCCGAGGGGCTCTGTAGACACCCCACCTTGGACCGCTCACCCCGATTGCACATTTAATCTTGTGTTTCTCTCTATTTTATATGTTTTCCGTTAGTTTCCGTTACTTTGGTTAAGTTCCTGACTGACTTCGTTAAGTTCAGGGACTAAACTGAATAACAGTGCTAAATTTCTAGTCCTTTATGTCAAAAATGCCTTCTCTGAGTCGCGCGCCTCCGGCCTTTGAAGCCAGAAGCGCGCGCCTTCCGCCGCCAAGGTGGGAGGCGCGCGCCTCTGGGCGTGTCAGTTACAGATTTCTGGCCTTGAATCTCTCCCTTGCCCATCTTACAAGATTTTGCCCGGGAAATGGTTCTTGGCAGCTCAGTTTTGGCACCAAAAAAACAACCCTTTACAACTATAAAAACCCCTCCAATCTACCATTGGAGGGGATGGACTTTGATCACCATTTTCACACCTAAAAATCACCAATTTCTCATTACAAAACTTGCATGAACTTTTAATCACCAACTTTTAACATCCAACAATCCTTCCAATAAGGATCATTCTCAAGGAGTGTCAAGAACTTGTCTTCCAAACATAGGTATTTTCTTGCCTTCTTCACTTTCTTCTAATTCATCTTTTCTTATCTTTTCTTTTGTCAAAAGTGCAATCAAACCCAAACCAAATTTGGGACATAACTCCGAACGATCACTTCATCTTCATTAAAGTTGGTCTAGGAGTCATCTCCCTACATTTCAAACCTTTTTTAAAACCCCTCTAAATTTGATATTAATAGGAAGAACACAATTTTTATAATGTAAACTTTGAACAAGCAAGACCGACGTTAGTCGGGCGAGATGGGTGTTTAAGTACTTCCCATCTCGTAACCTAACCCCCGAACTCTCAAAAGGAATCTCTGTTTTTGTAAATCAAACACATTTCCAACTTAAAAGGTTTTCTTGCGTTCATCTAAAACGTGGGTGGCGACTCCTTCAAAAAATCATCCTTTTCCCGTGAGGGGCCCGGGCCGGGTACCTACACCAACATGTTCCAAAAATAGGTGATACAAGATGAAGTCACGGTTACACTACCTAAAAGTTTATACATTGACATAATGTAGACTTTACATAACACATGTCCCAAAATGTCTTACCCAAAATCACCATCACGACGTCCTCCCTTGTGAAGTGACCTATCCCCTAGGCTCTCCTTTATCTAAGGAAAACAACATTGAAAGGAACGGGGTGAGAATAAATCTCAGTAAGCTACTAAAATGCAACTACGTTACATGCTGAAATGATACTCGTAATTGAACAATGTCAATAAACATTCATATAGCACATAACATGAGAGGCAAAGCCACTCTATCATACCACACATAAGGTGGAAATAAACACTCATAAGTGGACACTGAGCGAAGGTTCTCGAATCAAACATATAACCATCTGAGAGGTATCAACTAAGCAGCACCAAAGGGTTGAAGCGGTTCATGAACCAAACAACAACAACAACAACAATGGGGGGAATATGACACCAAGTCATAACCCAAAGTGCCCAACCTTTGGCCCAAGGAAGGGGTTAAAAATGGGAAACCAATGGTAGAAGCCTTACAATGAACTTGGCTCATGTGCCATTATAATCTCTACCACTGCCCGACACCACAACAAGTACTAGCTGGACTTTAACACGAGCATAGTAATAAATACTTGCTTAAACAACAACCGGGGCATGATTCCAAAGTAGGGAACCACACAAACTCATCATAAAGATGTAAACACGTTACTCATAAAGAGTTCACAACATTGACATGAAGTCACAACACAATCCTTTGTCACTGACATTAAGTCACAATGCAATCCTTTATTACTGACATTAAGTCACAACGCAATCCTTTATTACTGGCATTAAGTCACAACACAATCAATCCATTATCTACAATCTTAGCATCCCAAGACACCCCTCTAGGTGCTCTACAATAGGACCCAAACTAGACAAGGATTGACTTCTAACTCCAAAAGTGATTTCCAACGATAGTTTACACGTACAAAACGGAGTCCGGATCAAAAAGTTATGGCCTCCGAAAGATGGAACGTAAAACGGATAAACTGAAAAAGGAGAGGGTGCGCACGCCCTCCCAAAAAGGGAGCGCGCACCCCCATTGATCAGACTCTTGGTTTTTGAGGCACAAAAGGGCGCGCATGCCCTCCCTAAAAGGGAGCGCGCGCCCCATCGCACGATTTGGCTTTTTGGCCTTCCCTGATAGCCTAAAACTTGATACTTTTACTCCCTTTGTTCCACCGTCCCAAAAGTATTAATACACAACTTACCTATATCATACTTTCTACATCAAATGAGTTCAATAACACAACCCAGGATCTTATTACCCTTCTTAGAACCAAGTCTCATACTACTCCCTTTGTCCCAAAATTACAAGTATCACAAAAATCATTCAAATCACAAAATTAACAAGTACAAGTGTCAAATATAACATATATGACCATTTTAACATTTAAAGGGGAATTAGTAATTTACCTATTTCGGGAAAAAGTATCGCAGAAATATGTTTTGTTCGGGTAGGAATGATCTATTCAACGCCCTGATCATTTTGGTATAATTAGATTTTAAAACGGAGTAGTAAATAAAAAGAAATAAATCGAAATAGGATGAACTTACCTTTTCTCTTAACCCTAGGAAAGAAATGTAGAAAATGTTCTAAGTTTGTAAACACAGAGGGAGAAGAGAAGGATAAGCATGTTTTATAAAAATCTTTACCCATTTTTCTACTTTGGTCACTCTAGTTTTATTTTCAACACTTAAACCCTTGAACTTATATTTCCAATAAGGACCCTAAGGTTTCAACTAATTCATTTACTCCCTTTACCATTATTACTACTAACCAAATAAATAGCACATTTAATCAGACAATATGTGCAAGTCATAAAATATGATGTAACACATAAAATGCACACATAAGTTCAAATTAAAATCCCTAAAAAAAAAAGATAAAATAAATAGGGACGAGTTTTGGGGTCGTTACAATCACTCCCCCTTAAAGAAATTTTGTCCCGAATTTTAGGGTAACTTACCAAAAGTGTCAAATAACCAAGGGTATTTCCTTTCCATTTCCTCCCGAAGCTCCCAAGTAGATTCTTCCACATTATGGTTCCTCCACACAACCCTAACAAGAGAAATACTCTTAGTTCTCAATTCTTGAACTTTAGAATCAATCACCTGAATTGGATGTTCCTCGTAGGACATACTGGGTTTAATATCCTCAAGTATCTCAGATAACACATGAGATGGATCATACACATACTTTCAAAGCATCGAAACATGAAAAACATTATGAATCTTGTCAAGAGAAGGAGGTAACGCAAGACGATAAGCTCGATCTCCAACTCTTCCCAAAATCTCAAAAGGCCCTACGAACCTTGGAGCAAGTTTCCCTTTCTTTCCATATCTTTTAATTCCTACCTTTGGAGAAACTTTTAGAAACACAAAGTCAGCTTTTTCAAACTCAAGGTCTCGCCTCCGGTGATCAACATAACTCTTTTGTCGACTCTGGGCAGTAGTCAATCGATCCCGAATAAGCTTAACCTTTTCAACTGAGTCATTAACCATGTCATGGGTCAGATAATTCTGCTCACTAGGAGCTAACTTCCTTGAAGCATACGCAATTACGTTCCCACTCTGCATTAAAACACACCCCAAGCCTTCTTTTGAAGCATCACTATAAATCACCAAGTCATCATTCCCATTAGGCAGTGCAAGAATAGGAGCGGTGGTCAACCTCTTCTTTAACTCCTCAAAACTAACTTATCCCACAGATATGGCACATTCTTTCGAGTCAACTGAGTCAATGGTGTAGCAATCTTGGAAAACCCCTCAATGAATCTTCTGTAGTACCCAGCTAACCCCAAAAAGCTTCGAATTTCAGTAAATGATTCTGGCCTCTTCCAATTCACAATGGCTTCTATTTTTGATGGATCAACAGATATACCTCTATTAGAAACCACATGTCCCAGAAAAGAAACTTCATCAAACCAAAAAGCACACTTACTGAATTTTGCAAACAACTGCTTCTCCCGAAGAATAGATAGAACCATTCGCAAGTGTTGCTCATGTTCTTCTCGAGACTTAGAATACACAAGGATGTCATCAATAAACACAACCACAAAAGAATCAAGATAAGGCTTGAAAACCCGGTTCATCATATCCATGAAAACAGCTGGAGCATTTGTTAACCCGAAAGGCATGACAAGAAACTCATAATGACCATACCTACTACGGAAAGCAGTCTTAGGAATGTCTTCTAAGTGAATCTTAAACTGGTGATACCCACTCCTCAAGTCAAGCTTTAAAAATACAACTGACCCTTGGAGTTGATCAAATAAATCATCAATGTGAGGCAAAGGATATTTGTTCTTTACAGTCACCTGATTCAGTTTTCTATAGTCGATGCATAGTCTCAAGGACCCATCTTTCTTCTTTACAAACAACACAGGAGCTTCCCACGGTGATACACTGGGTCGGATGAAACCCCTATCACGCAACTCTTGCAGTTGAACTTTCAACTCCTTTAATTCAGCTGGAGCCATTCTGTAAGGTGACTCAGATATCGGGGTAGTACCTGGAAGTAAGTCATTACAAAACTCGATCTCCCTATCGAGAGGTATAGAATACTCAGTAGAGAACACATCAGGAAACTCTTTCACAATATGCACATCCTCTACTTCAGGCAACTTTTTAGTAGTATCAAGAACACTGGCCAAATACCCCGTACAACCACGATGCAACAACTTTCTAGCTTTCACATAAGAAATAATACGAATTCCCTTACCCAAATGAGCAGCCTCAAAAGTAAATTCAGGCACATCAGGAATAGAAAATGTAACCACCTTTTTATAACAATCAACTGAAGCATGGTATTTACTTAACCAATCCATTCCCAAGATAATATCAAAATCTTGTAATGGCAAAACAACTAAATCAGCAAATAAAACATGCTCCCAAATATGCAAATCACAGCCACGTAACACCTTATTAGTCACCAAACACTCCCCTATAGGAGTAGACACCTCTAACATATAAGGTAGAGATTCAGAGGAAACATGCAATCGAGAAGCTAAATGCACAGACACATAAGAATGCGAAGAGCCAGGGTCTATAAGTGCTCGTGCCCTCAAACTAGACACAGAAATTATACCTCCTATCACATTGGAAGAATCTGAAGCCTGTTGTTGATTGATAGCAAAGACACGACCCTGCACCTTAGGCTTCCCTGAGGCATCCCTCTTCTGACCCTGAGATGATCCAGCTCCACTTCCATATGATACATTCCTTGCCTTTGGACAATCCCTCTGAAAATGGCCAAGCTGACCACAATTCAAACACTTTCCTTGCTTCTTCCAACATCGCTCTTCAGAGTGCCCTTCCTTTTGACAGTAATTACATATTCTTCTACCTTGATTTCCCGGGGTGTTACCTTGATTCCTAGCAATTTATTGCCCCTACGGTTGCCCTCTAAATTGTAATGGTGTTCCTTGACATCCTCGATTATCACCACGCTGTGGTTGAGGTCTTCCTTGCCTTCCTGTACCTGCCAATTAAACTTTCCTCTTATGCTCTTCTATATCATGCTCCACCTGATATGCTCTATCAACAGCATCTTGAAAATCTTGCAACTTATGGGATACTAGTTGACTTCGGATCACAGTTCTCAATCCCTTTACAAATCGCATAGCCTTCCTCTCCTCAGTTTCCACTGTCGCGACCCCGCACCCCGCGGGCTCGGGACCGCGATCTGGACGTCGACTCTAAAACCAAAACTGTGAAATACCGAAGTTAAAAATTTCCATTTGATACCAAAAGGTGATGATCCAAAGTTTTACAAAACCAAGTTTGATAAAAAGACCAATTCCAACTATCATAAACTTCCACAAGTCTATGCCCAACAAAATACAAATATACAATTCTTAGTGACGTCATTGTTTGGTACAACTATCCCAAAATGGTTACACATTTACATAATGGAAACCAACCTATGACAACCTTCCCCAAAAGAATGTATCCACACTCGACGTCCTCTTTCTCGTGATCAGCGAGACTATTCCTTAGCACCTGGGGGGGGGGGGTTAAGGAAAAACAAAGATAAAAGAAAAGGGGTGAGATAAATCTCAATAAGTTACTAATGCAACTACATGACATGCTATGATGCAATATACAATAAGCAATAATAAATATCACATAGCACATAGCATTTATCACTTAACAGATAGCAGTGGAAATAAACACATAACAAAGGATATAGCCAAGGTTTTCCAAACCGGAACATCCAAATAAAGGATCGCTGCGCAGCTTCAATAGCCAACCAATCAACATCTTCATAATAGCATGAAAGCCGAAGAGGAAACCCCGGTACCGGAACCAATAACAAAGTGATGTGCCACAAGGGGCGGGAGCCATGCCACAAAGTCATGCTCCAAATGTCTCAACCAAGGCCAATCTGGAAGAGGGAAATAAGGGCAAAACAATGGTCGACACCAAAATGGACTTGGCCGGTGCCATCACAATATCTCACATCGCCCGACACAACCACAAATACCAGCTGGACTTTCAAATAAATGCTAAGTAATAAATACTAGCTTAATTAAACAACTTAGGGTTCCAAAGTAGGGAACCATTCCAATTAAATTACCACAACGGTAAACCAATCCAAACCGCACATCAAAAATGCCCAACATTCCCAAAACGGTACTTAAATAAATTTCGCATCATATTTATTCACAAAAGAACCACATCCACACAATAAAGTGTTCCACGGTGTTATCTTAAGTTAATTAGAAGGATTAAACCTAAACTAGTTAAGCCATTTAGTTTAAACAAGCAAAAAGGTCAAATCCCTGGAACAGGGGGCGGGCGGGCGCCTGGTCATAGGCAGGCGCGCGCTTGAATGGACAGAAGGTCAGGCGCTAGAAAAAGTGGGAGTAGGCGGGCGCCTGGGCAGGGGCAGGCGGGCGCCTGGTCTACGGGCTGGGAAGAATTCCCAGCTGGGTTCTTCAAATTTCCTACCCATTTCCTTACAAATTCCATAACACTCAAAATCAATCCTCCCAACCAGATTTCTAAGGTACCCAAACATCATTTAACTAAAAAGGGGATCTTAACAACACCCTTTATCAACCAAATTCAAGAATCAAAACCAACATTCAAGATTTCACCATTTTTAACCAAAAACTCAAATAAATTCAAAATAAATTCTAAACTCAACCAAACTTCAAATATAACACATCAAACATCATATAAACATGGTATGAACATTTTAGCATCAAAATGGGGGAAAAGTAACTTACTTGAAAATAATGAAAGTTGACGGAATTCGATTCTTTTTGGTTCTACGCGATCCTATCGACGATCTAAACACCTTTCACGTTTTAAGAAATGAGAGATTATGAGGGGAAGAAGAAGAAAATGAAGAGAGAAGGAGGAGGAGAAAAACTCACCTTCTAGCTTGGAGAGAGAGGAAGAAATGGTGAGGGAGGTGGAGTGTAAGAGGGAGAAGGAGGTGTAGGGAGAGGGTAGGAGTAATTTAAAAACTTACACAAGGACCCCCTCCTCAATACTACCTAACTCAATACTCCCCACTAACAACTAAGACCCAACACTTCTACACTAGCCCAAATAACTCAAGTAAAATGCTAGGCACAAATTATTATGAAACATAAAATGCACACATCAATATTTAAATAAACAATAATTTAAATAAATAAATAAGCAAATAATTAAATAATAATAATTAAACGCTAATAAAATAGAGTCTATATTTCGGGTCGTGACATTCACTCCTCCTTAAAGAAAATTCGACCCGAATTTTAACGAGACTCACCTTAAACAAAAAGCCACGGGAATTTCCTCTCGATCTCATCACGAAGCTCCCACGTCGACTCCTCGATGTTATGATTCCTCCAAAGAACTCGAACCAATGCAATGCTTTTGTTTCTCAACTCTTGGACTTTGGAATCTAAGATCCGAACCGGTCGTTCCTCATAAGTCATATCGGGCTCAATATCCTCCGGTATTCTCGGTAACACGTGCGATGGATCATGAACATACTTCCGAAGCATAGAAACGTGGAAAACGTCATGTAACCGATCCAAAGATGGCGGTAACGCAAGACGATACGCAAGAAGTCCAACCTTTCCCAAAATCTCGAACGGACCAATAAACCTCGGAGCCAATTTGCCTTTCTTCCCAAACCTACGAATACCCACCTTCGGAGATACTTTCAAGAATACCAAATCACCAATCTGAAAACTAAGATCTCGCCTTCGGTTATCTGCGTAGCTCTTATGTCGACTCTGGGCTGTCTGCAATCTATCCCGGATAACTTTAACCTTTTCAACTGAATCCCGAAGCAAATCAATACCCACGATCTTCGCTTCACCAACCTCATCCCAACAAATAGGCGATCTACATTTCCTTCCATACAAGGCCTCAAATGGTGCCATCTCGATACTAGCCTGATAACTGTTGTTGTAAGAGAATTCCACTAACTGTAGGTGCGAATCCCAAGAATCAGAAAAGTCTATCGAACAAGCTCGCAACATATCTTCCAAAATATGAATAGTCCTCTCGGATTGACCGTCTGTCTGAGGATGAAAAGCTGTACTGAATCGCAAATCTGTACCGAGAGCTTCCTGAAACGCCTTCCAAAATCTGGAAGTAAACCTCGGGTCTCGATCTGACACAATGCTAACCGGAACCCCATGCAATCTAACAATCTCATCAATATAAAGGGTCGCAAGCTTCTCCATCGAATATCTGATGTCAATAGGCAAGAAATGGGCACTCTTGGTCAATCTATCCACTATTACCCAAACACTGTCATACTTCCTACGGGTACGAGGCAGTCCCGTAACGAAATCCATAGTCACATGCTCCCACTTCCACTCGGGAATCTCTAACGGCTGAAGTAATCCCGCGGGTCTCTGATGCTCGGCTTTGACCTGTTGACACGTTAAACACTTTGAAACATACTCCGCTATTTCCCTCTTCATATTTATCCACCAAAATTGTTGCTTCAAATCCTGATACATCTTCGTACTACCCGGATGAATAGTATACCTCGATTTGTGACCCTCATCAAGAACTCTCTGTTTAATTCCATCAACATCCGGAACACACAAACGACCACGGAAAGTCAACACTCCACTCGAACTCAAAGAAAAATCCTCGAAGTTCCTTTCCCTCAATTTACCCATTACCTTCACTAACTCGGGATCTTCTTTCCGAACTTCCTTTATCCTCTGAATTAGGGTCGGAGACACCCTAATATTCGTAAAAATAGCCCCATGTCTCGATTCACGAGGAGACCAATCTCGAACATCCTCAAGCATTTTCCATTCACGAACCATCATCGAAGCCACATAAGACTTTCTACTAATCGCATCGGCTACCACATTCGCCTTCCCCGGGTGATAAGAAAACGTACAATCATAATCCTTCAACAATTCCATCCATCGGCGCTGTCTATTATTCAACTCTTTCTGGGAGAAAAGGTATTTCAAACTCTTGTGATCGGTAAAAATCTCAAACTTCGCTCCATAAAGATAGTGCTTCCATTTGTGCAACGCAAATACAATAGCCGCTAACTCCATATCATGAGTCGGGTAATTCTGCTCACTAGGGGTCAACTTCCTCGAAGCATAAGCAATTACTTTCCCATTCTGCATCAACACACAACCCAAACCCTCTTTCGAAGCATCACTGTAAATCACTAGGCCATCGCTCCCATTAGGCAAAGTCAAGATCGGTGCGGTAGTCAACCTCTTCTTCAATTCCTCGAAACTCTTGTCACATTTCTCGGTCCACACAAACGGAACATTCTTCCGAGTCAACAGAGTCATCGGAGTAGCAATCCTCGAAAACCCTTCAATAAACCTTCTGTAATAACCGGCTAAACCAAGAAAGCTTCTAATCTCTGTCACTGATTCGGGTCTCTTCCAATCCACTATTGCCTCTATCTTTGAAGGATCCACAGAAATCCCATCTTTCGAAATAACATGACCCAGAAATGACACCTTCTCAAGCCAAAATTCGCATTTGCTAAACTTCGTAAATAATTTCTCCCTCGCGAGAACGGATAAAACTGTCCTCAAATGTTGTTCATGCTCCTCTCGAGATTTCGAATAAACAAGAATATCGTCGATGAAGACTACCACGAACGAGTCAAGATAGGGATGGAAAATCCGGTTCATCAAATCCATAAACACTGCAGGCGCGTTAGTCAACCCAAACGGCATAACCAAGAACTCATAATGACCATAACGAGTGCAAAAAGAAGTCTTCGGAATATCCTCCGATCTAACCTTCAACTGATGGTACCCACTCCTTAAATCAAGTTTAGAGAAAACCACGGACCCTTGAAGCTGATCAAACAAATCATCAATATGGGGTAGAGGATACTTATTCTTCACCGTAACCTGATTCAACTTCCGGTAATCTATACACAATATCCACGAACCATCTTTCTTCCGCACGAACAAAACCGGTGCTCCCCACGGGGAAACACTAGGGCGGATAAACCCTCGATCCAGTAACTCTTGCAATTGAACCTTCAATTCCTTCAACTCTGCGGGAGCTAACCTATAAGGCGCTTTTGAAATTGGAGCCGTACCCGGCAAAGGGTCTATACAAAACTCAATCTCACGATCGGGAGGCATATCATACTCGGTAGAGAAAACATCGGGAAATTCCCGAACTACCCGAACACTATCAAAACTAGGGGATTCTTTCCTAGTATCAAGAACACTAGCCAAGTACCCCTCACAACCACTATGCAACAATTTTCTCGCTTTCAAATAAGAAATTAAGCGAACCTTCCTACTCAGAGGACTAGCCTCAAACACAAATTTAGGCACATCAGGAATAGAAAAAGTAACAGTTTTCTTACGGCAATCAACGGACGCATGAAACTTGCTCAACCAATCCATACCCAAAATGACATCAAAGTCTTGGATAGGAAGAACTACCAAATCCGCACAAAGGACACGACCACAAATAACCACATCACAAGCACGAAAGACTCGATCAGAAATCAAGCATTCTCCTATAGGGGTCGACACCTCTAGCACGTACGGTAAAGACTCGAATGCAGCATTTATCATGGAAGCAAATTGCACAGAAATGTATGAATGAGATGATCCTGGATCTACTAACGCTCGTGCGCTCACATGAGACACAGAAACAATACCTCCAATAACGGATGGATCATCGGTAGCTTGTTGTTGATTCATGGCAAATACTCTTCCTTGGACTTTGGGCTTTCCCGTAGCATCCCTTTTTTGACCCTGAGGAACCCCAGCTCCTATCCCCGTTGGTTGAATCCTATTCCTCGGACAATCCCTTGCAAAATGACCCATTTGACCACAATTGGTGCACCTTCCTTGCTTCTTCCAACACCGGTCCTCAGAATGACCTTCCTTTTGACAATACGAACAAAGCCTCCTAATTTGGTTCCCTTGGTTCCCGGAAGTGGTACCTGGGTTCCTTGGGATCGGTTGCCCTCGGGACTGAGATTGTCCCCCAAAGTTACCTCGGTTATCGGAACGGTGTTGTGGCTTGCCTTAAGTTCCTTGCTTACTCGGGTTAGCTACCTCGGTCTTCCTTTTATGCTCCCGAATATCTTGCTCTATTAAGTAGGCTCGGTCCACCGCATCTTGGAAAGTCACAATCCGTTGAGCAATTAGTTGAGTACGGATGGAGGTCTTCAATCCCCGAATGAATCTCATAGCTTTTTGTTCCTCGGTCCTCACCAAATAGTCGCAATACCGGGCTAATTCTATGAACTTAGCCGAGTATTGTGCTATAGACAACAATCCTTGCTCCAAGTTGAGTAGCTCGATCTCCTTTCGGTTTTGATCAACAACCGGAATGAAATGCTCCTTGAATTTGCGCACGAACAACTCCCACGCATACACCGTGTGAGTATCATCCCAAGTAGCTTTAACACCCTTCCACCAATGCTCGGCGGCTCCCACAAGCTTATAAGCCGCGAACCGGACCTTGTCCTCATCCGAACACCCAAATACATCATAAATCTTCTCCATCGACTCAATCCACAACTCAGTCTTCCTCACATCGGGTTCCCCATTGAATTCAACCGGCTTCAGCTTCAGAAATTGCTCCAATCCATAGCGGGGTGGTGCTTGTTCTACCCTCGGACCTTGATCATGTATGGCCTTCATGGCCGCCTCAAACATGCCTTGAAACATGGCACGGGCTTCTTCCCTTGAATCATTCTGATTTGCATTACCGGTACTATCTCCACCACTCCTTCTACGAACCATTGTAAACAAGTACCTGCATAAAACATCAACCGTTAATCACTCCGCACACTACTACCCACCTAGGTCATACTAAGTCACCTAGACTTATACTTAGAGCTAATGCCATAGCTCTGATACCAACTGTCGTGACCCCCCACCCCGCGGGCCCGGGACCGCGATCTGGACGTCGACTCTAAAACCAAAACTGTGAAATACCGAAGTTAAAAATTTCCATTTGATACCAAAAGGTGATGATCCAAAGTTTTACAAAAACAAGTTTGATAAAAAGACCAATTCCAACTATCATAAACTTCCACAAGTCTATGCCCAACAAAATACAAATATACAATTCTTAGTGACGTCATTGTTTGGTACAACTATCCCAAAATGGTTACACATTTACATAATGGAAACCAACCTATGACAACCTTCCCCAAAAGAATGTATCCACACTCGACGTCCTCTTTCTCGTGATCAGCGAGACTATTCCTTAGCACCTGGGGGGGGGGTTAAGGAAAAACAAAGATAAAGGAAAAGGGGTGAGATAAATCTCAATAAGTTACTAATGCAACTACATGACATGCTATGATGCAATATACAATAAGCAATAATAAATATCACATAGCACATAGCATTTATCACTTAACAGATAGCAGCGGAAATAAACACATAACAAAGGATATAGCCAAGGTTTTCCAAACCGGAACATCCAAATAAAGGATCGCTGCGCAGCTTCAATAGCCAACCAATCAACATCTTCATAATAGCATGAAAGCCGAAGAGGAAACCCCGGTACCGGAACCAATAACAAAGTGATGTGCCACAAGGGGCGGGAGCCATGCCACAAAGTCATGCTCCAAATATCTCAACCAAGGCCAATCTGGAAGAGGGAAATAAGGGCAAAACAATGGTCGACACCATAATGGACTTGGCCGGTGCCATCACAATATCTCACATCGCCCGACACAACCACAAATACCAGCTGGACTTTCAAATAAATGCTAAGTAATAAATACTAGCTTAATTAAACAACTTAGGGTTCCAAAGTAGGGAACCATTCCAATTAAATTACCACAACGGTAAACCAATCCAAACCGCACATGAAAAATGCCCAACATTCCCAAAACGGTACTTAAATAAATTTCGCATCATATTTATTCACAAAAGAACCACATCCACACAATAAAGTGTTCCACGGTGTTATCTTAAGTTAATTAGAAGGATTAAACCTAAACTAGTTAAGCCATTTAGTTTAAACAAGCAAAAAGGTCAAATTCCTGGAACAGGGGGCGGGCGGGCGCCTGGTCATAGGCAGGCGCGCGCTTGAATGGACAGAAGGTCAGGCGCTAGAAAAAGTGGGATTAGGCGGGCGCCTGGGCAGGGGCAGGCGGGCGCCTGGTCTACGGGCTGGGAAGAATTCCCAGCTGGGTTCTTCAAATTTCCTACCCATTTCCTTACAAATTCCATAACACTCAAAATCAATCCTCCCAACCAGATTTCTAAGGTACCCAAACATCATTTAACTAAAAAGGGGATCTTAACAACACCCTTTATCAACCAAATTCAAGAATCAAAACCAACATTCAAGATTTCACCATTTTTAACCAAAAACTCAAATAAATTCAAAATAAATTCTAAACTCAACCAAACTTCAAATATAACACATCAAACATCATATAAACATGGTATGAACATTTTAGCATCAAAATGGGGGAAAAGTAACTTACTTGAAAATAATGAAAGTTGACGGAATTCGATTCTTTTTGGTTCTACGCGATCCTATCGACGATCTAAACACCTTTCACGTTTTAAGAAATGAGAGATTATGAGGGGAAGAAGAAGAAAATGAAGAGAGAAGGAGGAGGAGGAGAAAAACTCACCTTCTAGCTTGGAGAGAGAGGAAGAAATGGTGAGGGAGGTGGAGTGTAAGAGGGAGAAGGAGGTGTAGGGAGAGGGTAGGAGTAATTTAAAAACATACACAAGGACCCCCTCCTCAATACTACCCAACTCAATACTCCCCACTAACAACTAAGACCCAACACTTCTACACTAGCCCAAATAACTCAAGTAAAATGCTAGGCACAAATTATTATGAAACATAAAATGCACACATCAATATTTAAATAAATAATAATTTAAATAAATAAATAAGCAAATAATTAAATAATAATAATTAAACGCTAATAAAATAGAGCCTATATTTTGGGTCGTGACATCCACTAAGTGAGTACAGTACCTGGGTAACTCCGTGAATTTGGATGTATACTGAGCCACAGACATAGTATTCTGTTTCAAGTTGAGAAACTCCATTTCTTTCTTGTCTTGATCTACCTGAGGAATGAAATGTTCCTTGAACTTCGTCAGAAAATTCTCCCAAGTATAGGGTACATGATTCTCATCCCAATTTGTTTTCAAAGCTTTCCACAAGTGCTCAGCAGCTCCACTCAGTTTATAAGTAGCAAACCTGACTTGATCTTCATCTGAACATCTGAGAACATCAAATATTTTCTCCATGGATTCAATCCACCTTTCAACTTTTGTCACATCTGGTTCTCCTTCATAGCCTGTTGGTTTCATCTTTAAAAAATGTTCTAACCCATATCTCGGAGGTGCTTGTTCTCCTCCTTGCCTCTTATCACTTAAAGTTTTCATAGCTGCTTCGAACATCCCTTGAAACATGATTCAAGCCTCTTCTCTGGCATCCCCTTGCCCTGAAGAACCAGCCTGATCTCCTTCAGTCTCAACCATTTTCAATAAATACCTGCATAAGACACTCAACATTACTCACTCTATACACAACTACCCTCCTAGGTCACTTAGTCATTCTAGACCATCTACAACCTAGCTCTGATACCAAATGTCGTGCCCCTGACCCGTGGTCCTACTTGGCCCACGTTCGGGACACGCTCGGAAGACGTCATAAAACATTTTAGGAAAATTTTTCGAAATGTACTTTCATAAAAGTTTCATATAACAAAACACATTTACTTGAAACTTGATTTCATTTCACACAAACAAACTTTCACAACCCAAAGTACTTAGCCAAAAGGCTTACACACTTTACTTACAAATTTACAAATCACCAACATGTTCCAAAAACAGGTGATACAAGATGAAGTCACGGTTACACTACCCAAAAGGTTATACATTGACATAATGTAGCCTTTACATAACACATGTCCCAAAATGTCTTACCCAAAATCACCACCACGATGTCCTCCCTTGTGAAGTGACCTATCCCCTGGGCTCTCCTTTATTTAAGGAAAGCAACATTGAAAGGAACGGGGTGAGAATAAATCTCAGTAAGCTACTAAAATGCAACTACGGACATGCTGAAATGATACTCGTAATTGAACAATGTCAATAAACATTCATATAGCACATAACATGAGAGGCAAAGCCACTCTATCATACCACACATAAGGCAGAAATGAACACTCATAAGTGGATACTGACCCAAGGTTCTCGAATCAAACATATAACCAAATAAATAGCACATTTAATCAGACAATATGTGCAAGTCATAAAATATGATGTAACACATAAAATGCACACATAAGTTCAAATTAAAATCCCCAAAAAAATATAAAATAAATAGGGACGGGTTTTGGGGTCGTTACATACCGCATCCTGGAAATCTTGAAGTTTATGAGATACTAACTGATTTCGGATCACTGTCTTTAATCCTTTAACAAACCTTGTCGCTTTCCTCTCTTCCGTTGCAACTAAATGAGTACAATACCTGGATAACTCGGTGAAGTTAGCTGCATACTGACCCATTGACATGGCATTTTGTTCCAGATTAAGAAATTCCACCTCATTTCTATCTTGATCCACCCTAGGAATGAAATGATCTTTGAACTTCCTCAGAAAATTCTCCCAAGTATAAGGTACGTGAGATCATCCCAAGTAGCCTTTACTGCTTTCCACCAATGTTCTGTAGCCCCAGTCAGCTTATAAGTAGCAAATCTAACTCGATCTTCATCAAGACATCTCAAAACATCAAATATCTTCTCCATTGCTTCAATCCATCTTTCGATCTTAGTCACATCCGGTTCCCCATCATAACCAATTTGTTTTATCTTCAGAAACTGTTCAAGTCCATACCTTGGAGGTGCATGTTCTCCTCCCTGTCTCTGATCATTTATAGCTTTCATTGTTGCCTCAAACATTCCTTGAAACATATTCCGAGTCTCATCCCTCACATTTTCCGGATCATCATTAGTTCTCACCATTTTAACTGAGTACCTGCATAAAACACTCAACGTTACTCACTCCACACACAAATACCTGTAGACACCCTTCCTTGGACCTTTCACCCCGGTTGCATACATAGTATTTTTATTTTACTTGTTTTTGTTAATTTCTGTTACTTCCGTTAAGTTCCTAACTGATTCCGTTAGTTTTGGACTAAACTGCATAACAGAATTAATTTTAGAGTCATTTCTATCTTTCTGTCATTTTTACCCGCGAGCGCCTCCGACACTGTCAACGGGACGCGCGCGCCTCTCGCCCCAAAAGCGGGACTCGCGCGCTTCCCATTATGGCAGTTATGGATTGCAGCCTTTTCCCTCCCTTTTCTTGATCACAAACACTCCCTTTTTCATCCACATTCATCCCCCCTTATTTCATAACTCCCAATCTCACATTCTAAGCCTTTTATTTAAAACAAAATATTTCCTTTTTATTTTATTTGATTTTCTTTTATTTCTTTCATTTATTATTTTATTTATCTTATTTTGGATTGGTCAATTCCATTTCACATGGATGATCATCTTTTCCCTCCAACCTTTCCCTCTCCTTTTTACCTATAAAAACCACATTCTTCTACCTTAGAAAGGACCTTCTCTTTTGACTTGAAATCTCTACACAAATACATTATACACAATTCTCCCAAGAATTCTCTTTACAAGAGTTCTCCCAACAAGAGTTTAATACAACAAAACTCTACACAAATTGTTCTACAACAATTGCATTACAACAACACCATTTTCAAGTCCAAGTTTGAAGCCCACTTTCTTAAGGAATTTTATTCTTCTTCTCTTATTTTTACATGTCTTAGTAATGTATGCAATCCCCATCAATGGGACATGACCAAATGACCACTTTACTACATTAAAGTTGGTTAAGGTTATCTCCCTACATTTTAATCTCTACTTTAATCTCCCCATTTCATTATTAATGTAATTGTTAGGATAATTCAACATGTAATCTTTAGCATAAATTAAATCAATAAAATCATTTATCTTTTTATTTCCCCTTTCTTTTCATTTTAATTGTTAGCACTTTTTATTGAAGGACTTTCTCATGCATTAGAACACCAAAAGTAGCAAGACCCGCGCAAGCGGGGCGGAGTGGGTGTTTAAGTACTTCCCACTCCGTCACCTAACCCCCGAACCCATATTTTCCCGAATCTCTGGTTTTTTGTATATAAAATTGGCTCTTTTTATGTTTTTCTTATGTTCCTCTAAAACATAGGTGGCGACTTTTAAAATCAATCAGACATCCTAGGATAATTCACCGCTCTAGCCAAGTGGGGTTTTCCCGGGGTATCTACAGTGGAGACTCCGCTGGGGACATAGAGGGTTAAACTTGCCTTTTCTGCTTTTGGTGTTCTAATTTCTGTTTTCTAGGCATTCTGGTAAAAAGGGTGGGAAGCGTGCGCCTCCGGCCTTCTTACCCTAAAGCGCGCGCGTCCGAACCCTTCTACCAGAATCGCCCGCCTCTCATTTTGTTTTTTGAATTTCATGTTTCTGTGCTAACAGTTTCTGCAGGGGAAATTTACATGATTTGGGACCAGGGCAATCCCCTGAGTCCACAGTTTCTGACATTCTGACAGGTACCCCAGATGCGCGCGCCTCCAATATTCATGGCGCATTCCGCGCGCTTCCCATATCAATGCTCTGATGCGCGCGCTTCTGGGTAAATTCCCAGAACATCATTCAGTTCCCAGGACAGAAGCAGTGCATAGAAACAAAACAGAATGACAGTGTGGGCACCGAGCCTGCACATGAACAATTTTACTTTCTGTTTATTTTTATCGGTCACACGGGTGATTCGAAAGTTGTAAATTATGTGCTTATTTGTTTTTTTTTATTTTCTATTCTTTGAAAAAAAAAATTGTCACTTGTTAGACCTCACACTACGCGCACAATTCTTATCAACTGCTCACAATCGAGTCGCACAAGTCCAACCCCAAACCCGTCGAGGCCCGTCCTAGAGAGTTTCAAGCTCCACCAGACCTTGACTCTCTCGAAGCGGTAAACCTCAGCCCGTGGCGTAGTTCACTACTACATGCCGGGGGTGACCTTTAAGCCTCTCTTTAACCGAGCACAAGCCACACAATTCTTGTATAGGGTCTAACACTCCGTGACCAAGTCGGTTTTCATGTACCGATATTTCTCTAAACTAATATTTTCAAATCATACATGCCAACTTGTTGATACGAACGCAATAAAAATCCTTCCCCAAAAGTGGTTATTTTGGACGAAAATAAAAAAATCCATCCCCGCATGTATGCTTTACTACATTGATTTAGTTTAATCCCGATACATGTAGGATTCACAAACGTGATGGAATCCGATGAGTATATGGGACAACGAGATGGTCTATATACTAGTGTGACGATTCCATTATCTTCTTAGAAACCCCAAAAGGGACCCCGTCCCTCCGACTTATAAAAAAAAAGAGTCATTTTCTTATGTGGTTGAGTCTTTTCTCTTGTTCGTGGGTTAAATCATTTGATTAAAAAGGTGTTTGTGGGGCCATCCTAAGATCAACCGTGTTCTCTCCATAGGTCCAATGGCTTCAAACGGCAATGACAACGGCATTCCTGTGTCCAACGAAGTGTTATCCCGCACGGTGGAAGCATTGAAAGGGCAAGTTGATACACTAGCCGAGAATGTCCGCCGCAAGGATGATTTATGGCGAGCCCGTTACGAGCATGTGAAAACGGCCCACAAGAAAGAAGTTGCTCAACTCAAGAACCAATTGAAAGGGCTCACGAATGAAAGAAAGGTCCGAAGCGTTGATACCGGTTTGGTCAACACTCTCATGTCCTACATTGACCAAAGGCTTAGTGGGCTAAATTTGCACAAGGGCCCAAGCACCGATCTTTATCAAGCTTCTCTCCTCATGAACACAATAGAGGCTCTTCCCGAAAAGTTCAAGATGCCCGATATTGGCAAGTTCAATGGCAACTCTTGCCCCGACGCACATGTCGACTCCTACATTTGGGCCATGCTACCAAAGAAAGTGTCTCCTCAAATAATGGCACAATGCTTCCCACTTACTCTCGAGGGGGTCGCAAAAGATTGGTATATGGGTCTTCCAGTTTCCACCCGCCTCAATTGGGATGCCGCTATGCTTGCCTTCAAGTCACAATATCAAGGTAACTCCATATTCCGCCCCACCAAGAAGGAATTGGAGAGCACCGTGCAAATGGGTGATGAATCATTTGGGGACTTCTATTGCCGTTGGAATGACAAGCTAGCCAAGATGGTTGATAGGTCTTCCAAGAAGGAACAAATGAACATCTTCTTGAAGTGTTTGAAAATAGACTACAGCACTCATCTTAGTGGGGCTTTTCCTCTTATTTTTCAAGCATGTATGATGCCGGGGTTAGAATTGACAATTTGCTCCGAGAAGTGGCCGAGTCCTCCTATGACACAAGCTTCAATGACAAAGGGTTCCCAAGCAACGACATGGACGAATGTAGTGACATGGAAGACTACAATGACAATGAAGACTACAACGACAAGGATAACGACAACAATCTCCGTTTCTCTTTCTCTACCTAGTAATAGGAATTAAAAAAAAAGAGTCAAAAGTCCTCTTAAGTGTGCATTAATGTTTTCTCTCGTCCTATGTTAAATGTTCGAGTCCATTGAGTCATCAAATAAAGGCCATTCTTGTCCTCATACACTCCTCCAAGTTGTTCAATTTAATTCTTGGAAAAATGATGAAAAATGTCTAAACAAGTTTTGGAATGAAGGCCATCGCTTGAACGCCTAGGGGATAAACATCAACGATGACATCAACAACGAAGACATCTACAACGACGAAATCAAGACAAAGAAAGGTGGAGCAACAATCATGAAGCAAAGTTTTCAAAAGGGGATATAAAAAAAAAAAAAAGCTCGCTAGGTTGAAATCCTCAAATCAACCTAGGCAAAAGTTAGAGAACAAAAAAAAAATAAAAAAAATCCCCCTCAATCAAAGAAGTACAAGATCAACATCATTCCACCGATGAAGGATGAAGCAACAACCATCTCGACGAATGGAGAATCCACAAGAACTACGGTGACCTGAGCCTCTACACTGGAGGAACGTAGGCAACCTTCGGGTCCGGTCTCATGCAAGAAAGAATATATGTTTAGCCCTAAGGCGTTATGGTGATCGGCCTTCATCTCGAACTTTTCAAGACATCTTTGTACGAGTCATTTGCCAATGAATTAATCACTAAAAAGATAGAACAACTTTCTTAGATTTGGAATCGCTTTCCGTTCCTTGTCGAGTTTAGGGCTTCTTTTCTTTCTGCTATGCTCCCAATTCCTCGCAATCAAATTGGGGTTTTCCTTCTCTTCTCTCTTAATGACTCACTTGTGTTCGCGAGTCATTCAATTCAATAAAAAATACATGTCAATACTAGGGACACTTCCCTAGTCGAGTCAATATCACTCACCTTTAGTGACAAGAGGTCTCCACCGCAAAATCACATGTCTCTCATCCTCAACTAGAGTCAATACATACTTCCTCATTAATCTAGTAAAAAATAAGACGTAAAAAAGATGCCCGCTAGATTGAAAACCCGAAAGGGCGGTCTAGGCAAAAAACAGGGTGCGTCATAAAAAAAATGATGAGAGAGTGAGAGAGAGAAGGGAAAGAGAAATAGAGATCTCCGGCCTCTAAGGAAGACAACTGCACAAGTTCTACATTGGATCTCCTCAACAAGTCAATCCCCACCGAGCCAACTTTGGAATTACAAAAGGCTTGACGAGATATGGCACCATCAAAAGTCATTTTGGGATATTGAAAGATTGTTCTTGCAATGTGCATCTTTGGGCTCATGTGAAAGAAGGCCCGTGGTAATCAAGATCCATGTGAGAACGAGCCCATCATTAAGGGGTACGAGGTTGCACAAAATAATCCCCAGCTAGTCAGTTGGTTTGGGCAGCAAGCAACAACATGTAATTCAAGCTTCTACAAGCATGTACCTCTAAAGTATGCCAAAGGACTCCCGAGAAATTTGGTAGCTCTTTCCATGTCCTCTTATGTTTGTTCCCCCACACGAGGACAATTCTCTTTCTTTGCTCAACAAATGATGACGCCCTAGGGGCTATGTGACTCGAGAAAGAAAACTTCTCTTGCTTCATTTGAAAGTTAATGAGCCTAGGGCTACGCTCAAGAAAGATGTGTGAGACTATCCTCAAAATCTCTCAAAAGGAATTTCGAGAAGCACCTTCTTGTCATGTATGCTCATACTTGTTCCCCCGATCAAGGATAGGCCCTTCTCGTTCCACTCCTAATCAATGGTGTCACTCTAGGGGCTACGATCAAGTTTTAAAGGCTCCCTCGGCAAGAAGAAATTCACTTTAGTGTCCCCAGCCGAGTCATGTGCAACATTGGAAGCTTCCTCAATTCGGCACCAAAGGTCTCAAGGGGCTTCGCAATCTATAATCTTTTAGGCTACAACATTACAGTGATACAAACAAAGGGCAATATTGGGGCTTCGCAACCGACAGTCTTTTGGGGCAACAATGCTCAAGCAATGCAATGTGGAGTAGTCTTATGGCTCCATGAAAGAGATCAAGCTTCAAGGGTCTCCCAACACCTCAAGTCAAAGGTCTCTTGGTTTTAAATGAGGGCTCCGATATTATGAATGAATTTGATGATCTTTGTTAGAACTTACAACGATATCATGAAGGGAGTCTCACGTGACTGGGTTATAGCGGGAAATGCATCGGCCAATCCCAATGTTTCTGCAAGTACTGCACCCCCTTCTCCAAGATCAAAAGCACAGGCTGCACCCGAAGATCCGTTATTGGTTCAACTCAAGAAGACCCAAGCAAGCATGCCATTTGAGACTTTATCACGCCAAGGCCTTATCTTCCGCAACAACATCACCATCTCCCACGACTTTGAATAAGGTCTCCAATGTTATGAATGAATTTGATGATTTTTGTTAGAACTTTCAGCGAGATTATGAAGGAAGTCTTAGAGAAAAGGAAAAAGATTCAACATGCTAAACTCACGTGACTGGGTTATAGCGGGAAATGCCTCGGCCAATCCCAATGTTTCTGCAAGTACTGCACCCCCTTCTCCAAGATCAAAAGCATAGGCTGCATCCGAAGATCCGTTATTGGTTCGACTCAAGAAGACTCAAGCAAACGTACCGTTTGAGACTTTATCATGTCAAGACCCTATCATCCGCAACAACATCACCGTCTTCCATGAGACATTTCCCAAAGACCCTATTGCATTCTCAACATGGGCCTTCCACCACTTGGGTGCCATCCACAACGAGGCAATTCATCTCCCCTGCAAGAGTAAGAGCGAGATCACTTTCATGAGTTCTATCCAATGGTGCATCCGCTCTCAATACAATGCCAAGATAAGTTAGGGCTTCACACCGAAAGGTCTTCACATCCCGCCGTCTACAAGCTCGCAAACAACAAGCCCACGACACTTAGGGCTTACTAATCTCTCGAAGCTTGGTATCAATGATCTTCTCTTGGAGCTTGCTCACATCAACAGCAAAAGGCGATTTATTTGAAAAAGTCAAGAGTCGATTCATCTTGGGGCTATGCAAGTCTCTCATAGTTTGGCATCAAAGGCATTCTAGGGCCTTTACAATCAGCAACCCCTTATCTCGGCATCAAATGTCTTTTGGAGCCCCATAACTGACACATCTCTTGGGGCTAGAAATCACTTTTCGTTGGACACAACGGCAACGACAACATAATTAAAGCAAGGCAATCCGGACTTCGATTGAACATGACTTGATCTTGGGTTGGCTTTACAAACACACAATGGTTAAAATGGTTCACCCACGAACTAAAAAAAAAGAAGCTTTTTCTCACGTGTGTGCATATTCTTTTCTTTCTAATTAAAAAAAAAAGATTTTATTTTCTTTTTTTTTCTTTTCTTGCGCAAAAGTATGTGTTTCATTTTTGTTTGCTCCTAGCATTCCTCGACAGCACTCTCCATCATCCTTGAACTACGCTGGTCTGATTCTCTTAAAGGGATACGTAGGCAGCCTTTTGGCACGACCAACCCATCATCCGGAATACTGTCCCACCGACACTCCATCAAAAAGCGCATTCTTTATTAAAAGCATCAAGGCATCCACCACCACAACACTAATCCATCCAATGGCAATGGTAAGTGAAGGTATGAATACATCCGAGGCTTTCCTCAAATCACACCGCACACAAAATCACTTTTTCCATTCTTACAAAAATTATCTCTCATGCAAAACTGCCTTCAAATCACATCACACCACAAGCACAATTTCTCTCATAACTGCCATTTCACATCTCATACATGTCACAAGAATATATACCTGCAAAGCACACACTTAACAGGTACCACCACAAGGTCAACAGCATCTGCAACTCAAGGCACTTCATCCCCAGCAGAAAGTGATCCGCCATCAACTACGCCTGCATCCCACAGAGTCAAACAATTACAGTTCAATGACAATAACTCGGTCCATGGTGAGCTGCAAAATCACCACCTTTCCATCAAGCAACACAACAATATCATATATAGGCAGACGGAGCCTCGGTTCCCGCCATCAGTAAACGGATCCCGCATCAGCAAACGGATCCCCCATCAGCAAACGGATCCCGCATCAGCAAACGGATCCCGCTTCAGCAAACGGATCCCACATCAGCAAACGGATCCCGCTTCAGCAAACGGATCCCGCATCAGCAAACAGATCCCGCCATCACCAAACAGATCCCGCTTCAGCAAACGGATCCCGCATCAGCAAACGGATCCCGCATCAGCAAACGGATCCCGCATCAGCAAACGGATCCCGCTTCAGCAAACGGATCCCGCTTCAGCAAACGGATCCCGCATCAGCAAACGGATCCCGCATCAGCAAACGGATCCCGCCATCAGCAAACGGATCCCACTTCAGCAAACGGATCCCGTATCAGCAAACGGATCCGCTTCCAGCAAACGGATCCCGCATCAGCAAATGGATCCCGCTTCAGCAAACGGATCCCGCTTCAGCAAACGGATCCCGCATCAGCAAACGGATCCCGCTTCAGCAAACGGATCCCGCTTCAGTAAACGGATCCCGCATCAGCAAACGGATCACACATCAGCAAACGGATCCCGCTTCAGCAAACAAATCCCGCTTCAGCAAAACGGATCCCGCCATATCCTTTCTATATCAATAAAGCCGCTCACACAGGGAGCACACCCCTATCCTTCGCAAATTTCAAATTCATGTTTTATCGAGTCTTTGTTTTCTCTTGTCGATGTCCTCGGCGGTTGTCTTTCTTTCGTCGACGCGTTTTGCTTTGCAATCCACGTCGCCGAGGGGCTCTGTAGATACCCCGCCTTGGACCTCTCACCCCGGTTGCATACATAGTATTTTTATTTTACTTGTTTTTGTTAATTTCTATTACTTCCGTTAAGTTCCTAACTGATTCCGTTAGTTTTGGACTAAACTGCATAACAAAATTAATTTTAGAGTAATTTCTGTCTTTCTGTCATTTTTACCCGCAGGCGCCTCCGACACTGTCAACGGGACGCGCGCGTCTCTCGCCCTTAAAGCGGGACTTGCACGCTTCCCATTATGGCAGTTATGGATTGCAGCCTTTTCCCTTTCTTTTCTTGATCACAAACACTCCCTTTTTCATCCACATTCATCCCCCCTTATTTCATAACTCCCAATCCCACATTCTAAGCCTTTTCTTTAAAACAAAATATTTCCTTTTTATTTTATTTGATTTTCTTTTATTTTTTTAATTTATTATTTTATTTATCTTATTTTTGATTGGTCAATTCCATTTCACATGGATGATCATCTTTTCCCTCCAACCTTTCCCTCTCCTTTTTACCTATAAAAACCACCTTCTTCTACCTTAGAAAGGACCTTCTCTTTTGACTTGAAATCTCTACACAAATACACTATACACAATTCTCCCAAGAATTCTCTTTACAAGAGTTCTCCCAACAAGAGTTTAACACAACAAAACTCTACACAAATTGTTCTACAACAATTGCCTTACAACAACACCATTTTCAAGTCCAAGTTTGAAGCCCACTTTCTTAAGGTATTTTATTCTTCTTCTCTTATTTTTACATGTCTTAGTAATGTATGCAATCCCCATCAATGGGACATGACCAAATGACCACTTTACTACATTAAAATTGGTTAAGGTTTTCTCCCTACATTTTAATCTCTACTTTAATCTCCCCATTTCATTCTTAATGTAATTGTTAGGATAATTCAACATGTAATCTTTAGCATAAATTAAATCAATAAAATCATTTATCTTTTTATTTCCCCTTTCTTTTCATTTTAATTGTTAGCACTTTTTATTGAAGGACTTTCTCATGCATTAGAACACCAAAAGTAGCAAGACCCGCGTAAGCGGGGCGGAGTGGGTGTTTAAGTACTTCCCACTCCGTTACCTAACCCCCGAACCCATCTTTTCCCGAATCTATGGTTTTGTATATAAAATTGGCTCTTTTTAGGTTTTTCTTATGTTCCTCTAAAACATAGGTGGCGACTCTTAAAATCAATTAGACATCCTAAGATAATTCACCGCTCTAGCCAAGTGGAGTTTTCCCGGGGTATCTACAATACCCTCCTAGGTCACATAATCATTCTAGACTATCTACAACCTAGGCTCTGATACCAACTGTTATGCCCCGACCCGGGGTCCTACTTGGCCCCCACGATCGGCACACGCACGGAAGACGTCATAATTCACATTTTGTAGACACCCCGCCTTGGACCTCTCACCCCGATTGCATACAAAGTATTTTTATTTAACTTATTTTTGTTGATTTCTGTTACTTCGGTTAAGTTCCTAACTGATTCCGCTAGTTTTGGACTAAACTGCATAACAGAGTTAACTTTTAGGGTCATTCTGTCATTCTGTCATTTTTCACCCGCGGGCGCTTCCGGCACTGCCAGTGAGCCGCGCGCGAGTCCCGCCCCAAAAGCCGGACCCGCGCGCTTCCCACTTTGGCAGTAACGGATTGCACCTTATTTCCCTCCCTTTTCTTATTTACAAACATCTTTTCTTGATCACAAAAAACCATCTTTTTACATCCACATTCATCCCCCCTTTTCTCATTAACTCCCAATCCCAAATTCTAAGCCTTTTCCCAAAAACTAATATTTCTTTCATTTATTATTTGATTTCTTTTATTTCTTTTATTTTTCTTTTATTCATTTATCTTATTTGTGATTGGCTCATTCCATTTCACATGGATGACCAATTTCCCTCCATCATTTCCCTCTCTTTTTTACCTATAAAAACCATCATCTTCTACCTTGGAAAAGGACTTCTTTTTGGACTTCTTGGCCTAAAGCGCGCGCGTCCGACCTCAATTACCAGAATCGCCCGCCTCCTTTCTTGTCCTTCAATTCCATGTTTCTGTGCTAACAAATTCTGCAGGGGAAAGTTTTCTTAATTAAGGGTCAAGGCAATCCCTTGAACCCACTGATTTGCAGGTTCTCACCCAGAAGCGGGCGCCTCTGCCCTGCTTCCTCTCACGCGCGCGCCTTCCGCATAGGCAACCCAATGCGCGCGCTTCTGGGCGCATTCCCGGAACAGAACAGTGCACAGAAACAGAACAGAATGACAGTGTGTGGGCACCGGGGCTGCATACAATTTCTTTTACTTTCTGTTTATTTTTATCGGTCACACGGGTGATTCGAACGTTGTAATTATGTGCTTATTTGTTTTTTATTTATTTCTTTTGAAAAAAAAAAAAAATGTTTTGTCACATGTTAGACCTCACACTACATGCACATATTCTTATCAACTGCTCACTATCGAGTCGTACAAGTCCAACCCCAAACCCGTCGAGGCCCGTCCTAGAAAGTTTCAAGCTCCACTCGACCTTGGCTCTTTCGAAGCGGTAAACCTCAGCCCGTGGCGTAGTTCATGACTACATGCCGGGGGTGACCTTTGAGCCTCATATTCAAGCCGAGCACAAGCCACACAATTCTAGTCTAGGGTCTAACACTCCGTGACTCAAGTCGGTTTCCATGTGCCGAGATTTCCCTAAACTAATGTCTTCAAATCATACATGCCAATTTGTTGCAATGGACGAAATAAAACTCCGTCCCCAAAAGTGGCTATTTTGGACGAAAATAAAAATCCGTCCCCGCATGTATGATTTACTACATTAATTTAGTTTAATCCCGACACATGTAGGGCTCACAAGAGTGGTGGAATCCGATGAGTATATGGGACCGCGAGAAGGTCTATATACTAGTGTGACGATTCCATTATTTTTCTAGAAACCCCAAAAAGGACCACGTCCTTCCGACTTTGTAAATAAAAAAAAAAGAGTCGTTTTTCCTTATGTGGTTGAGTCTTTTTCTTTGTTTGTGGGTTAATTCATTTTATCCAAAAGGTGTTTGTGGGGTCAATCTAAGATCAACCGTGCTCTTTCAATAGGTCCAATGGCTTCCAACGGCGACAACAACAACGGTGGAAATGATTTCGTGTCCAACGAAGGGTTACGCAACATAATGAAATCAATGGGGGAACAAATAGATAGGATTGTCGAGGATGCCCGCCGTAAAGACAATTTGTGGCAAGCCCGTTTCGATATCGACAAGAGGATTCACAAAGAAGAGGTTTCCGAACTCAAGGCCCGTCTTGATTATGAAAGAAGAATTCACAAGGAAGAGGTTTCCGAACTCAAGACCTGTCTTGATTATGAAAGAAGAATTCACAAGGAAGAGGTTTCCGAACTCAAAGCCCATTTGCAAGAGCTCACCGACAGCAAAGCAAAGTTCAATGATAAAGCATGCTCAAGTGGCCCGACCCTCAAAAGCTACAAAGGTACCGCCAACAACCGAGTTTTCACTCCTCTCCTAGGAGTAACCCAAGCCGAAGCATTTGAAACTTTGGTGGCAAGTGGAAAGGTCAAGCCTTTGGAGGGGTACAAGCCGAAGACGATACCGAAGAATCATGCACATGGTGAATGGTGCGGCTACCACAAGCATAGTGGCCATACTACCGAAGGGTGCTTCCTTCTCTGAAACATCATCCAAGATTTGTTCGACAACGGCGAATTTACTGTGGGTGAAGAGCAACCTTTAGAGAGTGCCAACATGCAAGAACTCATCAAAGAAGAATGATTTGGTTTCGAAATGGGGCTTCTACAAGAAATCATGCCACAAGGAGACTACAACGACAATGGGGACTACAACAACAATCTCCGTTTCTCTTTCTCTACCTAGTAGTAGGAATAAAAAAAAAAAAAAAAAAAAAAGAGTCAAAGTCCTCTAATGTGTGCATTAAAGTTTTCTTTCATCCCACTTGTGTCAATCATCAAATAAAAGTCGTTCTTGTCCTCATACACTCTTCCAAGTTGTTCAATCTAATTCTTGGCAAAATGATGAAAAGATGTCTAAACACGTTTTAGAACGAAGGCCATCGCTTGAATGCCTAAGGGCTAAACATCGACGACGGCATCAACAACGAAGACATCAACAATGACGAAATCAAGACAAAGAAAGGTGGAGCAACAATCATGAAGCAAAGTTTTCAAAAGGGGATTAAAAAAAAAAAAAAAAAAAAAAAAAAAAAAAAAGAGGCTCGCTAGGTTGAAATCATCAAATCAACCTAGGCAAAAGTTAGAGCACAAAAAAAAAAAAAAAAAAAAAAAAAAAAAAAATCCCCCTCAATCAAAGAAGTTCACATCAAGATCATCATCATCATCCACCAACGAAGGACGAAGCAACAATTCATCACGAAGAATGGAGAATCCACAAGAACTACGGTGACCTGAGCCTCTACACTGGAGGAACGTAGGCAACCTGCGGGTCCGGTCTCATGCAAGAAAGAAGATATGTTTAGCCCTAGCGCGTTATGGTGATTGGCCTTCATCTCGAACTTGTCAAGACATCTTTGTACGATTCATTTGCCAATGAATTAATCACCAAAAAGATTGAACAACTTTCTTAGATTTGAGATCATTTCGCGCTCCTTGTCGAGTCTAGGGACTTCTATTCTTTCTGCATACTCCCAATTCCTTGCAATCAAATTGGGGCTTTCCTTCTCTTCTCTCTTAATGACTTACTTTCCTTCGTGAGTCATTCAATTCAATAAGAAAAAAAAATACATGTCAATACTAGGGACACTTCCCTAGTCGAGTCAATGTCACTCATCATTAGTGACAAAAGGTCTCCACCGCAAAATCACATGTCTTATCTCCTCAGCTAGAGTCAATGCACACTTCCTCATCAATTGAGTCAAAAAAAAATGATGAAGACGCAAAAGAGATGCCCGCTAGATTGAAAACCCGAAAGGGCGGTCTAGGCAAAAAACAGGGTGCGTCATAAAAAAAATGAGAGAGTGAGAGAGAGAAGGGAAAGAGAAATGGAGATCTCCGGCCTCTAAAGAAGACAACTGCACGAGCTCTACATTGGATCTCCTCAGAAAGTCAATTCCCCACCGAGTCAACTTTGGGATTGCAAAAAGCTCGACAAGATATGGCACCATCAAAGGTTGTCTTGGGTTATCGGCATCATTCTCCAGCAGTGTGCATTTTTGGGTTCATGAAAAGAAGGCCCGTGGTTACCAAGATCCATCCGAGAACAAGCCCATCATAAAAGGGCACGAGGTTGCACAAATAATCCCTAGCTAGTCAATTGGCTTGGGCAACAAATAGCAACAACATGTGTCTCAGTTTTCAAAGCTTCTTCAGGTATGTGCTTCTAAAGTACGCCGAAAGGCTCCTGAGAAATGGAGTAGCTCTTGCCATGTCCTCTCATGTTTGTTCCCTCGCACGAGGAAGAGTCACTCTTGCTTTGCTCAACAAATGGTGACGCCCTAGGGGCTATGTGACTCAAGAACAAGGGATTCTTTTGCTTCATTTGGCAATCAATACGCCCTAGGGGCTATGCTCAAGAAAGATGTGTGAGACTATCCTCAAAGTCCCTCAAAAGGGATGTCAAAAAGCCCTCTTGTCATGTGTGCCCGTGCTCGTTTCCCCAATCAAGGGTGGACCTTTCTCGCAATCAATGATGGCACTCTAGGGGCTACAGTCATGTCTTAAAGGCTCCCTCGGCAAAGAGCAATTAACTCCCCAGCAGTATCCCCAGCCAAGTCATGTGCAACATTGGAAGCTTCCTCAATTCGGCACCGAAGGTCTCAACGGGCTTCGCAATCTACAATCTTTTGGGCTACGGCATTACATTAATTCAAGCAAAGGGCAATATTAGGGCTTCGCGACCGACAGTCTTTTGGGCAACAATACTCGAGCAAGTGCAATGTGGAGTAGTCTTATGGCTCCATGAGAACAATCAAGATTCAAGGGTCTCTCAACACTTCAAAGGCCTCTTGGTTTTAAATGAAGACTCCGATGTTATGAATGAAGTTGATGATTTTTGTTAGAACTTTCAACGAGATCATGAAGAAAGTCTTAGAGAAAAGGAAAAAGATTCAATATGCTAAACTCTAATCAAAACAGGGTTATAGCGGGAAATGCCACGGCCAATCCCAATGTTTCTGCAATTCAGCACCCCCTTCTCCAAGATCAAAAGCACAAGGTGCAGCTCAGATAAAGTTGGGCCACAGCACTAGTTGCATCCGAAGATCCGTCATTAGTTCAACTCAAGAAGAGTCAAGCAAGCATACTCATTTGAGACTTTATCACGCCAAGACCTTATCCTCCGCGACCTCGACGGCACCGCAAGACATTACTGCATCCTTTGACATAAGCCCTCAGCCATTTGGGTATCAACCATAATGAGGCCATTCATCTCCCCAGTAAGAGCAAGAAGGAAATCTCTATCAAGAATTCTACCAAACGGTACATCCGCTCTCAATGCCGAGCCAATCACGAGATAATTTGGGGCTTTACATTCCACCGTCTTGAAGCTCACAAACAAAAAGTCCATGACATTTGGGGCTTAGCAATTTCTCGAAGCTTGGCATCCATAATCTTCTCTTGGGGATTGCTCACGCCAACAACAAAGGGCGATTTACTCGAATGGGCCAAGAACTGATTTATCTTGGAGCTATGCAATCCACTCAAAGTTTGGTATCAAAGGCGTTCTAGGGACTTCACAATCAACAACCCCTTGGTATCTCGGCATCAAAAGCCTTTTGAAGCCCCATAACCGACAAATCTCTTGGGGCTAGACATCAATCTTCGTTGGGCACACCGGCGACAACAGAATTCAAGCGAGGCAATCCGGACTTCGACTGAACATGACTTGATCTTGGGTTGGCTTCACAAGCACACAATGGTTAAAATGGTTCACCCACGGACTAAAAAAAAAAAAAAAAAAAAAAAATATTTTCCTCACGTGTGTGCATATTCTTTCCTTTCTAATCTAAAAAAAAAAAAAAAAAAAAAAAACTTTTTTCTTTTTCTCCTTCTATGTGCAAAAATATGTGCTTTACTTTGCTTTGCTCCATAGCTTCTTCCCCAGAGTTCTCCATCATCCTTGAACTACGCTGGTCTGATTCTCTTAAAGGGATACGTAGGCAGCCTTTTGGCACGACCAACCCATCATCCAGAGTACCATCTCGCCAACCCAACATCAAGGGCATTCTCTCATCAACATCTAAAGAATGGACATTCTCCATCAAAGCATCCTCCGCGGACATCAGGAATCCATCTCCACTCAAGCGGCAATGGTAAGTGAAGGTATGAATACATCCAATGCTTTCCTCAAAATCACACCGCACACAAAATCACTCTCTACATTTTTACTTCTCTCTCATTGCAAGGGTGTTCCAAAATCTCATCACACCACGAGCACAATTTCTCTCTCTTCATTTCACACTTCATGCATCTTCTTGCAAGAACACATATACCTGTAAGCACACACATAACAGGTACCACCACGAAGTCAAAAGCATCCGCTACTCAAGGCACTTCATCCCCACCAGAAAGTGGTCAACCGTGCCCACACCCCACAAGGTCAACAGCATACAACAAGTGCGGCTTCAAACAGCAAGCAAATGCGGCTTCAAACAGCATACAGCAAGTGCGGCTTCAAACAGCAAGCAAATGCGGCTTCAAACAGCATACAGCAAGTGCGGCTTCAAACAGCAAGCAAATGCGGCTTCAAACAGCATACAGCAAGTGCGGCTTCAAACAGCAAGCAAATGCGGCTTCAAACAGCATACAGTAAGTGCGGCTTCAAACAGCAAGCAAATGCGGCTTCAAACAGCATACAGCAAGTGCGGCTTCAAACAACATACAGCAAGTGCGGCTTCAAACAGCAAGCAAATGCGGCTTCAAACAGCATACAGCAAGTGCGGCTTCAAACAGCAAGCAAATGCGGCTTCAAACAGCCTACAGCAAGTGCGGCTTCAAACAGCAAGCAAATGCGGCTCCGAACAGCAATTTTGGTCCATGGTGAACCACTAAAATCACCATACCTATTCCATCAGCAAAAGTCACTCACACAGGGAGCGCATTTCTATCCTTTGTAATTTCAAATTCCTGCTTTATCGAGTCTTTGTTTTCTCTTGTCGATGTCCTCGGCGGTTGTCTTTCTTTCGTCGACGCGTTTTGCCTCGCAATCCACGTCGCCGAGGGGCTCTGTAGACACCCCGCCTTGGACCTCTCACCCCGATTGCATACAAAGTATTTTTATTTAACTTATTTTTGTTGATTTCTGTTACTTCGGTTAAGTTCCTAACTGATTCCGTTAGTTTTGGACTAAACTGCATAACAGAGTTAACTTTTAGGGTCATTCTGTCATTTTTCACCCGCGGGCGCTTCCGGTACTGCCAGTGAGCCGCGCGCGCGTCCCGTCCCAAAAGCCGGACCCGCGCGCTTCCCACTTTGGCAGTAACGGATTGCACCTTATTTCCCTCCCTTTTCTTATTTACAAACATCTTTTCTTGATCACAAAAAACCATCTTTTTACATCCACATTCATCCCCCCTTTTCTCATTAACTCCCAATCCCAAATTCTAAGCCTTTTCCCAAAAACTAATATTTCTTTCATTTATTATTTGATTTCTTTTATTTCTTTTATTTTTCTTTTATTCATTTATCTTATTTGTGATTGGCTCATTCCATTTCACATGGATGACCAATTTCCCTCCATCATTTCCCTCTCTTTTTTACCTATAAAAACCATCATCTTCTACCTTGGAAAAGGACTTCTTTTTGGACTTCTTTTTGGACCTCATTTTTTAGACTTGGAACTTTCTCTCTACGCAAATTCTATATCATTTTTCCCTACACAAATTCTCCCAACAAGAGTTTTACGCAACGAAACTCTACACATATCTCTACACAACAACATCATTTTCAAGTCCAAGTTTGAAGTCTTCTTTCTAAAGGTACAAGTCTTCTTTTTTTTATTCTATTCATGTTCTAGTCAATGTATGCAATCCCCATTAATGGGACATGACCAACATGACTACTTCACATATTGAAGTTAGTTAAGGTTATCTCCCTACATTTTAATCTCAACTTTAATTCACCATGTTAATTTCTCTTCATCTCTTAATGTAATTCTTTAACATTACTTGTTACATGTAATCTTTATCATTAAATAAATAAAACAATTCTATTTTATTTCCCCTTTATTTCCCCTTTTCTTCTCATCACAATTGTTAGCACATTTCTATTTAATTAATTGAAGGACATGTAAATATTAGAACACCAATAGTAGCAAGACCCGCGTAAGCGGGGCGGAGTGGGTGTTTAAGTACTTCCCACTCCGTCACCTAACCCCCGAACCCTTCTCTCCCGAATCTCTGGTTTTGTACATAAATTAGGCTATTTCTAGGTTTTTCTTATGTTCCTTTAAAAACATAGGTGGCGACTCTAAACAAATCTAAAACAAGTTAGACATCCTAGGATAAATCATCGCTCTAGCCAAGCCGTGGTTCCCCGGGGTATCTACACATTTTATTTTCAAAATGTCCTTTCTTAATTATTCATTATACAACACTTGATACACTTTAAAAACTTCCAAAACCACATTTCAAACTATATACAACTCTTTATACAAAGCCTCAAAGGCTTACACACATTACTTACAATACTTACAATCACCAAACGTGTACCAAAATAGTGATATACATCAAAGTCTTGGGTATACTACCTCAAAGGTTATACATTTATATAATGCAACCCAAAACAACTCCTCCCCAAAATAGCTTACCAAACTTGACGTCCTCCCCGTGCTCAACGTGACCTAGCCCCTGGCTCGCCCTTATCTAAGGAAAACAAATAAACAAGGAACGGGGTGAGATAAATCTCAGTAAGTTACTAATATGCAACTACATGGCATGTTATACATAATAACATTAAATGAGCATTCTCAATAAGTAATCATATAGCACATAACATGAGAGGCAAATCCAACTCATAGCACAACACATTAGACTGAAGTAAACACATTACAAAGGATACTGAGCAAGGTTCTTCCAAAAGGATATAATAATCTGAGCAGCATCAACAGGCATAATCAAAGAGCTGAAGCAAGGGTTCCGAAACCAAACAACAACAAGAACAACGGTGGGAAAATGACACAAAGTCATAACCCTAAAACGTATAGCTATAATACTCACACTAGGGATCTAGCTCATCCAAACCACACAATCAGGAAGGGGAAAAAGGGGTTACCAGTGAAGAACATTATACTGAACTTGGCTCGAATGCCATTATAATATTCATCACTACCCGACTCAACCAAGTAAGACCAGCTGGACTTTTAACTATTGCACAATCGGTGTATGATTCCAAAATAGGGAACCATACTAAGTACATCATAAAGATGATAAACTTCCCATAAAGAGCCCAACAACAAGTACATTAAACACATTCTCAAACAAAGGATTTCAAAGTAAGAAATCCCATAAAGCATCATAAAGATGTAACAACACTAAAATGAACCTAAACGGTTACATCATTTCATACTAGATCACAACGGACCAATTCTACTGCTTTGGTGTTCCACAATAACCCTCTAGGTATCCTAGGATCTCACTTAAGACCTAGACCAAGATTGAACCCTAACTCAACTAAAATGGAACATTTTAGTTAAATCAGCAACCTGGGCGGTCGCCCACCCCAGCCTGTGCGGTCGCCCAAAATTACCCTGACCATGACCAAAACCTTCCAGATAGATGTGCGGCCGCACGCCCTATTTGGGCGGCCGCCCAACACACCTCGAAGGCCAAAACTGAATTCTTTTATACTCCCTTTGTTTCACCGTCTCAAAAGTACTATCCCGACTATTTAGCTTACTGAATTGCATAACTAGCTGAACTCAATCAACACTAAAATCACTTCTTTAACACCACCAACATCAACTTTCACTAATACACATCACAAAGCAACATTCACTAAACAAAGTACCATATAATATATATATGAACATTTTAAAGATAAAAAGGGGGAATAGTAACTTACCTACTATGGGGAAAGTATAGATGAAAATATTTTCTAATCGGCTAGAAACGATCTATTCAATACCCTGAACATTTAGGTGAAGTCAGTTTTTAGAATTGAGGATTAATTGATAAGAAATAAAATCAAAATACAATAAAAACCTTACCCTTCATTTCCATGGACAGAGAGAGTAAATTTGGAAAAATGATATGTGTTTGTGTGTGTGTGTGTATTTCGCAGAGAGAGAGAGAGATAGTGATAAGAAGGAGCAATTTGATTTATTCAAGTTTTACCTAGGCCCTCCTAGTTCAATTATGACCAACTAAACCCCTAAACTCTAACTTTCACCAAGGCCCCTAAGGTTTCAACTTTAACCCATTACCTCTTTAATGATATAATCTAATAGAGTATAACTAACACAAATAATCAAATAAATAATGCTAGGCAAGAAATGATATGCAACACAAAATACACACACAAGCTCAATTTATTTTAAAAGAAAATAGTGTCGGGTTTTGGGGTCGTTACAGGTGACACATACCCTAGACCATATTCTGGGGGGTATAGAATGACAGGTGGTGGTTCTTTTATCCCTTATAAATGCTTGCCAAGTCCAAGACCGGGGAAGTACCCTTCTTTTAGCATCATGTTAAGTACTAGGAGCGTTCCGGAGAATGGAATCGCTTTAGAATAGTCATTTTCATTATATGCTTCTACCATCTCTACGCTACTTTCCTTTTGGATTTAAGATAATAATGTGGAACTCTTTAAAAGAAAAATAACTATTACTGAAAGAAAGAGTTGAAGCGGATAGGAGGGCATGCTCTCACCCACAATGTTTCTCGGGTGAGTAGGATCCCTTTTTATTCTAAAAAGAAATGAACAACTAGTCTAGTCTAAGAAATGAAAAGAAGCAACTATTCTAGAAAGGAAAAAACTAGTCTAGCTAACTTTTTAACTAATGAAGTGGAAAAGGAGCGTGAGGTTTGGATCCCTCGTTCTTCAACACGAGGCCGATTCCATTGCCTATTATTTGGAGAGTGCCTTGGTCGATGAGATCTTGGATCTTATCCGTCAAGTTGTTGCACTTGTCGGTGTGGTGACCGCGGCACTGATGGTAGTAGCAATACAGGTGAAAGGCCTTTTCGGCTCCCTCATACTTGGGTTTGTACCCCCTCATAGGTGCTAGCTTGCCTTCCCTCTCAAGCTCACGGAATACCCTACCAAGTCGGATTTGGCTCAAATCGGTGTAGACTCTTTGTGGCTTGGGTTGGAGGCTTTGTATGATGCTCTCGTAATGGTCCCTCATGACATTGACATGATGATTATGTTCCTCCTCCATTTGGTTCTTTAGGTCTTGATAAAGAAAGCTGATGCAGTTACCTACCTCATCATTGATGACCTTTTCTTGGTTGTCCTCCAAATCTTGGGCTCTCTTGATAGCGGCATTGTACCATTTTTTCATTTCATTGTATTCGGCTTGTAATATCTCAAGCTTACTGCCATCGATCATCTTCTCGATCTCAGCCCAATCTTTTTTGCTTTGTTCGTTACGCTCTTTGACTTGGTCATGAGCATAATAAGAGGCATGGTCGAACCTTCTGAAGCGAAATTCTTGTATGATATTGATTTCTGGGGCCTCTCCGTCGCGCATGCCTTCTTCCAACCTCCGATGGCTTCCATCTTGAAGCGCAGACTTTGTGAGATTTCTCTGAGAGACATTTCCGTGCGAGCAGTCATTGTATCAGGAACGTGGAGCTATTTTGCTGATCGGACGGACCTAGATTGCGGAAACTGTGTCAAATCCAGGCTGGGGTCCCAACAAGTCGGCTTTTATGAAATAGGGTTAACCAACACGGTGTAAGTACCCCGATCCGGATCGTCGCGCTTAAGATAATTAAGTTGTGGAATTTAGGGGTAATTTGGGAAAAATTTGGGTCATACTAGAAGTCTAGGGGCCTTTTGGGTATTAACAAAATCATCCTAGGAGTTTAGGGATTTTCTGGGCATTTTTGGAGCATATTAGAAAAGGAGGGGCCTTCTGGTAATTTTCGGAAAGCCAGGACCATGAGTAAATTCCCCACAAAGCCCAAAAGGACTTTGTGGGAATTATCTGAAAATGGCCGAAGAAAAGGAAACGGGCGCACATTCAATGTGCGCCTTCTCAAGCAAGCCCGAATGGACGCCACGTGGCCGCCCGCCATTTGCCACTCGCCGCCTCCCTGTCCCCCGCGTGTTGTACACGCGCCCGACAGCCCCCTCACACCCGCCTTCACCTGATTGGTCAGTCATCCTCCCTTGTCCCCTCTCCCCATCACAGCACTCACATGCCCAGTTTTGATTGGGCTTTCACCCTTGTTTGGTCACCCACGCCCCCTTTCTGGAAATGACTCAATACCCAGCCAAATGCCCCATTTTGTGCCCAAAAATGATCCAATTCAAACCCAATTTGTGATCATTTTATGAGTATAAATGACCCATTTTGTGACCAATTCCAACCCATCTTATGCTTAGCCCCTAAGCAAGTCACAAGACAATAGTTGAGGGATTAAAGTGAAAATATCCCCCTTTTGCTTGGTGCCCAAGTCCAAAGTTGAAGGGTCAAAATGCAACTTTAATTTACAAACAACCCCCCAATTCCCCCTATAAATAGAGAGGTCATCCTCCCTCATTGGGACAAGAATTCTAGAGTAAAGTTACTATGCACAAATTTCCTCTCTACAAATTGAGTGATTAATTGAGTGATTAGTGAAATTGGTGAACAAACCATGGTTGAGTGAAATCTTGGAGTCCATGATATCCAAGTAGGAAAAAGACAAACTTGGGTCAATCAATTGATGATTTACCCCAAGCTTGCTTAAAAATCAAATCTTTATTTTATAAAAATCTTCTTCTTCATCTCATTCTATTTTCCTTTTTTTGGGATATGATCTTTGATCATTTGGCTTAAAAATGTAATCTTTATATGATTGGGATCCAAATGCTCCCTTGATCCCAATGGTCTCATCTTACACTTTATGGTGTATTAAAATGATGAACCAAGTGGAGAGGAGCATTTGTTACATTAATGTCATTTACTTAATGCCTTTTATCAACTTGGAACCAAGCCTTGAGATCCATGGTGCCCTCCATGATTTATGCATGAGTGTGGGTTCTAAACCAAAGGATTAATCTAAGACTTGTTATGTTTTTGTGCAATTTTACATTAATGCAAGTGTGAGTGGGTTTTACATTAATGTCATTCAATATTGCAAGTCTTGTCTATAATCAAGCACTATATATATATATATATATATATCTATTATAAGTCTTATCCTCTCAAGCTATTATATTATTGCTATATAAAATCATGATTTGTTAAATATCTTATTAATATTGTTCTTGTTTGGCCACAATCTTTGATCCTCCAAGTTGGGGATTTGTCCAAGTAAAGGTGTTATTGCTCCAATGATTGTCCAATTCATGGCCTTGGATCTCATCTTGGCATGAATTTGGTACATAGGATGATCAAGTTGTCCCTCTTGACTTTATTAATCCTTATCATGATTAATTAAAGTCCGTCCCCAAAATGCCTTATTTTTACTTGGATGAACATCCTATTTTTGCCTCTTTAAAAATGTTAAAAGAACAAAGGGCATTAATATGCCTACATTTCATCCCCAAAATCATTTTCTAAAATAAGATTGGTTTCTCCCATTTTTAAACACACACACACACACACTTGCACGTTTTGGTCAACAAACTTAGGGAGACTCGGTTTACCGAGGCACTTTGGGTGAACTTTGTCCAAGTTCTTCCCAAAGTGTAACGTGACCTCCGAACTCATTTTCTCTAACCATTTTTCGTTAAGTTTGGGTTAAAAATTAAACTAACGTGGCGACTCCGTTGTTTGTGTGAAAACCACCTGTGTTTGGCATTTTGCCCTCGTGCGAACTCTGCTTGTTTCGCCCCGAGGACGGTATCCTTACAGTGGCGACTCCGCTGGGGAATTAAATGTTTTTAATCTTCTTTTTAGAAGCTTTGGGGACATTTATGTGTGGGTCAAACTCCCGTCCCCGTTTGTTGACTTTGTGCCTAATTTGTGTGTTTTGTGTTTCTGTTCTGACTCGAAGGAATGGAACTGTTTTGGAAATACAATAAACTGGGGCTGGATGACCTGAAGATGGAAAAATTGCAAAAAATAATGGGACGGATGATCTAGCCGTACGGCTACTTTGGCCGGACCCACAGAATGTTCAAATCAACAAATTGGTGCAAGGCAGAAACATTCTAAGTGGTCTCCTTGCTTCTTCATGTCCAGGTTCCAATTTCCAGACTCTATCTTGTGCACTTTTGCCTTCTTTTTTTTAGCAAAAAAAAATTGAATTTCCAAAACTTGGTCATGCACATTTTTCTTTTGGACATTAAAATTGGGTTTTCAAAGCCTCATTGTATAACCCTTTTCAAAAAAAAAAAAATTTTAAATTCTTCTTGTTTGTGCACAACTTTTTTGGTACAAATGACTTTCAAAAGGTTGTTCTTCTTGCAAAAAATTTGGTTTCAAAGAACCTTTGGTTGTGCACAAACCTTCCATGTACAAATTGTAACTCTTACTTGTTAAGTAGCCTTGCTTACTTGCTTGTTCTTGCTTGTCTATATTTGTCCATATTTGTCCATATTTGTTCATATTTGTACATGATTGTTCATACTTGTCCATACTCGCTCATAATGCTAAAACGGACCAAAAAAAAATCCCTATTTTGACTCAAAAAGGAATATAGAAAAGGCGTCACACTACGCGTACTTGACCTTGCACGTTCCAAATGCCCTTCAAACCCGGGATGGATGCCACGATGCAGCTCGTTGGGCGCTCTTGTTCCCTTCGATGCGCGCACGGGTCCATCCCACCTTCCCTTCCGAGCCGAGTCAACCACACATGTCCGTGACACACAAATACCGTGACTATGGTTGGTTTTTGGTCTAGTCCACGTTACCACGTCCTTAATACGTGTCCAAGGTTAACTGTGGCCAAGTTAATGCCCGAGTTGTGACTCCTTGATGTAATGCAAGCGTGGCCTAACCCGCCTTCAACTCGTGTGTTAATGACGACCACAATTAGCGAAGGTCATATGCTAAGGATAGGGTAACACCGTTTCGTTAAGCCCTAATGTGCAAGTCATTTTTAATCATCCTTAAGCCCATGGTCAAGGATTGAGACGCCTCATATCAAAATGAGGTCATGTCGGAATATCGGTGCGGCCTTCAGTGTAGCCTTCGGAAAAAAGTCTCGATCCCGACTGGGGCTTAATCATGATTAGGATGACCCGCGTATTGGGAACCTTGCGATGCACTAGACCCTTAGGAATCGTTCTTTCGGTCGGTGGAAGCCGCGTGCCCTATAGGACCCTCGCCCGGGATAGTCCATCCTAGGGAATGTGCAAGACAGGTGAAAAACGAGGGGTCTATAGGCGTAGTGATGGCCTCCATTGATCCAGGATTTAGAGTAGTTGTGAAAAAGAAGAGAAATCTTTTCCAACCATGTAGGAATACAAATGATTTTTAAGTGAACTTGAATGGATAAATAATTGCACATTGCATGAGTTTGCTCCGTTTTTGCTTCTTGCCTTTGACACATCGCAGTCTTGCGTTAACAAACGTCTCTTCGTTAAGTCTTTGGAAGGATCTTTGTTATCCTCCAAGGCATCCGTTAAGTCTTGTTAGTCTTTGGATGGATCCCTGTTATCCTCCAAGGCATCCGTTAAGTCTTGTTAGTCTTTGGATGGATCCCTGTTATCCTCCAAGACGTCCGTTAAGTTTTGTTAGTCTTTGGACGGATCCCCGTTATCCTCCAAGACCGTCGCCAAGTTTTGTTAGTCTTTGGACGGATCCCCGTTATCCTCCAAGACCTTCGCCAAGTTTTGTTAGTCTTTGGACGGATCCCCGTTACCCTCCAAGACCTCTGTTAAGTCTCGTAAATTCCTCAGATGATCTCCAAGACGCCCGTAAATCTTTGGATGGATTCAAAAAATTCCCGTTAAAACCCTAGGCCGTTGCCTCCTAGGTCCCCATTGTTGAGATGTCCGTTAAAACCCTCGGCCGTTGCCTCCTAGGTCCCCATTGTTGAGATTCCTGTTAAAACCCTAGGCCGTTGCCTCCTAGGTCCCCATTGTTGAGATTCCTGTTAAAACCCTAGGCCGTTGCCTCCTAGGTCCCCCTTTGTTGAGATGTTCGTTAAAACCCTAGGCCGTTGCCTCCTAGGTCCCCATTGTTGAGATTTCCGTTAAAACCCTAGGCCGTTGCCTCCTAGGTCCCCATTGTTGAGATTACTGTTAAAACCATAGGCCGTTGTCTCCTAGGTCCCCGTTGCTGAAACCCTAGGCCGTTGTCTCCTAGGTTCCCTCGTGAAGCCTTTGGAAGACCTCCGAGACACCCGTCGATCTTCGGATGGATCCCAGAATTCCCGTGAAGTCCCTAGGCATAGTTTCCTAGGAAGTCGGTTTTAGTCCTTGGATGGATGGATCCCCGTTATCCTCCGACAAGTCAGTCATGTTTGTTTTAGAATTCTAAGTCCGTTCGAACTACGGTGACCTGAGCCTCTCATCACGTGGGACCCCCTCCCTCGTGGTAAGGGGAACGTAGGCAGCTTCGGCCCGGTCAATCCTAAAAAAAAATGAAAAAAAATGTGTGTGTGAGTCTTCCACCCAAAACAAAAGTATGTTTTTCCAAGAAGAAAATGGAGATCCAATTTTCTTAAAATAAAAGATCAAGTTTTCCTAAAAGGCTAATCCGCTAATGAAGCGTCTCTCTTGAACCATGGTTATAATTTCACCTTGAGGTTTAAAATGCTAAAGTCCTTTGCGGTTTTGCCCGTCTGAAACATCGACCAAGGACCCCACATCCGAATTGGCGCCCATGTGAACAAGGAGGTCAACACAAACTGGATCATCGTCCACGAGAGAGGGCCAAAGCTCCAAAATCCCAAAGGAGGCTACATCAAATGGAGATCCGTAACCTCGCTGAATGACATGCACGAGAACATGCACCTCGAAAGGAGGTCATCGAAAAGAAATGGCCAAAGACAGATCCGGCAATCACAACGCCGAGCCAAGTGGAGACCTCGCGACATCTTTCCTGATGACACGGAACCCGAATTCCCCGTGGAAGACATGGAATATGCCGCCGACAACCCCTCCAACAGTCAAAGAAGGAAATGGACCACCGCACCTCATAGGAGCCCGTCCCTAAAAAAAAAATAAAAAAAATTGAGTCTTCCAGCCTCGTAGGGTCTAGACTTTCACCAAAAGTCCATCCCGGACTGTGTCTTTTTGTTTTTACAAAGGTCCGTACCCGGACATGTTTGTACAAAGTTATCTATATAAAAGAGTCATTTTCATTCTCTTCTCCCTAGACTTGAGACATTATTTGCAATACACATTTACTCTTGAAATTGTCTTGCTTGTTATTATCAATTGATTGCTACGTCCCTAAAATGATGAATTGACTTCTAAGCATACTAGTCAATGACGACTCATTAAGGACGAATGGACCAAACACAAATGAAGAATGATAAATGCAAACAACTAATCTTGATGTGAATAAATGTTGTGATCAATTGGCATGAAGAAACCATTAATGGCAAGTCTTCCCTCATACACTTCCCCGATACACAACCCGACACACCTTTCCAAAGCAAATTCTGGATGCACATCAAAGGCATCCCAGGACAATGGAAAGATGAGGACGTTGTTTCTCAACAACCAAGATTCAACCGTGATAGTGTGTGTGCGCAACCAAGCAAAGGGCTTCCCGGATATTCATGCCAATAAGGTGCCAGAAAGAAGTCAATGCCAGAGATAGTGAGTTGGGTTTAATGTTTCCCTCTTCAAAAAAAAAAAAAAAAGAATAAAAAAAGAATGGAAAGAGGGAAAGGAAATGAATGAATGGAAATAAGGAAATGAACGGGAAGTTTGCCTCGAAAGCTCATCACAAAGAGCCCGTTCATCCAAAAGGGAGCGCACACCAAAGAAGGTCCACCCGAAGAGGTCCACCTCAATGAAGTCCACCACAAAGCAAAGAGATCTACGTCAAATGAGCAACAACGTCCTCCAAGACAACGTCAAAAGAAAGGAAACAACTTCAGCAAAAGACGGCCCATGGCCGAACTACGGCGACCTGAGCTCCTCAAACTGAGGGGAACGTAGGCAACATTCGGGTCCGGTCACAGCATGAGAAAGAACGGTCAAACCATGGCCTTCCCAAAGTAGCCAAGCCTCTCCCCCCACGGTCCCATCAATGACCGATTTCCCAAGACACACCTTCTTTGGGCCAATTCCCCATAAACACCTTCTCTTCCCGATCTTGCCATTGATCGAATCTTAATCTTAATTGATCACAACATTTATACATGTTAAGGCTAATTGCTTGTTATAATCTTGACTTAATGATGAACATGGTCCATCCAAGCAATCATTTTGATAATTTTAACCAAGACAAATTTCAAATGTCTCGACAAGTCTTCTTCTCTACATCTTAGGAAAGAGCTAAACACTTGTATTCTGTCAAGCAAGGGCTTCCTTCCATTTTATGATAAATTGCTCAAAGAGCTCACCAACATAAAGGGACTCTCTCCCAAATAAACTGCCCTTGCATGTTTCCTCCAAAAGATACCTTAAGTCCCCATTCTATCGAGTCGGCTGGATCACTCATAAAAAAAGTGGAAAAGAAAGGCACCAAAAAAGTGGCCCGCTAGGTTGAAAACCCGTAAGGGCGGCCTAGGCAAAAAACAGGGTGTGCCATAAAAGACGCAAAAGAGATGCCCGCTAGGTTGAAAACCCGCAAGGGCGTCCTAGGCAAAAGAAAGGGTGTGTCATGAAAAAGGGATGGGTTCCTAACCCCACTTCAAAGGACATGGGGCTACCTCCACAACGACCACAAGGCATGGGGCTACCCCGACATCAACACGGACAAACGCATGGGGCTACCCCGACATCCACGACGGCAAGGACATGGGGCTACCCCGGCATCGACGACGGGAGAGTTCTCTACCCCGATCACTCCTAATAAATGGACAAAGCCTCGAACGACTTTATGCATAGTAAACCTCGTGGTTAAGTTAAAATCTGAATTTGACTAAAATGCTTCGTTAAAAGATTTGCCTTTAGGAATGCGCATTTCCAAAATTTGGCCAAAAGAATGTTTTTTCCGTCCCCTTCCAAATTGCATTGGGAATTTGAGGGTGTGTTTATAAAAATAATGTTTTTTCCGTCCCCTTCCAAATTGCATTGGGCATTTGAGGGTGTGTTTATAAAAATAATGTTTTTTCCGTCCCCTTCCAAATTGCATTGGGCATTTGAGGGTGTGTTTATAAAAATAATGTTTTTTCCATCCCCTTCCAAATTGCATTGGGCATTTGAGGGTGTGTTTATAATAAGAATGTTTTGTAGAATATTTGTGAAGAGGATAGGCGGTCTTTTGATGTAAGTCCATTGGAACCTAGTCTTGACCAATCCTGTTAGGTTGACCAAGTAAGTGTCAAACCTATTGTTGCTCGGGAGTCCTTAGTGGGACGTAAGACCAGTTTGCCTTGTCAAACTCCCCAAAGGTGGAGTTGACTCGAATGTTTTGACCCTTTTGAGACAAGTCTAGGTCCCCTAAGTGAACCCTTGTAAAATAAAGTTTAGGTCCCCCGAGTGACCCCCCCCCCTGTGAGGTAAAGCCTAGGTCCCTCGAGTGACCCCATGTGAGAAAAGATTTAGGCCCCTTGAGTGACCCTTTTGAGACAATTCTAGGTCCCCTAAGTGACCCCTTGTAAAATAAAGTTTAGGTCCCCCGAGTGACCCCCCTGTGAGATAAAGCCTAGTGTGAACCCATGTGAGAAAAGATTTAGGTCCCCCGAGTGACCCTTTGAGATAAAATTAGGCGGTCCCTTAGAGACGTAAGCCCATTGACCTTTGATCCGTTGTTGCCTAGCATGAGCACAAACCCGGCCGTCCTTAGAGAGACGTAAGACCAATTTTCCCGTCAAACTCCCCAAAGTTGGAGTTGACCTAAGTAAAACCTTGACTTAGAATAGTCATTATAGGATAGAACCCTTTGTCCCGGCGGTCCCTTAGAGACGTAAGCCCATTGACCTTTGATCCACTGTTTCCCAGTATGAGCATAAGACCTTGACTTAGAATAGTCATTTTGGGCTAGAGCCTTTGTCCCGGCCGTCCCTAGTGGAACGTAAGACCAGTTTTCCCATCAAACTCCCCAAAGATGGAGTTGACCAAAACCTTGACATAGAATAGTCATTTTGGGCTAGAGCCTTTGTCCCGGTAGTCCCCAAGTGACGTAAGCCCATAGGAGATAAGAAAACTTAGGTCCCCCGCGCGACACGGAGAAAACTTAGGCGGTACTAGACGTAAGCCCATGTTGACCCGGTTGACCAAGTGAGAGTCAAGCCCCTTCTGAGAACATTTAGGTCCTCCGAGTGACCCTTATTGAAAAGGCTTAGGTCCTCTGAGTGACCCTTGTTGAAAAAGCTTAGGTCCTCCGAGTGACCCTTGTTTAAAAAACATAGGTCCTCAGAGTGACCATTTTGAGAAAAGTCTAGGTCCCTCGCGTGACCCATTTTGAGAAAAGTTTAGGTCCCCCGAGCGACCCTTTTGAGATAAAATTTAGGTCCCCCGAGCGACCCCTTTCAAGATAAAACTTAGGTCCCCCGAGTGACCATTTTGAGAAAAGTCTAGGTCCCCCGCGTGACCCATTTTGAGAAAAGTCTAGGTCGCTCGCGTGACCCATTTTGAGAAAAGTCTAGGTCCCCCGAGCGACCCCTTTTTGCGATAAAATTTAGGTCCCCCGAGCGACCCTTTAAAGATAAAACTTAGGTCCCCCGAGTGACCATTTTGAGAAAAGTCTAGGTCCCACGCGTGACCCATTTTGAGAAAAGTCTAGGTCCCCCGCGTGACCCATTTTGAGAAAAGTCTAGGTCCCCCGCGTGACCCATTTTGAGAAAAGTCTAGGTCCCCCGAGCGACCCCTTTTTGCGATAAAATTTAGGTCCCCCGCGCGACCCTTTTGAGATAAAATTTAGGTCCCCCGAGCGACCCTTTTGAGATAAAATTTAGGTCCCCCCGAGCGACCCTCTGAGACAAAAATTAGGTCGTCCGTGACTTAAGCCCTGCAAAGATGATCAGAAAATTGGCCATCCTCGACGTAAGCCCAGTTAAAATTTGGAAATTGAAATGGTCTTCTGCTTGATGCTTATCATGGCCGTCCCCGACGTAAGCCCATTAGCTATGACTTAGAATAGTCGTTATAGGCTAGAGCCTTTGTCCCGGCAGTCCTTAGTGGGACATAAGACCAGTTTGCCTTTGTCAAACTCCCCAAAGGTGGAGTTGACTCGAATGTTTTGTCCCGGCAGTCCTTGGTAGGACTTAAGACTAGTATAGTCATTATAGGCTAGAGCCTTTGTCCCGGCCGTCCCTAGTGGAACGTAAGACCAGTTTTCCCGTCAAACTCCCCAAAGATGGAGTTGACCAAACCTTGACTCAAAATAGTCATTATAGGCTAGATCCTTCGCCACGGAAGTCCTTAGAGGGACGTAAGACCAGTTTTCCCGTCAAACTCCCCAAAGTTGGAGTTGACCCAAGTAAAACTTTGACTTAGAATAGTCATTATAGGCCGTCCCTGACATAAGCCCAGTAGAACTCTTTGACTAAGAATAGTCATTATCCCCGGCCATCCTTCGTAAGTCAAACCATGTAGTCAACCCTCTCCCATAGATCCAAGTTGACCATGTCTTTGCATAAGTCAACCCTCTCCCATAGAGTCAAGTTGACCATGTCCCGGCCGTCCTTCGTAAGTCCAACCATTTAGTCAACCTTCTCCCATAGAGTCAAGTTGACCATGTCCCGGGTAAGTCAACCCTCTCCAATAGAGTCAAGTTGACTATGCCCCCAGCAAGTTAACCCTCTCCAATAGAGCCAAGTTGACCATATCCCGCCTCTGCCCCGTGAGTCATGCTTCCTTATAAGTCAACCCTCTCCCATAGAGCCAAGTTTACCATGTCCCGCCTCTGCCTCACCTAGAGTCACGCTTCCTTGTCTATGTCCCGGTAAGTCAACCCTCTCTAATAGAGCCAAGTTGACCATATCCCGCCTCTGCCTCGCCTAGAGTCACGCTTCCTCGTCCATGTCCCCAGCAAGTCAACCCTCTCAATAGAGCCAAGTTGACCCTATCCCCATGCGAGTCAACCCTCTCCAATAGAGCCAAGTTGACCATGTCCCGCCTCTACCTCGCCAAGAGTCATGCTTCCTTGTCCATGTCCCGGTAAGAGCCAAATTGACATGTCCTACCTCTGAACTCACTGAGAGTCATGCTCGTCCCCCTAGGAAAGGATGGTTGATATCCCCCTAGTCCTTAGGTTTGAGTAGCCTTAAATCTCTCACCCAGAACTACGACCGGCTTAATTCCCCGCAAACGGGATACGTAGGAATCCTTTAAAGATAAGGGTCCATCCACTTGACCACCTCGGTCACCATCTCTCCCATCTTGGTAGTTCACCAGATCGGGATTATTTCTTTTATCGACAACCCCGCTTCCTTCGAAAGCGGCGTTGCCGAGGGGCTCTGTAAGTACCCCGATCCGGATCGTCGCGCTTAAGATAATTAAGTTGTGGAATTTAGGGGTAATTTGGGAAAAATTTGGGTCATACTAGAAGTCTAGGGGCCTTTTGGGTATTAACAAAATCATCCTAGGAGTTTAGGGATTTTCTGGGCATTTTTGGAGCATATTAGAAAAGGAGGGGCCTTCTGGTAATTTTCGGAAAGCCAGGACCATGAGTAAATACCCCACAAAGCCCAAAAGGACTTTGTGGGAATTATCTGAAAATGGCCGAAGAAAAGGAAACGGGCGCACATTCAATGTGCGCCTTCTCAAGCCAGCCCGACAGGACGCCACGTGGCCGCCCGCCATTTGCCACTCGCCGCCTCCCTGTCCCCCGCGTGTTGTACACGCGCCCGACAGCCCCCTCTCACCCGCCTTCACCTGATTGGTCAGTCATCCTCCCTTGTCCCCTCTCCCCATCACAGCACTCACATGCCCAGTTTTGATTGGGCTTTCACCCTTGTTTGGTCACCCACGCCCCCTTTCTGGAAATGACTCAATACCCAGCCAAATGCCCCATTTTGTGCCCAAAAATGATCCAATTCCAACCCAATTTGTGATCATTTTATGAGTATAAATGACCCATTTTGTGACCAATTCCAACCCATCTTATGCTTAGCCCCTAAGCAAGTCACAAGACAATAGTTGAGGGATTAAAGTGAAAATATCCCCCTTTTGCTTGGTGCCCAAGTCCAAAGTTGAAGGGTCAAAATGCAACTTTAAGTTACAAACAACCCCCCAATTCCCCCTATAAATAGAGAGGTCATCCTCCCTCATCGGGACAAGAATTCTAGAGTAAAGTTACTATGCACAAATTTCCTCTCTACAAATTGAGTGATTAATTGAGTGATTAGTGAAATTGGTGAACAAACCATGGTTGAGTGAAATCTTGGAGTCCATGATCTCCAAGTAGGAAAAAGGCAAACTTGGGTCAATCAATTGATGATTTACCCCAAGCTTGCTTAAAAATCAAATCTTTATTTTATAAAAATCTTCTTCTTCATCTCATTCTATTTTCCTTTTTTTGGGATATGATCTTTGATCATTTGGCTTAAAAATGTAATCTTTATATGATTGGGATCCAAATGCTCCCTTGATCCCAATGGTCTCATCTTACACTTTATGGTGAATTAAAATGATGAACCAAGTGGAGAGGAGCATTTGTTACATTAATGTCATTTACTTAATGCCTTTTATCAACTTGGAACCAAGCCTTGAGATCCATGGTGCCCTCCATGTTTTATGCATGAGTGTGGGTTCTAAACCAAAGGATTAATCTAAGACTTGTTATGTTTTTGTGCAATTTTACATTAATGCAAGTGTGAGTGGGTTTTACATTAATGTCATTCAATATTGCAAGTCTTGTCCATAATCAAGCACTATATATATATATATATATATATATATATATATATATATATATTATAAGTCTTGTCCTCTCAAGCTATTATATTATTGCTATATATAATCATGATTTGTTAAATATCTTATTAATATTGTTCTTGTTTGGCCACAATCTTTGATCCTCCAAGTTGGGGATTTATCCAAGTAAAGGTGTTATTGCTCCAATGATTGTCCAATTCATGGCCTTGGATCTCATCTTGGCATGAATTTGGTACATAGGATGATCAAGTTGTCCCTCTTGACTTTATTAATCCTTATCATGATTAATTAAAGTCCGTCCCCAAAATGCCTTATTTTTACTTGGATGAACATCCTATTTTTGCCTCTTTAAAAATGTTAAAAGAACAAAGGGCATTAATATGCCTACATTTCATCCCCAAAATCATTTTCTAAAATAAGATTGGTTTCTCCCATTTTTAAACACACACACACACACACTTGCACGTTTTGGTCAACAAACTTAGGGAGACTCGGTTTACCGAGGCACTTTGGGTGAACTTTGTCCAAGTCTTCCCAAAGTGTAACGTGACCTCCGAACTCATTTTCTCTAACCATTTTTTGTTAAGTTTGGGTTAAAAATTAAACTAACGTGGCGACTCCGTTGTTTGTGTGAAAAGCACCCGTGTTTGGCATTTTGCCCTCGTGCGAACTTTGCTTGTTTCGCCCCGAGGACGGGATCCTTGCACACGGCAGATTCACAGAAAAGAGAGGATGTCTCGTACGAGACATGGATGTCTCGTACGAGGCATCCAGCCTAACAGTCAGATTTGCAGATTTTAATCCTATTGGTAGGACGGAATTTAATCCATTTTGAGAGGTTATTACTCTAGTTCATCCTAGAACAGTGGATTCTGTCACCCTAGAATATGAGCCCCTTGTTTTTCACCTGTATTGCACTCTCCCAAACGGACAATTCGGGCAAGGGTCCCATATTCTCATCGGAATCCACCATTCAATTAACCAAACCTAAGTGATTCCGTAGTTGTTTTGCACTTTGTTAAATAACGCATTGATGCAATCAAACCTTGTGAATTTTAACGGACAACCAAAAGGGACATGTTGAACGGTGCGGTCGAAACTAAGCCAAAATGACATCCACAATCCCGTACAGAATAATGAAAGTAGGAAAACACAAACTTGGATTTCCGTAGAGAGGTTCTCCATTCCTTCAAGATTATTTGTTCAACATTTTACCGAAGGGACATTCGTCGTATTCACAAGGGAGGATTATAGATTTTAAAGATGCGTTATCTTGGGCAAAGATTAAAACAACCCTAAGAATCAAACCGACCGGTCTCGTGGAGTGTCTTATTAACTAGTATATATGCATGAGGTTGATGCAAGGCTTACAGCTAAGGCTCCCCATGAACACAGTCTAGGAGCGTGTCACAGAGTGGGTACATCATCTTTGGAGAGACCGGCAAGGGCCATTCGTTAGAATGGGGGTGCTGACCGACATCCATCCTCCGATTGGGACCCGGGTTCATAGGGTATGTAGTGCAATTATTCTACATGTGTGCACGTGTATGAGAGTCAAGATCTAGGTAACAAAGAGAAAATAGAGAGTTTTTTTTTAAAGGTAAAACAAAAACATGCAATGGCCGGGCCAAGTGGCTGCCTACGTTTCCCTCTTGTGGAGGAACTCAGGCCATCGTAGTTCACACATAAAGCAAACGTAAGTAAAGCAAGGAATAAAATAATTAGCAAGTACTCCTACAAAACAAAGGTTAGCTTTACGATACATGGGGAGTTTCTTCATCGTTAGGAAGGTCCTAAGACTCAGAAAAAGAGGGGGGAGCAGATCTGAAACCCTGTGTACGTGTTTAAACCGAACAAAATTCCTTTTTAAACTAGAGAGTCAGATCAGCCGAATAGAAGTGAGATGTCTTGTACGAGACAAGTGATCCCTCGTACGAGGCATCCCAGCCTGGGAACAGATTACAGTACATAATGTAGAATTTTGAAACAATGATGATTTCTTTCGACGCAAGTCTAACCCACTTACTGTGATTGTCCCCAGCAGAGTCGCCACTGTTTACGCGCGGGTTTAAGGAGCGGTTTCGTCCTTCGCTTTATCTTTTGATTTGAGAGTTGCCACTATGTTGTTGTCAGAACACGGACCGAGGTATCTGGATTCAGGGGTTAAGTTATGAATTGGTAAGGTCAAGGAGCACCCAATTCACCCAATCTAGGATTGTTCTTGCTAAGAAATCATCATCATTGTTTCGAAATTATGCAAAACGTACACAAAAGGGACCAAATAAATAATTTCTTATTTATTTAGAATGTCGGATCATATGTTTCGAGACCATCTCTATGAATTAGAGAGGCTCTAGGCTGATCCTTTAATGGAATCACACTACTTCAAAGACAAAGAAGGAGATGAGAAGGTAGAAAACTAAAGAGTTTTACCTAAGCGTTCTTCAAGAAGCCTATGGATGACCTTGACTAAAGGCCTTGATGATCCGATGAACTTGGCTTGAATGCTGTTGTGAAGGTTTGAATTTCGTGGGTGAGGAAGAGAGGCTGATTATGGAGACCTCTTTGATCAGATTTGGAGTGGTTTTGGGTGAATGACCATTCTCTCGAGGCTTTTTGGTTCAAGAACCTCTATATTTATAGGAGTTCTAGACCTAGAGTTTTGGCCAAGAAGGTAAGTTGTGATGGGAATCCAAGACTTGATTTCCACAGAGGTATTTTTAGACTCTAGGATCGTCCATTAGGTTTTCCCTGGATTGCTTAAGTGTTTGCCAAGAAAAGGGGTTAAGATCAATAAGAAAACTGACCAAAACCCGATTGTCAAGGGGGGATATCTCATACGAGACATCAATGTCTCGTACGAGACATCTATGTGGTGGAATCAAATTTTTGCCCAATGCAGCAGTTTTAATGTTCATTTATGCCCCTGACTAACGGAGTCAGTCAGAAAACTTAACGAAACATGTCCAACTTAACGAGTTTTGACCCAAATCAAAGGCGAGACATAGAAGTAGTGTGATTATGAATGAATGTCCAAAATGGGGTGTCTACAGTGTTGCCATCCAATTGCAGGGTTTCCATTATTGCTAATCTTATCACTGTCACTCAAAGCTTGGTTTAGATCTCCTATAATAGAGATGGGACCATCTTGTTTTGAGAGAGTTTCTGTCATGTCTTCCCAAACTTTTTTCCTCTTGTGTTGTTTGGGATGCCCATAAATGTACACACACCACCACCACACACCCATGTAACCAGTAATATGCATTATAATATAGCGTTTAGTCGCCACTATTACATTTACATTAAATAAACTAGATCAAAATAAGAAAATACCACCACTTTGCCCCTTCGGGTCAACTCCATAACTAGAGGGAAAATGCCAGGAGTTGCTAAGTTTGAAAATAGAAGGGAGGGTCATTTTTGTTTCACATAAAAAGAGAAAGTCTGGCTTATATAACCTGACCAAGCGGGAAACTTCTAACGTTGTAGCAGGCTGGCCAAGGCCTCTACAGTTCCATGAGAGTGTACTCATTTAGGTGAAGGAGATTGAGAGGGATAAATCTCTGCAAATCGATCACCAGTATTTTGTTTTATCTCATCCAAGTAAATTTGCATAACATCAGAGTAGGTGGAGCATAGAACAGGGCACTAACTGTGGGTTTGGTCGAATTTCGGGCTGCTTTCGGTTGTAAGGGTGAGCTTGTAGATTGTTGAGGAAGACCTATCTGGGTTTGTGGAGCTTGTCCTCTGACGCTGGCTTCCTTGAATCCGAGTGTGGGTGGGTGAAGCTCTTTTGCGGTTCCGTACTTCCAGCTGTGATTCTGAGTCCGAGTTTTGGTCTACTTTTTCCTTGTGGTTATCGGCTTCGGATGCAATTTCTTGGGTGCTAGTCTTCTTTTTTTCCTTTTGATCTGATTCTTTTCCTGTGATTTCATCCGGGTCTTCTTCGGGGTCTTCTTCAGGGTCTTCTTCAGGGTCTTCGTCAAGGTCTTCTTCAGGGTCTTCATTAAGGTCTTCTGAAGCATTTGTAGCTGGGTTTGTGTTTATTTGGTTCATGCCTGGTTGGGTGTCTTGGGTTTCTTGTTTAAGGTCTTCGGAAAGGGGTTCATTTGAAGAAGTGGTTGTTTCGGCGGAGGTGTTGTGTTTCAGAATGGCTTGGGTTGTAGAATAGGTAGTGGATAGTTGTTGTGAGTATGACAAGTGGGTCCCACCATTTTAAAAGTATTAAAATATTTCCATTTTAGGACTTTGTAAGTTAAAGTGGGACAACCAAATGGATAATTTTTGTAGATTAAAGAGGGACGGAGGGAGTAATTTTTACCAGGCCCGGCTATCAACACGATCATTTAGAGACTTAGCACAGGGCCCCAAAAATGGAAGGGCCCCAAATTTTCAGTTCAGCCCAATACGCTTCCCGGTTTCCTTCTCGCCGTAGTCTTCTTGCCGCAAGCCGCATCCCACTCGTCTCTCCGATTCATTCCTCGACAACTTTAAAAAAAAAAAAAAAACTCTTCGTTATCTAAGTTTGAATCTCTCTGAATTCAATCGCTTGTTTTCTCTGACTATGAATCTCTCCAAATCGGCAAATCATCGCAATGATCGGACGATATGGTCGGACGATCCTGCTCCTGGCCAGTAGCCTAGGTCGTGATTCACGACTCATGAGTTTAAGGTAAAGACTTAAACTTCGACCTCTCGAAATTAGTGATTTCAAATTTAGGGTTTTAATTTCAGATTAGAACTTCAATTTTGAAAGGTCTAACTCAGCTTTTTTTTTTTAACTGAATCCAACTAATTCATGACTTCCTGGTTAGATTTTTTTTTCTTGATTGATATGGTTCGGTGCTGGTTTATGGATTCAGCAAGATTGTGTTCAATTTCTTGTTAATATTTCATTTCAATCTTTAGAGATTTTTTTCTTTTGAAACAACCTTCAATCGTTGGTCTGGTTGTTTTTTTTTTTAATCTTTGCCTACAGCGTTTCTGCATCATGGGAACTGTGGCTTGGACAGAGTTCTTGATTAGTTAAATTGCAACTTTTAGGTTTTTCGGTCCATTTGGAACTTTGATAAAAAAAAAAAAATTGAAACTATTAAAAATGTTATAAATTGTTTTTGAATGTACTGTGTTTAATTTTGCAAAAAAAATAATGTTTATTTACAATTATTTATTTTGTACATATGCTTTTTTTTGTACGTATTAACAATTTAAAGTGCCCAATATTCATGTTTTAGCACATGGCCCCCATAATTATTGAGACGGGCCTGATTTTTACACTTTAATTTTTGTAGCATTGAAACAACTAATTATAAAATAACCAACATAACCAAAATCGTTATAAATGACCTATTTACCTTCTATGTCTCATTTTTTATTTTTCCAATAATTCAAAAATGGTTTTCTTTTTTATTTTTACTGAACATGCGCACCTAATTAATTCCCAAATTGTAAATTAACCCACAGGTGTTGTTATACACACCCGTAAAACTTATGAATACACCCGTAACTGTGCTTTACATTGTTGTACCATTTAAAATTTCAAGCTAGTTACGTAGTGGAGGACGGTGAAGAAGAAGGTGGCGATTGCAATGTCAATTAGGAGGAAGACGACACGTTGTTCAAGGAGGATGTAACGGATTGGGGGAATGACGAAGAGCCATGGCTTGTTGGGTTAGGGAGAGTAGGCATATGTCGTGGGTTGGGACTCGTGGCCCTTAAAGATCAACTCTGATCCCATCTTTCTCATGGATATTTCTTCTCTGTTTTTTCTGTGTTTGTGTGTGTTTTAGTGTGTTTGTGAGGGAGAGAGAGGTGTGAAGAAATTACAACCCATATTCAAGAAATTACAAACCCATAGATTAAACTTTCAAGAAATCACAATCTCAGATTCAGAAAATCAAGGGTGGAGGAGCAGGGGGGGTGTGCCGGGGGAGATGGAATACAGGCGGGAAAGGGTTTGGGGCATGGGTTATGGGGAATGAGGAAGGAGGAAGGGGAAGGGGGTCTGGGAATAGGGAAGAAGAAAGAAATAAATGATTTTCTTCGTCTTTCTTTCTTTATCTCCTTTTCTTTTCTTATTTTTTTTATTTTATCATTTTTGAATTATTAGAAAAACAAATATGAGACATGAAAGGTAAACAGGTCACTTATTAACGATTTTGGTTATCTTGAGTAATTTTTTAATTAGTATGCATGTCGTAATGGTCGTTTCGATAGTACAAATGTCAAAGTGTAAAAATTAAATAGTACGCAAGGTTATATGGCATTTAACTCAATTAATAAAAATCAAACTTGTTTAAAAGCAACCCGTAATATTTTGTAAATAATTGATTTTTAAAAAATCTGTGATAGTGTTTTTGTAAATAGTTGGACTAATTAACATAACCAGGCTACTACTGACATTGAACTCACATTATCACCTATCTAACACATGCACTAGACACTTTAATACATGTACTAACACTCCTTTTTTCTAAGCCATCACGTTTAATTTGGACTTGAGCCGTGTAGGACCTCAAGGGACAAGGGCTGTACAACTCTATTTTCAAGCACAGCTATACACTGATACTCAATAACACATGCACTAGCACTAACAAACACAAATGCAGTGTTACTTATAAACACTGTCATTGACATTTTTGAAATATTACTACTAGCACTCATTTAACACCTCACAGATAAAAATTTCATGGGGCTATTCGAGGGTCTAAACGAAATCGACTGGGGTTTTGAAACCTTACATTGAGGGACCAAAATCTGAATTTCTAGTTGTTGGGTTTTAAGGAATCATGAGAAGCGGAAACTGTAGACACCCCGCCTTGGACCTCTCATGTCCCGATTGCATACACATTCTCTATCTTCCTCTTTTCTGTTAAGTTTTGTTACTTTTTAATAACTTTCGTTACTTTCCGTTAAGTTCTTGGCTTACTCTGTTAGTCTTTGACTTGACTAAGTGAAAAAGTCAACCTTAAGTCTTTGTTTACTTTGTTTTTGTTGACTTTCGTGGTGTTCGTTAAGTTTCTGACTGATTTCGTTAGTTTCGGGGCTTAACTGCATAACGGGGTTAACTTTTGGGCTAAAATATGGATTTTCTGAAGGTGTCACGTGCGCGACTTTGCCTTCCTTTGTGGGAGGCGTGCGCTTCCCATAGGGGGGGGGGTGGGATGTGCGCGCATCCCACCTCCAGAATCCCAGATTTTGCCAAATTTCCCTCATTTTCTGATTTGTAACCCCCAAGGCCAATATGCCTTGGCTTGATCCGGGGAAGGGCCATCTTTGTGACCACAAACACTTCCCTAACACCTATAAATACCTCTTCATTCCACCATGGAAGAGGAGGAAGGATTTTGACTCAAGAATACTCTAAAAAACACAAAAGTTCATTTTCAAAAGGTGGTTACTATAGACAACTTTGGTTCTTCCCCCATTCAAGCACAAGGTACAATGCTCACTTTCTTCTTTTAAAGTCTTAATTTTATAACTTCTCTTTATCAAGACTCTCTATTTGATTTCTTCATCTCTCATCTCTTTTAATGTGTATGCAATCTCCATAAAACGGAATTCAACCAAAAGGCCACTTCACTATTGAAGTTTGGGCAAGGTTACATTCCAACATTCTAAACTCCATTTTAATTTATCATTCATTCCTTAATGTAATTGTTTGATATGTAATCTTTAGCATAAATTTATAAATAAAACAATTCTCTTTTACTTCCCCTTTTCTTTACATTACAATTGTTAGCACTATCATTAAAAGAAGGACGTTTTACATTAGAACACCAATAGTAGCAAGACCCGCGTAAGCGGGGCGGAGTGCGTGTTTAAGTACTTCCCACTCCGTCACCTAACCCCCGAACCCTTCTCTTCCCGAATCTCTAGTTTTGTAATATTAAAATAGTCTATTTCTTTAGGTTTTTCTTATGTTCCTCTAAAAACATAGGTGTCGTGACACGCCCCCAGGTCCTGGGATCCCCTAATAGAACCTCGAACCTGGTGCGCGTGAATAACAAGAATCAAGAAACTAACAAGAAACTGGATGACAACTGTTTATAACAAACTGACATGATATATATACTCTAGAGTAAGGAGCTAAGATAGCTCACACCACGAGTTCTAGACAAGAAAATTTAAACCAAACATGATTATACACAGCGGAAACATGCCTAGCACATATACTGGCATTACAAGATGTCTAGAGACAACAAGAGACAACAAGTCTACCAAAAATATTGAGTTACATAACCCATAATACATCGTCGTCACCAAAATGTAAAAGGACCACGATCCCTAAAAGAATAACCACCTACGTAGTAAGCTCCCAACTATGTCGAGCCTCACTTCGCACTATCACTAGCCTTCCTTTGATCTAAGGAAAACAATTAAACAAGGAACGGGGTGAGATAAATCTAAGTAAGCTATTAGATGCAACTACATGACATGTTATCATGCAATTCAAGTAGATACTCAAGTAATCATGTATCAAGTATCATCAAGTAACAAGTATATGAGAGGCTAAGCCAACTCATCAAGTAGCACATAAGGCTAACCTAACAAGTTACAAAGGATATTGCTTCCTTCCTTATCCCTTCCAAGAATACCATTGTTGTCGTAGCTTGTATTACTTTTGACAATCACGATCAATATCAAGAAACTGCTTATGCAGTATATATAAGAAGACCAGGTAACCAGTGTCATTCCCAAGATCAAGATTCACTAGGTGCTCACGAGTTTAGCATTCACTTATATCAGGTGTATTTCTCTAATAAAGGAAGCTATGCCCTTACTATGGCCTGTAGTAAGGGGTCAAGCGCAGATACATAGATCCCCGATTATCACTTTGGCCCCAGCCTCATGACAAGCGTGAACCTATATACCTCCGAACAAGCAAGGACCAGCTGGACTCACACAAGAATGCACAAGTAGGTATTTACTTGAACTACGAGAGTAGAACTAATCCAAAAGTAGTGGACTAGCTCACCAAGAAACATGCTTCAAGTAATCAAGAAGTCACATGATTATCAAGTAGCTATATGCAATGTTTGCACATACACATCAAGAACATTTCTCATACACGTTAGTGCTTGTTCATAGCACTTTCTAGTTCATTACCATACACATGTATTGGTGTCAAGTCATGTACAAGATTTTATTGTCTTATACTTCAAGTTATAATTTAAATCTTTGGACATTCAAGCATGTATAAGAGTTATACATTTTACTCTTACAAGTTCTTAATCCTATTCTCAGGATGTTCAAGCTCAAGATATTGTTCTAATGCCCCTAAGGTGCACAAACATTGGTTTCAAGACAAGCATAACACATTAGTGCTTGTTCATAGCACTTTCAAGACATAAAGAAGAGTTGTTACTCTTATACTTAAGTTCTCATTTGAGTTCTATAAGTATTCATGTTCAAGACTAAGTTCTAATGCCCAAAAAGGTACATATACACTTGCTAGGACATCTTATACTAAGGCTCTATGCCTTAGGAGGGGTAAGGTTTCATTTCACTTTGGGTTTAAAACACTTTTGTAAAAACAGGGGACCGGGCGGGCGCTTGCTCCTACCCGGGCTGGCGCTCGGTCTAAGGTTGGCAGGGCAAGCGGGCGCTCGGCGCCAACCAGGCGAGCGCTTAGAGTTCAACAGGGATTTTTGTACTAAAATGAGGCAAGTAGGCGGGCGCCTGAAGCTAACCAGGCGGGCGCCTGGTGCTATTTCCAGCCAATTCTCATTTCTTTCTCAGGTTGAATAATTCTCCGTCCCAAGTGTAAGAGTAACTTTTTTACTAACATATTAACAAACCCAGAAGTGCACTAACATACTCAAAATATTACTTTCAATTTTCTTTCATTATTTTACACAGTAGGTTTATACTCCCTTTGTCCCAAAATTACAAGTATCACAAAAACCACCCCAAACACGAAATTGACAAGGATAAGTATTAGGAATAACATATATGCATGTTATTACAAGCAAGGGGGAGCTAATAACTTACCTAGTCCGAAATCAAGTTCAACCAAACTTATTTCTGTTCGGCAGGAAATGCTCTATTCAACGCCACGAATATTTATCCGGGATCAGAATCGAGAACAGATGGATAATTAAACTCGAGGAGTCAAGAATAGGGTAAACCCTAAACCTAGCTTTCAAGAACCAGAGAAAGAACGAGAAGAAATTTAGGAATAAGCTTTCTATGAGAAGAAGCAACACAAGATATACATTCAAGTTTCAAAAATGACACTTAGGCCCCTCAAGTTTCACTTTTAACAAAAAAGCCCCTAAAGTCATATTTTCACAAATGACGCAAAAGTCAAAACTAGACATTTAACCACCTTAATATTCTAAAGCAGTTAAGAAATTAACCCAAGTAAAACTAGCACATAATATGCAAGTTTAAGAATTTAACAAACAAGTCAAATATTTAACAAGAATAAGGATGGGCGTTACATGGCGACTCTAAAAATCAATTAGACATCCTAGGATAATTCACCGTTCTAGCCAAGTTGTGGTTTCCCAGGTGTAAGTACCCCAATCTGAAAATGACCTACTTAGAGGAATTCTTGGTACCATTCAGGAATAAACCAATGGGCCAGGACCTCACTAGGATGAACCTGATATTCCAGGACTGAACTGGAATTAAACTTAGAAAAATCCAGAAGCTCCCCAAGTCGAGTCGTACAGATGGTTTGGGTACTTGGGGCCCCTAGCCGTACGGCTGGTTAGGGTGCCCTCAGTCCCTATAAATTGAACCCCATGCTGATCATTTTAGGGGGGAGAAAAACGTTTGTGAGTTGAAACTCTGCCAGTTTGAGAGCAGAAAGTGAGTGATATACACCTTTGAGTGATTAGAGAAGAAGATAGGCCATAACCACAATAGGTGAGGCCTCCTTCTCCCCATCTTCTTCTTCATCTCAAACTCTTTTTATCTTTATTAATATTACATGTTTGTCTTGCATTACTTCTTCTTGTTCTTGCAAAGTCTTGTCCATTTCAAGCACTTTATATTTCTTGCAAGTCTTGTCCATCTCAAGCACTATATCTACATGTTACACAAGTCTTGGCCTTTCCAAGCTATATATATTATGATTATATATGTATATGATCCAAATCATGATGTGATTCAAGGTGCCCTTCACACCTAGTGTGTGATTTATGGGATAAAACCTAGGATGATTATGATTTGTTACATTTCATGTTGATGTTATTCTTGTTTGGCCATAAGAGTCATGATTGGGGGGTAAAGTTTCAATCTTTATCATCCCAACCATGGCCTAGCCATAAATCACCAAATATGGGACATAAAGATTTGATATTTATGTTATATTTGTGTCCCTAAAGGTTTAATTTTGTATAATAAGTCCATTTTGGTGGTAAAGTTGCAATCTTTATTCACCAAATGGTCATTTTGGTTTGAATATCATGTTCATCAACTTTTCATAAATTTCTCCAATGATTGCCTTTGATCACACCCAAATCTTTGTTTTTGGGGTTTCCATTGATGATTAAAGTGCATAGGAATGAACTCTTCAAGGTTTTGTTGTTAATCATAAACTGGAAATCAGCATTCCAGTCCAGTTTCAGCAAAGATCCTCTGTTTTGACTGAAACTGGACTGTCTCTCTGATAAACTGTAAAAATGCCATGGGCAGCCCTCCCCATCCGTACGGCTACTTTGGCCGGGGAGGGCATTTTCCATTTTTCTCCTCTTCTGACCAAAAAGTTTGCAAAATAAACCCTTTCTGTTAAATAACTAACTGGATTTGCTAAGCAGTCAGTTTCTCCCCTTTTAAAATACACACACACACATGCACTTTCGCTAACTAATGCAAGGGAGACTCGGCTTTGCCCGAGGCAGCTTGGGTGACGTGAAACTCTTCCCAAGACGTAACCTGACCTCCGAACTAAGAGAATCTCTAACCTTTTCTTTTGTTGGGTTAAATAATTAACGAAAGTGGCGACTCCGTTATCTTTGGTGTGTTAACCGTGTTTGGCGTTTCGCCCCGAAAACCCGTCGCGTTTCCACGCGCGCGGGGCGGGATCCTTACAGTGGCGACTCCGCTGGGGATAAAAGTGTTTGCAAACCTCTTTTTAGAAGCTTTGAGGACACTTTTGTGTGGGTCAAACTCCCGTCCCCCGTTTCCGTTAACTTTTGTGCTTGTTTTGTGTGTGCTGAGTTTCTGTTTGAACTTTCTGGAGTGGAAACTGTCCTGGATGTGCAATAAACTGGGGCTTGATGATCAGAAGATGAAAAACTGCAAAAAATTATTGCCAGCATTCTATAGCCGTACGGCTATGTTGGGCAGGGAACAGAATGTTCCAAAATTTAATAATTTTGTGCAGGGCAGGAACATTCTGTGTCCCTTTGGCTTCTGCTTTTCCAGGTTCCATTTACTGCTTGGTTTGTGCACATTACCTTCCTCTTTTCTAGCCAAAACTTGGTTTTTGAAGCTTGGTAATGCACAAACTTTTGGACATAATTTTGGATTTTCAAAACCTCCTTGTGTATAACCCATTTTGTAAAAGATTTTTGAATTCTTTGTTGTACACAACTTGTTTTGCAAATGATTTTCAAAAGAATTGTTCTTCTTGAAAGATGTTGATTTCAAAGGATTCTTTGGTTGTGCACAATTTGTTGTACATGCAAGTTTTGGCTTTGTTCATACGATTCTTGCTTGATTGCTTTTGTAAATAGCTCGTTCATGCTTGCTCATTGTTGTTGATTATACATTGCTCATAATGTTAAAACGGATTGGAAAATTTCTATTTTGACTCAAAAGGGAACATAGAAGGCTTCACACTACGCGCACTTGACCTTGCATGTTCCAAATACCCTTCAAACCCAGGATGGATGCCACGATGCAGCTTGATTGGTGCTCTTGTGCCCTTCTAGCACTCACGGGTCCATTCCACCTCCCCTTCCGAACCGAGTCAACCACACTTGTCCGTGACACACAAATACCGTGACTTCGGTTGGTTTTTGGTCTAGCTCACGCTGCCACATCCTTAATGTGTGTCTAAGGTTAATCATGGCCAAGTTAATGCCCGAGTAGTGACTCCTTGTGAAAGCAAGTGTGACCATGGTCAACTTCGACCCGGTCCTTGACTTACACGTTAATATCGACCGTAATTAACCTAAGTCATGTATTAAGGATAGGGTGACACCGTGTTGTCGAGCCCTAATTAATGGTCCATACTAATCATCCTTAATCCCAAGGATAAGGTTCGAGACCCTCATCAAAGATGTGGTTATGCCGGAAGTCCCTTAAGTCCCTAAGACGAATCTCGATCTTAACCGGGGCTTAATCATGATTGGAATGGATCGTACGTTGGGAACCTCGCAATGCACTAGACCCTAGGAGCGATAATTTTGATCGGTGGAAGCCGCTTTCCCTATAGGACCCTCACCCGGGACAGTCCATCCTTGGGAGCGTGTAAGGCAGGTGAAAAATGAGGGGTCTATAGGCGTAGTGATGGCCTCCACTGATCCAGGATTTAGAATAGTTGCGAAAAAGAAGAGAAATCTTTTCCAACCAATTAGGAACAAAACATGTTTTGAGTGTACATGAATAATAAGTGTTAAGTCATTAAATTGCGCGCTAACATTTGTTCGTGTGACAAAACCGCTTAATAATGATTATAGAGAATAAGCAAAATCCTTTTCTAAAAGGTGGAAATTGTTAAATTCATCCAACGTGCATGGCTTGGGTTTCCCCCCCCCCTAAAAGAGTCAAACTCGTTTCTCTCAAAGAGTCAAAATCTTGTTTGTACCGAGTCTCTGTTTTATTCAAAGCATGGCTTTTCAAAAATCCTTCCACGTTGCTCTTACGGCTCGGCCGTCTTTCGTGTTATAGAAAACAATGACAAGCAAAGCTCAGACAAACGAGATAGACATCAGATTGGACGCACAAGACCAATTGGAGGGCAGAGTAAAGCTCTTAGAAAGGACAGTCAGCACAATGAGAGAGCAAGTGCAGAGGGCCGAGGTTGATCGTAATGAGGCAATCAAAGTGGTCCAACAGCTCCGTGAGGAAATTAAGGAGCTCTTCCATAAGAGGGTCGAAGGATTGTGGGAGAAGAATGGCACAAAGCTCAGGAAGGACCTTGAGGAAAAATATGATGGTCGGTGCGAACTTATACATAGCCGAGCAGAGTTGTCAGATGAACTGGAAAGGCACAACTCGAGGAACACCCGAGAATGCCTGCATGAGATTATAAAGTCTATCGAGGAGATCAAATGGTCCTCGGAGAAGCTGTCTCCCTCGCCGGGGACCACCCCCGTTTGCTCAGTCCAAGATGGGCAAAAGTCTCGAGATCAGCTCCAGCCCGTTACATTATCCCATGGGAAGCCCGCGGTGGTTGTGGGAGGATTTCACCCCCAAGGGAAAGGAGCCCATTATCGTTGGTTCTATGAGTTGGGAATGCCGAGGGAACAAATGTTGGAACACTTGCTCCGGATAGGAAAGATGGAACTGCTGGGTCGCCACGTGATATGGATCGAACCGCTCAGGGCGCACCATGATCCTAAGCAACACTGCAAGTACCATCAGGTCTCGGGTCACTCTATGAACGCCTGTCTCACCTTGAGGAACCACATCCAATCGGTCATCGACAAGGACGTTATCGCCAAGCAAGGCGATGAATGGGTGTGAGGTGTAGAAAAGGAGGAAGAAGAAAAGAATCCTAGGAGTGGTCTAGCGTTGTAGGTTCTAGAGAGTCCATGAAAAAGTCCGTTGTGGACAAAGTCTTTTGTTTCTTTGTTATGAAAAAGCCCTGCGAGGCAATATTATGTGAAAAGCAACGAGGTTGGGTATGGTCGAGGCAGTGAATAGTAGAGTGATCGAGTCAATAGAGTCAATAGTTGAGTTTATGATTGTAAAAATCAAGTCTTATGAATGATATGAATCACTTTTACTTCTATTCTCTCTAGACTTAAGGCATTATCTTGAAAAACGCATTAACTCTCGGAACCGCTTTGATTAATGTTGTCAAATTATTGCTATATCCCCAAAATGATGAGTTGGCTCCCAAGCGTAATAGTCAGCAACGACTCATTCAAGGATGAATGAACCCGAACACAAATGAGTATAAAATGCAAGCAATTAATCTTGATATGAATGAATGTTGTGATCAATTGGCATGGAGAGACCATCAATGGCAAATCTTCCCCCATACACATCTCCCATACACATTCCCTGATATACACTTCCCGCACAAACTCTTGACAAAAGTGAGGCCGAGAATGTTGCCACCCAACCACAGAAGTCCACTAATATGCCAGCAAAATGGAAGATCCCAAAAGGCAAAGGCCGGACGCACCAAATGGCTATCGCTCAGAAGGTGTTGAGAACCAAAAGTGCCGCCCCCCCCTAAAAAAATGAATGAATGTGAAAGAAGGAAAGGAAGTAGTAAAAAAAGGGGGGGGGGAATGCTTGTCTCAAGAGACCCATCCACGCCAAGGAGGGTTCATCCCAAGAAATCCATCTCAAAGAGATCACCGCAAAGCAGAAGCAAGCAACAATGTCCCCCGAGACGACATCAAAAGAAAGCCAACTTCAGCAAAAGACGGCCTCCAGCCAAACTACGGTGACCTGAGCTCCTCACATTGAGGGGAACGTAGGCAACCTTCGGGTACGGTCACAACATGAGGAAAGCCACCGAACCTTTGGCCCTCCCAAAATAACCAGAATCTCTTCTTTGCGGTCGCATAAATGACCAATCTTTCAGACATTGTTCTGTTCCGCAAAGGAACATATGAATGATGATTCCCCTTCTTTAGCCCAAAACCCCTTTCCGTGGCCACGCCAAGACCCGGAAACCTTGAAATGACCCAAAAGGTCTTCTCCTTCCCGATCTCGCCATTGATCGAATCTTAATCTCAATTGATCACAACGTTTATACGTGTTAAGGCTAATTGCTTGAATTTTTATCTAATGTTGGACGCGGTTCATTCGAACAATCATTTTGATGACATTAACTAAGGCCGGTTTCGAATGCCTCGACAAGTCTTCTTTTCCACATCTTAGGAGAGAGCCAAACACTTGAATTTCTGTCCATAGGCTTCCTTCCTCAGAAAAGGGACTCACTCCCATAAATGCCTATGTGTATCCATTCGTGTGAGCAAGCGCGGTTTGCTCTTGCCCGTGTCAGGGTCGACTATCGCTCGTGTCCGTGTCAGAGTCAACTAGGCCACTCCTAGGAAGATAAGATGATGGGATACGCAGAAGAAGGAAAAATGATATGTTCGGATTGCTTAGGGAGAGGAAACCCGCGCAAAAGAGGACCGTGTCCCGGGCAAGGGGGAATACGCACCCAAAAGAATGGGATGAGGACCCGAGGGATAGTTCCCGGCAATGATAAAACACTGGGGCTAGCAAGCCATGACTGTGAAACCCAAGGAGTAGTTCCCAGCAAAGTTGAAGCACTGGGGCTCGCAAGCCATAATCGTGCGACGGAAGGGCCAACGAAGAGTCATGCTTTGGGTAAAACGGTTTGAGTCAAATAAGGCCTCCCGTCTGTCAAAATTCCTTGAAAGCCCTCAGAAAGTTTGGTCAAAAAGTCAACCATGCTTGTACGATCCGTACGGCTGGTTTAGCCATGTGAAAAATTTCATACCAGCAGCCTGTGTCAGCTGATTTCCCACTGGTGAAACTCACTCCCACCTGTGCAAAAAAATTGTTGTCAGATGCATGTCAAAGTCTGTACAGTTGAGTCAAAACATGTTTTGGGAATCTCCGACACCTCGAAATGACCACAAAGCCCTCTCGGGCCCAAGCTTGCATGACGGATGAATTTGCAAAACAAAGTTTCAAACATTAAAAGACAACAAGTTTAATACACATTGTTTTTTTTTAATAAAATAAAACAAAAGAAAAATTGTTCACAATAGGTACATCCTAATCAGAATTTGGGTAAGGATCCTCTAGGGGGCGAGTAAACCCTCTCCAAGGGACGAGACGGGTACATGTTGGGATCAAAGAAAAAGATGGACTCCGCCAAGCTCGAGCCTTCACCCGAAAAGGAATGACCCGGACAGAAAGAAAGAGGAACCTGGGAAGGAGGACCGGAGTGTCTGGTCGGCTGGGGCTCCACACGCTCCAAGGCCAAATGAGCAAAAGGGTCAGGGGCGAGCTCGTGAAAGCCGGGGTCACGGAGCGAATCCCGAAAGGCCTCTAAATCAGCTCCGCCTAAGGTGTGGCGACGGATAAAAGACGGTGGTGGCTCTACGCTTGAGGCTCGTCAGAAAGGCCTCTCCCCACCACTCACCGAGTTCCTGCCCGGCGTGAACCGGGACTCGGTCCGAGGCCCCTTGGAAGAGCGACCAACAAACCTCTTCAGCCACCTTTTATCCCATTTCATGATGGAAGGCTTATCCAACAGAGCCCGCGCTGCAATCTGCACAGGGAAATTAAAATATTCAGTGGAAAAGATAGGGGTATGGGATGAGTAAGTGCGAAGGAAAGCGTACCATGCCCGCAGGAGCATCCTCGAGTGGGGCCCCCTCTCCCGCTACAGATGTAGCCACCATATGGACACGGTGGTCCGAATAGACGTATGAATAATCCTGCCATGTTGGGGGAGCCACCCCAGAAGCCACTACTTGTGGCGACCTCAGCTTCCGGGCCACGAAGCGCCCATACGGCTCGTCGGTAATGAAATAAGTGGCACTCGCTCCCATAAGATAAGGGTCATCCCTTCGGTTAATAATAAATATGGAGTCAGGAGGATCAACGGGAGCCCTCTGCATCAGCTCGAGCCCGTGCTGCCAGAGCACCCTCTCCCCTAAATAGAAGGCCTCTCCTCGAAACCCCACCAGGAGTCTCTTCTCCCTTGTAACCCGCAGGGCCTCAGATAGGTCAATGCCTAGCCCTTGCCCCTCATACCTCAACCAAGGAAAGAGGTTGAGTTCGGCCGGCATGGCGCCCCTCAGCACCGCCCGGACGTTGGCATGGCGAACGGAGACACTCCCCTTGGTGTAGACACCCCGCCTTGGACCTCTCACCCCGGTTGCATACATAGTATTTTTATTTAACTTGTTTTTGTTAATTTCTGTTACTTCTGTTAAGTTCCTAACTGATTCCGTTAGTTTTGGACTAAACTGCATAACAGAGTTAACTTTTAGAGTCATTCTGTCATTCTGTTATTTTCACCCGCGGGCGCCTCCGATAATGTCCACGGCCTGCGCGCGCCTCTCGCCCCAAAAGCCGGAAGCGCGCGCCTCCCGATATGGCAGTAACGGATTGCACCATTTTTCCCTCCCTTTTCTTATTTACAACATATCTTCTTGATACAAAAACACCTCTCTTTTACATCCACATTCATCCCCCCTTATTTCATAACTCCCAATCCCATATTCTTAGATTTTTCCCAAAAACTAAATATTTTTTTTATTTATTATTTGGTTTTCTTTTATTTATTTTATTTCTCTTTATTTTTCTATTGGTGGAAAGACCACATTTTCCTCTCTTTTCTACCTATTTAAACCCCTCATTTTTACCTTAGAAAGGGACCTTGAACTTTGAACTTTCTCCCTACACAAACTCTACACCATTCTCCCTACACAAATTTCCCCAACAAGAGTTCTAGCAACTAAACTCTTCACAAATTTCTACACAACAATTTCTCTACAACAACTCCAAGTCAAAGTTTGAAGTCCTCTTTTCTAAAGGTACACTTCTTCTTCTTCTATTTTATTTATGTCTTTTTAGATGTATGCAATCCCCATCAAATGGGACATGACCAAATGACCACTTTATTATATTAAAGTTGGTCAAGGTTATCTCCCTAAATTTCAATCTCTACTTTAATTTCCTATCCATTTCTTAATGTAATTGTTTAGTATAATTGTTACATGTAATCTTTAGCATAAATTAATAAATAAAACAATTCTCTTTATTTCTCTTTTATTTTCCCCTTTTCTTTCCGTTATAATTGTTAGCACTATTTATTTAATTGAAGGACATTTAGCATTAGAACACCAAAAGTAGCAAGACCCGCGTAAGCGGGGCGGAGTGGGTGTTTAAGTACTTCCCACTCCGTCACCTAACCCCCGAACCCTTTATCTCCCGAATCTTTGGTTTTCATACAAAAATTGGCTTTCTTTAGGTTTTTTTTATGTTCCTCTAAAACATAGGTGGAGACTCTTAAAATCAATTAAACATCCTAGGATAATTCACCGCTCTAGCCAAGTGGGGTTTTCCCGGGGTATCTACAGTGGCGACTCCGCTGGGGATATAGAGGGTTAAACTTGCGTTTTCATTTTTTGGTGTTCTTATTTCTATTTTCTGGGAATTCTGGTAAAAAGGGTGGGAAGTGCGCGCCTCTGGTCTTCTTGGCCTAAAGCGCGCGCGTCCGACCCCTTCTACCAGAATCGCCCGCCTCTCATTTTGTTCTTCGAATTTCATGTTTCTGTGCTAACAGTTTCTGCAGGGGAAAGTTACATGATTTGGGACCAGGGCAATCCCCTGAGTCCACAGTTTCTGACATTCTGACAGGTACCCCAGATGCTCGCGCCTCCAATCTTCATGGCGCACTGGGCGCGTTTCCCATATCAATGCTTTGAGGCGCGCGCTTCTGGGTAAATTCCCAGAACATCATTCAGTTCCCAGAACAAAAGCAGTGCACAGAAACAGAACAGAATGACAGTGTGGGCACCAGGCCTGCACAAAACCATCTTTTAATTCACTGTTTTATTTTACCGGTCACACGGGTGATTCGGGAGTTGTAATTTACGTGCTTATGTGTTTTTATCTTTTCTTTTCAAAAAAAAATATATTTTTGTCACTTGTTAGACCTCACACTACACGCACAATTCTTATCAACTGCTCACTATCGAGTCACACAAGTCCAACCCCAAACCCGTCGAGGCCTGTCCTAGGAAGTTTCAAGCTCCACCCGACCTTGACTCTTCTGAAGCGGTAAACCTCAGCCCATGGCGTAGTTCATGACTACATGCCGGGGGTGACCTTTAAGCCTCATATTTAAGCCGAGCACAAACCACACAATTCTAGTTAGGGTCTAACACTCCGTGACTCAAGTCGGTTTCCATGTGCCGAGATTTCCCTAAACTAATGTCTTCAAATCATACATGCCACTCGTTGTTATGTATGAAATAAAAACCCATCCCCAAGTGGTCATAATGGACGCAAATAAAAAATCCGTCCCCGCATGTATGCTTTACTACATTAATTTAGTTTAATCCCGACACATGTAGGATTCACAAGCGTGGTGGAATCCGATGAGTATATGGGATCGCGAGAAGGTCTATATACTAGTGTGACGATTCCACTATTTTTCTAGAAACCCCAAAAAGGACCACGTCCTTCCGACTTTTTTAAATAAATAAATAAATAAAAGAGTCATTTTTCTTATGTGGTTGAGTCTTTTTCCTTTGTTTGTGGGTTAATTATTTTACTCAAAATATGTTTGTGGGGCCAACCTAAGATCGACCGTGTTCTCTCAGTAGGTCCAATGGCTTTCAACAGCAACAACAACAAGGGTGAGATCATCTCCGTGTCCAACGAAAGGCTCTTCAACATAATAAGAGCCATGGGGGAACAAATGGATAGACTTGTCGAGGATGCCCGCCGCAAGGATGATTTGTGGCAAGACCGTCTTGATCTCGAGAGGAAAATTCACAAGGAAGAAGTGTCCGAACTTAAGGCTCGTTTACGGGAGTTCACCGACAGCAAGGCAAAGGTCCACGGTAAAGCACGCTCAAGTGGCTCATCCCTCAAAAGTCACAAAGGTGCCACCAACGACCGTGTCTATACCTCTCTCAATGGCATGACCATCACCGAGGCCTACGAAGCTCTCAAAACCAGGGACAAGTTTCTCCTCTCCAAGGGTACAAGCAACCACAAACATTACGTCGCAACCATGCCCACCACAAGTGGTGTGACTATCACCTATGCAGCGGTCACCTCACCGAGGATTGCTTCTCCATCCGCAACATCATCCAAGACTTGATTGACAATGGTGAATTTACTGTGGGTGAAGAACAACAGTGAAAGAATGGAAACATGCAAGAACTCATCAAGGAAGAGGCTCAGATTTGAAATGGGGTTTCAACAAGAGATCATGCTACAAGGCCGACAACAACAATCTCCGTTTCTCTTTTTCTACCTAGAAATAGGATAAAAAAAAGAGTCAAAAGTCCTCTAATGTGCGCATTAATGTTTTCTCTCGTCCAATGTTAAATTTTGAGTCAATCATTAAATAAAAGTCGTTCTTGTCCTCATACACCATTCCAAGTTGTTCAATTTAATTCTTGGCAAAATGATGAAAAAATGTCTAAACAAGTTCTAGAACGAAGGTCATCGCTTGAACGCCTAGGGGATAAACATCGACGATGGCATCAACAACGAAGACATCAACAACGACGAAATCAAGACAAAGAAAGGTGGAGCAACAATCATGAAGCAAAGTTTTCAAAAGGGGATATAAAAAGAAAAAAAAAAAAAAAAAAAAAAAAAAAAACTCGCTAGGTTGAAATCCTCAAATCAACCTAGGCAAAAGTTAGAGCACAAAAAAAAAAAAAAAAAAAAAAATCCCCCTCAATCAAAGAAGTTCACAACAACAACATCATTCCACCAAACGAAGGACGAAGCAACATCGATCACAATCACGAAGAAGCAACAACCATCTCGACGAATGGAGAATCCACAAGAACTACGGTGACCTGAGCCTCTTCACTGAAGGAACGTAGGCAACCTTCGGGTCTGGTCTCATGCAAGAAAGAAGATATGTTTAGCCCTAGCGCGTTATGGTGATCGGCCTTTATCTCGAACTTGTCAAGACATCTTTGTACGATTCATTTGCCAATGAATTAATCACCTCAAGATTGAACAACTTTCCAAGATTTGGAATCACTTTCCGTTCCTTGTCGAGTCTAGGGCTTCTATTCTTTCTGCATACTCCCAATTTCTTGCAATCAAATTGGGGCTTTCCTTCTCTTCTCTCTTAATGACTTACTTGCCTTCGTGAGTTATTCAAAAAATATACATACATGAAGTCAATACTAGGGACACTTCCCTAGTCGAGTCAATGTCACTCATCTTTAGTGACAAGAGGTCTTCACCGCAAAATCACATGTCTTATCTCCTCAGCCAGAGTCAATGCACACTTCCTCATTAATCGAGTAAAAAAAAAAAAAATACGCAAAAGAGATGCCCGCTAGATTGAAAACCCGAAAGGGCAGTCTAGGCAAAAAACAGGGCGCGTCATAAAAAAATATGAGAGAGTGAGAGAGAGAAGGGAAAGATAAATGGAGATCTCCGGTCTCTAAGGAAGACAACTGCACAAGCTCTACATTGGATCTCCTCAACAAATCAATTCCCCACCGAGTCAACTTTGGGATTGCAAAAGGCTCGACAAGATATGGCACCATCAAAGGTTGTCTTGGGTTATCGGCATCATTCTCCAGCAGTGTGCATTTTTGGGTTCATGAAAAGAAGGCCCGTGGTAACCAAGACCCATCTGAGAACGAGCCCATCATAAAAGGGCACGAAGTTGCACAAATAATCCCTAGCTAGTCAATTATTTTGGGCAGCAAATAGCAACAACATGTGTCTCAGTTTTCAAAGCTTCTGCAAGTATGTGCTTCTAAAGTACGCCGAAAGGCTCCCAAGAAATGGAGTAGCTCTTGCCATGTCCTCTCATGTTTGTTCCCTCGCACGAGGATGAGTCACTCTTGCTTTTCTCAACAAATGGTGACGCCCTAGGGGCTATGTGACTCAAGAACAAGGGCTTCTTTTGCTTCATTTGACAATCAATAAGCCCTAGGGGCTATGCTCGAGAAAGATGTGTTAGACTATCCTCAAAGTCTCTAAAAAGGGATGACAAAAATCCCTCTTGTCATGTGTGCCTTGCTCGTTCCCCCAATCAAGGATGGACCTTTCTCGCAATCAATGATGGCACTCTAGGGGCTACGGTCAAGTCTTAAAGGCTCCCTCGGCAAGAAGCAATTCACTTCAATGTCCCCAGCAACATTTGAAGCTTTATACCGAAAGGTCTCAAGGGGCTTCGCAATCTACAATCTTTTGGGCTACGGCATTACAGTGATACAAGCAAAGGGCAATATTGGGGCTTCGCAATTAACAAGCTTTTGGGCAGTGGTACCCGAGCAATGCAATTTGGGAGTAGTCTTATGGCTCCATGAAAGGGATCAAACTTCAATGGTCCTTCAACACTTCCAGTCAAAAGGCCTTTTGTTTTTAAATGAATGCTCCAATGATATGAATTAATTTGATGATTCTTGTTAGAACTCACAACGAGATTATGAAAGAAGTCTTAGAGAAAAGGAAAAGGATTCAATATGCTAGACTCACCCGGCTGGGTTATAGCGGGCAATGCCAATATGTTAACTCTATAAGCAGAGTTACGGCTAATCCCAATGTTTCTGCAATACAGCACCCCCTTCTCCAAGATCAAAAGCACAGGCTGCATCCGAAGATCCGCCGTCGGTTCAACTCAAGAAGACTCAAGCAAACATACCGTTCGAGACTTTATCACACCAAGACCTTATCATCTGCAACAACATCACCATCCCCACGAGACGTCACCCGAAGACCGTACTACATTTTCAACATGGACCTTCTGCCATTTGGGTATCAACCACAAAAAAGGGCCATCCATCTCCAAACAAGAGAAAAAAGGAGATCGCCTTCAAGAGTTATTCCCAATAGCGCCATCCGCTCCCAACATAATGCTAAGCCGATTCCAAGAAAATTTGAGGCTTCACACCGAAAGGTCTCCACAGCCCGTCATCTACAAACTTGATAACAGGCCCGCCGCCAAAGGAAAGCCCGGTGATGGCAGAAAAGTCGACCGGGGTCACAGTCACCTCCCCCCCGCTCAAATGGAAAGTGTGGGTGTGAATACCCCTTTCCGATGAAGCGACGCATGGGAAGTATCTTGTGATTATTATTATTTATAAAAGGGAATATTCATAACGACATTAAAATTATAAGAGTCGCCACGCCGTTTTAATTAAAGCCAAAACATTGAAAAAGGCATTTTTAGTGGGTTCGGGGGTCAAATTACAACAAGAGAAGAATATTGAACGTTATCACTCCTATTGCCCGAATTGATCGGTCTTTCTATCATGATGCGGTGTACGTAGTGTGTTAGTGATTTAGACCGGATCCGAAGATTGCCTACGTTCCTCTCAATGTGAGAAGCTTAGGTCAGCGTAGTTCGCACATAATTAGAATGTGGAGAGAGAATAGGGATCATGCATAATGAAGAGGGAGGAGAAAGAAACATACAGGATGAGCACATCCTAGAATAATGACTATGCCATCAATGAGATCTCAATGAACATTCATCACATTCATCATGGGAGGATTATTGAACATGGGAGTAATTACCTAAAGTTTAGGGTTTAGAAATAGTTCCTAGATCATCCTTGGGTTGATGAACTCTAAATCATCATCGGCTATGAAATAACATGCAAACATGAAGATCGTAACCCTAAATATAGCATAAATAAGGTTTTAATCTATGAACACGAAGAACATGCGAAGAACATATTATGAACATATGAATGAACATGCAAAGCATATGAAGAAACTATGAATAAACATGTAAGAACATGAATATAAGAGATCTACATTAAAAATGATGCAAGAACATGAAGAAAAAGTTAGAAAACTTACCTATGTTGGCAAGAAATAAACCTTGATCTCCTTGAGTGTTTGAATGCTTAATTAGGGAGCAAAATAATGTTTAAGAACTCTCAAAATCGGATTTAAGACTCTCAAACTCGGGATCCCCCAAACCAATGGAATGGAATGAGTTTATATAGTAAATTGATGGGAAGATCTGACGGCTGAGATCATCCGGGACAAGGTTGGCCACCTGGCCATGATTGAAGACGGCGACAAGAGTGGCCGCGTGGCCAAGGTTGGGGCGCGGCAATATTGGCCACGTGGCCAAAGATGCGGGCTGGCTTGATTCTTAAGCTAGGGTTTCTGCATGGTTTTAAGGAAACCATAAGTTACCTATTTCAATGGATTTTGTCATAAATGAGGTATTTCGGGAATCCGGGACAAGTCTTTGCGAGGTTTCTAATTCCTATAAAGTCCTTGTATATTTGGGAAAACCCTAATAAACTCATTTTCAGGTCGGGTACTAACAGTAGCCCCTCGGCGATGCTTCTTGCAAGGCAATGGAGGGTCGACGATAAAAATAGGAACCGCTCTAAAACATGAGTTTCAAAACAGGCGGAAAGTAAGGGAACGGCTGAACCTTGGCAGGCGACCTACGTATCCACGGGGGAATCAAGCCAAACGTAGTTTAAATCTGATGGGAAATTGGGAAGCAACGTCTTCTGCTGGGGAAAATACATCTGTTGGGGATGGTAGATGACCATGTCGGTCGGGTGGTTGAACCTTTTCAGGTTTCCTACGTATCCTTGGAGGAATCAAACCGGTCGTAGTTCGGAGCTATTGGGGAAAGATGAGACATCGGACTTCTGCTGCGGATAACAAACCTACGGATACTATCTTGTATGAAGAACGAACATTCGTAAGCAATGAAGTTATTTGGGAAAAATAAAGACAATGTCGTCTAAATAATCCCAAGATGGAATGGTAAACACAATCAGGATCGCCCGGGTTCCTGCCGATCGCGCTAAAGTAATAGATGCTGGATCTCTCGCAATTAGAAACGCCAGGGTTTCTGCCAATCACGATCGATCTAAGGTGCGTATGACATAGAGGCGCCGAAGTCTATGTAATCATACGAATCCTAAGCAAATGTTTGGAAATTTTAAACGCAATCAGAAACGCCCGGGTTTCTGCCGATCGCGTTAAAATAATAGATGCTGGATCTCTCGTAATTAGAAACGCCCGGGTCTCTACCAATCACGATCGATCTAGGATGCGTATGACATAGAGGCACCGAAGTCTCTGCAATCATACGAATCCTAAGCAAATATTTGGTGAAGAATGGAGATTTTAAGGGGCTTTCCGTACCCAAAGGTAACGAATATCAGTCAAAATAGTGCTAAGGGCACCTAAAATGAATCAAAGGGAAAAGATCAGGGGCAAAAATGGGATTTTATCTGAAGGGACAAGGTTGGACGCGTGGCCAAAGTCACTGATTTGCAATAGTGGCCGCGTGGCCAAGGACGCTGAGTGGTTAGATATTCTTCACGCGGATCGCTGATCTGACGGCTGGGATTACGAGGGCGGAAGTGGCCGCGTGGACAAGGATGCCGGCGGGCTGACTCCTTGATCACAACGCCAGAGGCCTTCCCTCTTCTCCTCTCCTTTATTCTTCTTCCTTCTTCCTCCCACCATTGTTGAGTTTAGAGAGAGAATTCGAGTTCTAGAGAGAGAAAGCTTGGATCCGATAATTTTTGAGGATTTTGTTTCGAGCACTTCGGATAAATGGCGGATTGGATCAACGAGGCCCTGTTTAGGGATTTTCCGGGCCAAGGCGGGTATGTGCCTCACGGACAAGAATAAGGACAGTGGCATGGTGATCCTCAAGGTGAGGGAAACGTAGGGGCTGACCCAGGAGCGGGTTTCGAAGCGGCGCCCTTGATACCACGGGGCGGCTTGAGACCACGAGCGGCGACTCAGAACTTTCGCGATGGCCTTCTCCGGTCGACGTTTGATCAAGATTACGACTTCTGCATCGACTCAGAGCGTCACTGGTCGATGGGCCTTCCGGAGACACGAGAGGTACATTTCAAATTTTCGCTCCGTTCATTTTCACATTTTTCGCACTCTTGTACAAAATATAGATTGCTAGAATTGTGGATTGCTAGAAACGTAGGTTGCTAGAAATGTAAATTGCTAGAAATGTAACATACATGTGCTGTGTTTACCTGCAGAGGATCAAGGCTCGTGGGTCCACAGTGACTGTGGGCAAACTGTGGGCGTTTCTGCCGGAGGGACCGGGCGGTTTCGTGCTCGGATTGAGGCTATGGGGTTTGGCCCATTCTTTGATAGTGTCCGCACGGTTGGGGGCACTCTAAAGGTGGCGGCGGTGATAGAGGTGTGTAGGGAGTTCTGGTGGGACACCACCCATACTTTTCACTTCAGTTGGGGAGATATTACCATCACGCCGATGAATTTTGCGGCTATCACGGGGTTGAGGTTCACTGCTACCCCTTTGCCTTTTGATGAGAGCTTAGCGGAGCGGCAGGACTATAGGCAGGCTCTGTTGAGGGTTGACACTGATCTGGGAGGAGGTGTCAAGGGTTATAGAGTGGAGGCCGGGAAGGTGAACCGTTTGGTGGAGATGGCTATTGAGGCCTTCGGTAGGGGATAGTATGACTTAGATTGCTTGGTCTGGCTGTTCTTATGGTACAGCTTTTCAGAGATTCTGTTTCCCAGTGGGGCTACTGTCTGCAGGTACTCGCTGCTAGGGGCTTTTGTGGATTTTGACCAAGTCGGTGGGATTTCTTGGGGTGGAGCCGGTTTGGCTGAGATTTACCGGGCATTGGATCATTGCTCGAGGGCTATCTCGTCGGCCTTTGACGGGTTTCAGTTCGCCTTTGAGGTATGCTCTTGACTACCCTTCTTTTCACTTGTTGAGATTTCTGCTCTATCTTTTGGTCGGAAATGTCTCTTTCATTGTATGCACAGGCTTGGGTGTACGAGATCTTTGGTGTCGCCCCTTTTCAGTTGGTGATGCGTGCCAACAAGGTCGTCCCTGTCATGTCGTACTGGTGCAAGAGCAACAGGGCTCCTCCCCGCAGAAACCGGGATAGGAAGACGGTGGATGCCGCCGATCTGAGGAGGGCTTTTGCGATGTCTGCTTTCGGGGTCAGGTTTTACCCATGGAGTCCGGCTAATGAGGCTTCGGTGGGTCCCTATGTAGTGGAGTTGACCGCTTCTAGGGTTCTGCTTGTGGGTCTCACCGGGGAGGCCATGTATCTCGGAGAAAGGGTGGTTCGTCAGCATAGGGCTGGTGCGTTACTGTGGGCTCCTTATGACCCTCCTCGGGATATGCTCCGTCCTGCGAGGTTGGCAACTTTCTTGGCTCCCACTCCGGTAGAGCATTACAGGGGGAGTGACGACTACGCCGGCTATGTGCGGACTCGGTTGATCAGCACCCAGGTTCGGGCTAGGATGTTATCGGGAGAGGGATCGAGCTCGGCCCGGTATGTTGGTCGGAGTCGGCCTTTGGTGGACATGCCTCCCCGTTCGAGTAGCATGAGGGTGATGAGAGGTGGCCGGGAGGTGGAGATTAGCTTGGAGCCGACGGCCGCAGATGTTGTCGAGGAGACTTTTGTTCCTCTGCCTGACGCTGGGGTATGACCTTATGATTTATCTCAGTCATGCACACACACACTTGTTATTTCTACATTATAATCATTGCCTTGGTTTCCCTTTCAGGTGACTCGGGAGGCGTACGTTCGTTCTGTTCAGCGGGAGAACGTACTGATGCGCCTATTGAGAGAGGCATATCATTCTTGCACTTGCCAGCGGGATGATGTCGTGGCTCCCCAGCGTCGGGAACGGTCTCCGAACGGTGCGGGCTCCTCCCATACTGGTGGTTTAGCGGTCTGTGGACGGAGTTTGGGTGCCGGTAGCTCTCGAGCTTCAGCGCGGCGTGGAGACACCACGGAGGGGGAATCTGATTAGGCGGGACCCATCCTATTCTCCTTATTCCTGTACTGTTAGCTAGTAGAGACAAATATGTACTGGACAACTATTTAACAATGTATATTTATGCACTAGAATGAGAATGATTTTGTGACCACCTATTTGTACAAGCTAATTATTTTACAATGCTCCTAATTTTTCTACAATGCATGAGCCAAGGGGAGGGGCAGGTACGTTGTTTGCATGGATCCGCTGTGGGGTAGGAGCAATCGATCTGAAATTTCTGCATGGGTCAATAGTGGCCGCGTGGCCAAGGAAAAGTCGGCCGCCTGGCCAAGAGCAATTGTGGCCGCGTGGCCGAGTCTGCCGCCGACTCTGGTTTCCCTTTTCCTGGCAAAAATTGGAGTTTGTATAGTATTTAAGGGGAATTTGGGTTCCCTTAGAATTCGTACCAGCCACTACTTTTAGGTAATTTAGAGTTCTAATCTCCACTTTGCTTGCTTTTCACCATGGATCATGAAGCTAGGATCACAAGTCTTGAGAAAAAGGTCTTTATAACTTCTTTGGAGAAGTGGGTTGCCAAACTTTCTGGTTCTAGCCGTAGGAAACTTGATGAAAGGTATGGGATAAGGTGTCTTTGGTCACTCTTGCATATGAATTCCAATACCAACCTTTTACAAGCCTGTGGGAAGTTTTGGAATGACACCCTTCATGTCTTTCAATTTTTCATTCAACGAGATGACACCCACATATGAGGACATTGCAGCGCTTTGCGGCTACGAAGGGAAGGGTAAAGTTGCCTTGCCTTTTGACTTTGTTTGCTTGAGGGACAAGTTGATGACCTTTGGCGTGTCCGTGGAGGACTTTGATAGGTATGCTAGGGGCGGCTATGTTGACCTTTCTTGGATGCCACAACACTTTATGCACATGGACGTGGCTTCTGACCGTTCTTTGGACCATCTTGCACTATGCTTGTTTGCCTCTATTCTCTTCCCCTCTGAGGTTGGGTTTGCCAGTGAAGGGTGCTTGGGCATGGTAAATTCCGCTCGTCTAGGCTATGACATTGTGTCGGCTATCCTTGGAGAGATGCTCTGTGGGATTCCCCATATCGCGGCTTATGGTGGGATGCCTTGTGCTAGCGATAGGCTCTTGACTATGTGGTTGCAAGAGAGGCTTCGCGTCAACAAACCGGCGGCTTCTCTGCTCTCTGAAGGTGGCTCCATGGATGCACCGTATTAGGGGGATGGCGGAGCGGTTTGAGGGCATGACTCTCAAAGGTTGGGAACAGTATTTGGCAGAGATGGTGACTAATGACATTCAATGGGTGGTGCCCCATTGGCACATTCATTCTGTGAGGGAGAAGCAAGTAGGAATTCACATGATCAAAGTTCCGACACTCTCTGGGACTACCTTTTACTACCCCGCTAGAGTGCTCCGTCAGTATGGCTTAGTGCAGACTACCCCGGAGGGTTGGGACAAGGAGAGAGATGATTTTCCTTTTGGGATACTTCAGTTGGATGACAGTACTTCGGTCCTTCTCTCTCAGATATGGCGCGAGGCCGGTTTTAGCCGTAGGACCTTCATCACCCACTCTAGCAACACCTACCTGTCACGAGAGTACTTGGATTGGTATATGGGGAGACTTGGGCATGCGGAGCAGACTCTAGAGACCCTAAGGGGCACTATTTTGGGATCCTGTGCTCTAAGTTTTTCATTGAGAGTGAAAGAGGTTGTGGCTTATGAGAGGAGGATGAGCAAAAGCGTGACCAACGGGAATGGAGATGGAGTGGGGGCATCCAAGAAGAGGAAAAGCGAAGAGGTTCCTATCGGCAAGGCTAAAGGTGTTAGTGAATTTGAAAGAATATTTTGTGAGAATCCTAACAAGAAAGTTCGCCGTGGACAAAGCAAGAAGAAAGAGACGAGGGCATAAATGGCACTAAAGAGTGATCCCGAGCATCTCCCCATAGTCGTTGCAGACACATTAGTTTAATTTAGTTTACTTTTGTTTTAGTTTCAATTTCAAAATAGGTTATGTAGTCAGAAAGTTTGTCGAGCTTAGACTCATCAAATAAGTGTAAACGTGCAATGACTATGGAAATAAAAGTTTTTGCTTTTAGAAAACACAAATCCTCATTTTATTATTTCTTGACAAGATTTGGATGTTTATTTATTTTTTAGACCGCACCTCTTGAAAGGCTGCCTACGTTCCCCTTTTACAAATAGGACTAAGGGGCTCAGGTCGTCGTAGTTCATTCCAGTTAGACTAGAATTATTTAAGAAAGGGAAGATAGAAGAGGGGGATGCTCTAACTTTTGCCTAGACCGCCCTTGCGGGTTTTTAGTCTAGCGAGCTTTGTACGCACCCTTATTTTGCATAGACCACCCTTTGCGGGTTTTCAATCTATCGGGCTTCTTTTTGCGATTTTTTTTTTTTTTGTAGAAGGGGAGTCTAATCATAGTAGCGTCTGAGCTTGCTGAGGTTGACTGGTTCCTTGAACGGGTTGCCATCCAAATCTGCCATTCTGACCGCTCCTCCGGAGAAGATCTTCTGTACTACAAACGGACCTACCCAAGTGGGGGCCCACTTCCCGAGGGGGTTGAACTTGTTGGGCAAGCGTGCTTTGAGCACCATGTCTCCTTCCTTTATGTCAACAGGCTTGACTCTTTTATTGAAGGCTTTCGTCGTTCTCCTTTGATAGGCTCGGATATGTTCCATGGCCTTCAATCTGCGCTCATCAAGCGTTGCCAACTGATCATAGCGACTCCGGAGCCATTCTACTTCATTCCCTTGGTTTTCGAGTAAGATCCTCAATGATGGCACTTCCAATTCTATAGGGAGTACCGCCTCCATGCCGTATGTCAAGGCGTAAGGGGTCTCTCCAGTAGCAGTGCGGACTGACGTTCTGTATCCCCAAAGTGCCAATGGTAACTTCTCGGGCCAATCCCGTCCTTGCAGAGCCATTTTTCGAATTATCTGTTCTATCATCTTGTTGGCCGCCTCAACCGCGCCGTTAGTCTGTGGATAGTACGGGGAAGATTTCTTTCGTTCGACCTTAAATTCTGCGAGCAAGCGAGCACACTCGGCTTCGAAATGACTGCCATTGTCTGATATAATGAGGTTAGGGACCCCATATCTACACATGATGTTCTCTTTGATAAACTGCGCCACCTTCTTGGAATTCAGCACCTTGTAAGACTGAGCTTCGACCCACTTTGTGAAGTAGTCGACTGCGACGAGGACGAATTCGTGACCGTTACTACCGGCTGGCGAGATTTTCCCAATGATGTCTATACCCCATGTGGCGAATGGCCAAGGCGTGGTGGAGCTGTACAACTCGTGTGGGGGGATGTGGTTGAGGTTGGGGCATACTTGGCACTTGTGACACCGTCGAACCCTTTGAATACAGTCCGTCTCTATGGTAATCCAATAGTAGCCCAAGCGAGTGATCTTCTGTCTAAGCATCCTTGCATTCATGTGAGGTCCACACAAACCATTGTGTACTTCCTCCATTATTGCTTCAGCTCTCTTGCTGTCGACACATAAGAGCAACAGCCCGTCGTAATGTCTCTTGTACAAAGTATCGTCTAACAATACGAATTGGCCCGCCAGTATTTTAAGCGCTTGCAGACTTTTGGCCTTCACATCTCCATCAAAAGACGTCTCTCCGTGCTTAAGGAACTTGTAGATTTGGGCGTACCATTGGTCTCCGTTTACCTCCGCATCGATCCGGATTTCGCAGCAATAGGCTGGGTTCTCCCTTCGTCCAACCCTAAATGGCTTCACGGACCTTCCTTCGGGAATCTCGACCAACGAGGCCAATGTAGCTAGAGCATCTGCGAACCTATTTCTGTCTCGTGGCAGGAAATGGAAGGTGACTTCTTTGAACTGTGTTATCAACTCATCCATGTAACCTTGGTACCGCTGCAGGCAAGGATCAATAGTTTTCCATTTCTTCGCCGTTTGGTTAATAATCAAAGCAGAGTCTCCATATACTTCTAACTCTTTCACGTTGCGTTCTAGGGCGGCTTCCAGTCCGGCTATACATGCCTCATACTCAGCGGCGTTGTTGGTTGTTGAAAAGTTCAGCTTGATGGCTATAGGAGTGTGTTCATCTTTGGGATCAATAAGTAGGAGTCCGACTCCATTCCCTCGTTTGTTTGCAGCCCCGTCAAAGAATAGTTGCCACCTTTCTGCGACCTCAATCGCGAAAATGTCGTCGTCCGGGAACTCGGGGTCGGGTCCCCTTGTCTCGGTGCTTGGAGAGTCTGCGAGCTGATCGGCCATTGCCCTCCCCTTGATTGCCTTCCTCGGTACATAAGTGATGTCGAACTCTCCCAAGAACACTGACCATTTAGCGAGTCTCATAGAAAGGGAGGGTTTATCAAACAGGTACTTGATAGGATCCATTTTCGAGATTAGTAAGATCGGATGGGATACCATGTAGTGCTTGAGCTTCGTCACCACCCATACTAGGCCTACGCAGGTCTTCTCGAGCGTGGAGTAATTGAGCTCGCTACCTTGTAACTTTCGGCTGACAAAGTAAACTGCATTCTCAATCCGGGAATCTTTGGCTTCTTGCGCTAACATGGCTCCGACGGCGGTGTCTGTCACAGTTAAGTATATTAGCAACGGCTTCTCCTTATGCGGCGGGCGCAGGATTGGGGTATTCACCAAATACTGTTTGATCCTCTCGAAGGCTATCTGGCAGTCATAATCCCACTCCACATTGGCTGTTTTCTTCATCAGTTTGAAAATTGGTTCGCAGATGGTGGTCAGCTGATTGATAAACCGACTGATGTATTGCAAGCGTCCCATGAATCCTTTTATCTCCGTCTCAGTACGGGGCGACTTCATCTCTAGGATGGCTTGAATCTTCCTTGGGTCGGCTTCGATCCCATTCTCGGTGACCATGTAACCCAATACATTCCCTCTACGAACTCCAAAGGTGCATTTCGCCGGGTTCAAACGCATGGCGTGCTCTCTCAACCTGTTGAAGAATTTTCTGAGATCTATCAAGTGTTGGCCACCAGACCCTTTTGAATGTATAATCATGTCATCCACGTACACCTCAATCTCCTTGTGGATCATATCGTGGAATAAAGTCATAACTGCCCGTTGGTAGGTAGCCCCAGCGTTCCTTAGCCCAAACGGCATAACAGTATAGCAAAAAGTCCCCCATGGGGTGGTGAAAGCTGTTTTCTCTTGGTCCTCCTCGGCCATCTTGATCTGGTTATAGCCGGCAAACCCATCAACAAACGACTTGACCTCATAATCGGCGGTCGCATCCACCAACATGTCGATATTTGGCAGGGGGAAGTCATCCTTCGGCGTAGCTTTGTTGAGATCCCGAAAATCCACACACACTCTGACTTTACCATTGGATTTTCTGACAGTCACCAAATTTGATAACCAAGTTGGATACTCGATCACCCTGATGAAACCCACACGGAGTAGCTTCTCAATCTCTTCCCTCACTTGCAAAGACCATTCCGGCTTAATGTGGCGCAGCTTCTGTTTGACTGGCTTAGCGTCTGGTGCTGTCAGGATTCTGTGCTCTACGATCGAGTTGTCGAGCCCCGGCATGTCTTTATAAGACCATGCGAACACATCCACATATTCTTTGAGTAGCTCAATCAGTGCTTCCCTTTCGGCTCCGCTGAAGAAGCTTCCAATCTGCGTTTCCTTAGGCTCGGCTTCGGTTCCCAAATTCACGCACGTTAACACCTCATCGGCAGCTTGGGCTCGAGATTCTTTTTGATTAATAACCTGTTCTGAAATTTCTTTAATGTATTCATCATTTAATGTGTCTGTGTTCGCCTCTTCTAATGAATCATTATTAACTAAGTGTATATCATTAGTTTGATTATTAGCCAATTTATCAGTTAAAGGAGTGACTATAGAGGGATACTCGGAAAGGTCGAGGGTTTCATTCATGGCAAAAGGAAAAATAGCGTTTGCAACAAGATCATAGTCTTCGGACGTAATGTCGTCAGACTTAGAGGAAGACTCAAATTCAAAATGTAAAACACTAGACTCTGGGGACGGGGATTTTGGGTGAGTGACAGGAGATGCTGCAGGAGTGGCGACAGGAGAAGGAGTAAGCCCCAATGTCCCCACCATAAATTCCGGAGTAGCTATAGGTCCCCCAATGATGCACCAATTCTTGAGCTTGTCCCCCATGGGTACCACCAATGTCCTCGGATCTATGTCCTTCTCTGATTCATCCCCAATAGCGGCTACCATGTCGTCGTCCAGCCCCAGATTACCCAGATGCTGAAGCAGATATTGGCCGTCCCACGTCTCAGTCATTCTTGGCGCTTCTGCAGTTTCTGCTGTCGGCTTGTCAAGGGTTACGGCTTCAAGTTGATCTGCCAAGTCATCTGCAACCTTGGCGGAGTACTCATGCCTGATGGTTCTAACTCTGCCCGTGGCTTTGTCATATTCCATGTTAGTCAGCTTCATGTTGGACCGATCGAATTCCACATCTCTGAAAATCTCGAACCCTTTCTGCAATTTACCGGTGTGGTCAAACCATGGCTCTGCGAACTCGAAACACGAAAACTCCTCGCCCTCCTTAACGAAGTAACTATTAAGGGAAAGGCGGTATGGTCGCGTCTCAGGCTTTTTATAAGAAAGCCCCACTTTCTTAAGGAACCGTATCCTTTTCTGTTCTGCTTTGTCTTCGGGAGTGAGAGTATACCCAAGACCGAACAATCCTTGGTGATCAATCTCTTTAACCAGACTTGTAGGACCTTGCAAGCACTTACCTAGCCCCAGCCCCGGTATGAAGCCCATATTACGCAGTATCTTGACAACAGGTGCCACTTTATCCGTTGTTTTGGTGAGGTCGATGGTGCAGATCTGTGCTTGAGCGACTATTTCGAAGCCATTGAAGAGTCGGCTCTCTTCCCCATGCTGTATTTGTAAAACAGGAATGCCCTTGGTGTCCATCCCTTGGGCCGTTAACAAATCACTGTAGACAAATGTCACCTCATTACCGGATTGAAATTTCACACATTGGTGCAAGGAGGAGGGAACTGCGCCTGACTGGTGTAACCATGGCCGTCCGAGCAGGAGTGAGAAGGTTGCGGGAATGTCTATGACATGGAATTCGGTGGGTAGGATTTTGGTTCCGATTGTGATGGGCAGGGTGACAACGCCTATAACCGCGCGACAGGTTGAGTCATAAGCTTTGATTGTTTGTTTAGACGGGCTCAAGTCCACACCATGGACACCGACTACATCCATCATCCTTGACGGCAAGATGTTAATAGCAGAACCATTGTCAATGAATACACGAGGGATCTTCTTGCCATCCACTTCCATAGTGATGTACAGGGGTTCATTGTGATCACCTCCGACTACTGGCTTGTCTAGCTCCGAGAAAGTGATGATGTTTCCATAGTGGATATTCCCAATCATGTGCGTGACGTTCTCTGGGGTAGTGTTTGACGGGACCATAGTAGCGGCGAGGTTTTGTTCAAGCATGAGGCGATGGGCGAGAGAGGAGGTGAGTAAGGACCAGAGCGAAATGTGGGCTTGGGTCTGTTTGAGTTGGGTGAGGATAGGGTCTTCATTCTCGAGGTCGGCTTGCTCGGGTTCCTTCCGAAAGATTTTCTTTGCTCCCTTCGGATCGGATTGGTACACTTGACCGAATCTTGTGAGTAGACAAAATTCCGTTCGCAATTCTTCTAAGGAGAGTGGGGTTCCCTCTTGAGGAGGTGGAATTTCGATCTTCTCGGCTTCTTCAAAGATTTCGTCCCAAGAAAGAGGTTGAGAGGGTTTGGGACTCTCTTCCTCTAGAGATTCGACTTCACTAACTAGTTCTTCTAAAGACAACAAGTAGCAAGAAGGTTCTTTATTATTATCATTGAAATACAACCCATCTCATCACAGTCCACCACAACAGGCTCGGCCGGATCAGTGATCTCAATAATTTCTACCATGAGTACATTGCTAGCTACATAATCTCTAGGGTCTTTGACAACTCCCTTGTGGATGAGCTCTTGCACGGCTTTCTTGAGTTCAAAGCATTCTTCGGTAGTGTGACCGGTGCACTTGTGGTAGTGGCAAAACTTTGACAAATCGCAACCAAGGCGGGGGAGGTGTCCTTCTAATGGTTCGAGAATTTCTAACGTCACCAATGCCATGAAGATATCCACCATCGTGAGCCCTATCTTGTCAAAGGCATCCATGAGCTCTAGGATACTGATCTCGCATGTTTTCACCATATTCACCCCACCCCCATTGTTAGGAAGAGGGTTTCTTCAACACATTGGGACCCTTCGGCTTCTCAATCTTCTTGTCATTGATCAACCCTTGAACTACGCGCTTCAATTGGATACACCATCCATCGTGTGCCCAATGTACTTGTGGTATTTGCAGAATTTGGATGCATCTAAGTCAATCCTTGGGTTGGCAATTCTCTAGCGGCTTAATGAGACCTCTCTTGACTAACACGTCAAAGACCTTCCCCATGGGCATACCAAAATCATCAAATACTCCCTCTGTTGTGGAGCCCCATTCCTTGTTACGGCTTGGACATCTAGCGGGACCTCATTTTGGACCATATTCACTTGGCCGACGGCCTCCTTTCCACCCCTAGGAGGCGCAGGCGCAGTAGGAACCTTGTAGCGGAATGAGTTGTTGTTTAGCGGAATGAGTTGTTGTTGTTGGTCTTTGGACTTTCCTTTGGCGGCACAATCCCAGTGAACCCTGCTTCGTACCTTACTCCGGCGTCAACCATTTCCCGCAAGTCAGGGAAATAACCATTGCCGATGGCCGCTTTCATCTCAGGCAATAAACATTTGTAGAATATCTGTTAATGTTCCTTTGCTTTTGGTGGGTATTGGACCTCGCACAACCGATGATTCCACCTCTTGTAAAAATTATAAATAGCCTCGCCGGATTTTGCATAGTGTTCTCAAGATCCGTTCGATTCACATGCCAATCCAAGTTAGCTTGATACTTCTCACAGAAAACGACACTAATTTGATCCCAAGTTTGCCTCTCGCCTGGTTCTAGCCCCAAGAACCAACGCAGAGCTATACCATCCAAAGTGCTATGGAATACGCGAGCCATTTGTTCGTTGGTGCAGTCATGAGCCTTCATGGCCAACACATAACTATCCAAATGAGTCTTAGGACACGAGTCACCATGAAACATCGCCACTTTAGGCATCTTGAAATCTTTGGGGAGAGCCCCCACTTGGCTAGGGTTGATTGTCTTGGTAGTCGGTGCACTTTGCTTATCTACGGTCTCGATCAACTTGCGCATTTGCTCTTGCATGGCCGTGACCACAGGGTGATTGGAGATGTCGGGGATAGATTCTGACAGAATGACGGGAGGAGTAGTGGAAGTAGTAGCAGCGGCCATCCCAATACTCAGAGGCAACGAGGGTGCGGGTAGTTTGCTAGCAGAGAGGTAGCCACCAAGCAGTTCAGGGAAGGTTCATAGACAGCCTTGTTTTTGCTCATGGTAGTGAACCTTATTGGGTGTAGAGAGAAGGAGGTGGAGCATTGCGGTAGCTTGGGAGTGGGAAGGCAGTGGCATTGGTATTGGTGGGACAGTTGGTATTGATCTCTTCATCCTCGACATAAATGAAATTCTTACCATCGGGCACCATCCTAGTCCCCTTTTGCTGAATGTGGTCCTTCAACAGTTGTTCTGGTCTTCCAAAATCTTGTTGCTTTCCTCGAGATTCTTGATCTTGGCTTCGAGACCGGCGAGGAAGTTCTGGAGGCTTGGGGGAATACGATTGAGAGTGGTCTCGTGTTGAGCTTGGCGGCACTAGTAGGAGGGACAGAGACTGAAGAGGAAATGGGAGTTGACATTGCTGATGACGAGACTGAGAACGTGGACGGAGTAGATGCTTCACGTTGTAGTCGACCACCCGAACGGATCTAAACTTGCTTTGCTGAAAGGTTGAAGGGCAATGAAGCTTTTAGGAGAGGAGGAAGGCTCATGCAAAGTATATTTTAATTTGCAAAAACATAACTTATTACATCTTAATTGGTTGGAAGGGGTACCCCTTTTTCGCAACTAACTAGGAGACTACGATTAGTGGAGGCCATCACTACGTCAATAGACCCCTCGTTTTTCATCTGCATTGCACACCCCCAAACGGACAATTTGGGCGAGGGTCCTATAGGGCAAGCGGCTTCCACCAACCATCGGATCCTACGACTAACCCTTCCTTAAAGGCATTCATCGTGGTGTCTAGGTTACATCCTACACAAGTTAATGATGAGCGGAGATCTTGACAACAAACACTCATCTTACTATGGCACGTCCCTTGTAGGGAAATCAATTTTTGTGCACTTCCTCTCAAAAGATCTCGATTCATCATTGACTTGGGGATGACTGACATGGACAGCACGTTAATTGACTATTAAGGAAAAGCTAGCCAAAGCAACCGGTCAAAACCTAGGTGTGTTACCTACACTAGTGTGGGTTGACATGGGTTAGGTAAAAGGTTCCCACCGTATACGGTGAGTGGAATAGACGAGTGACTCGAAAAGAGTGCGACAGTAGCGCACAAATTCCTGTACATCGAATACTCCGGGTAATGGGGACCTGTGCAGTGCTGACACGGACTAGTGGTAGTGTGAGGCAAGAAACTAATTCTTTTTAGGGAGAAAAGAGAGAAGCTTTGAACGTTTGAATGATGCGATGCAATGTAATGCAAGAGAGAGAAAGGGGAGAGAATAAGGATATACAAGGGAGCTTAGCAGAGTTTGTTTGACCCTAATACTAAGACGAAAAATAACAAGGGTACATAAATACAAGGTACAAATATGAACATGGCGGAAATACAAGGTGCATGTGCAAACATGGCAAAGTGTGAGGTGCATGTGAAAACATGGCAAAGTGTGTGGTGCATGCGGGAACATGGCAAAGTGTGTGGTGCATGTGAGAACATGGCAAACATCATGATGTAAACGAAAGTTAGACCCACTAAGTTTGAAAAAGTTTCAAAACAGTCCCCAGCAGAGTCGTCACTGTGAATACCCCTTTCCGATGAAGCGACGCATGGGAAGTATCTTGTGATTATTATTATTTATAAAAGAGAATATTCATAAAGACATTAAAATTATGAGAGTCGCCACGCCGTTTTAATTAAAGCCAAAACATTTAAAAAGGCATTTTTAGTGGGTTCGGGGTCAAATTACAACAAGAGAAGAATATTGAACGTTATCACTCCTATTGCCCGAATTGATCGGTCTTTCTATCATGATGCGGTGTATGTAGTGTGTTAGTGATTTAGACCGGATCCGAAGATTGCCTACGTTCCTCTCAATGTGAGAAGCTCAGGTCAGGCGTAGTTCGCACATAATTAGAATGTGGAGAGAGAATAGGGATCATGCATAATGAAGAGGGAGGAGAAAGAAACATGCAGGATGAGCCACATCCTAGAATAATGACTATGCCATCAATGAGATCTCAATGAACATTCATCACATTCATCATGGGAGGATTATTGAACATGGGAGTATTACCTAAAGTTTAGGGTTTAGAAAATAGTTCCTAGATCATCCTTGGGTTGATGAACCCTAAATCATCATCGGCTATGAAATAACATGCAAACATGAAGATCGCAACCCTAAATATAGCATAAATCAGGTTTTAATCTATGAACACGAGGAACATGCGAAGAACATATTATGAACATATGAATGAACAGCAAGCATATAAGAAACTATGATAAACATGTAAGAACATGAATATAAGAGATCTAAATTAAAAATGATGCAGAACATGAAGAAAAGTTAGAAAACTTACCTATGTTGGCAAGAATATAAACCTGATCTCCTTGAGTGTTTGAATGCTTAATTAGGGAGCAAAATAATGTTTAATAACTCTCAAAATCGGATTTTAAGACTCTCAAACTCGGGATCCCCCAAACCATGGAATGGAATGAGTTTATATAGTAAACTGATGGGCATATCTTACGGCTGAGATCATCCGGGACAAGGTTGGCCGCCTGGCCATGATTGAAGACGGCGACAAGAGTGGCCGCGTGGCCAAGGTTGGGGCGCGGCAATGTTTGGCCGCGTGGCCAAAGATGCGGGATGGCTTGATTCTTAAGCTAGGGTTTCTGCAGGTTTTAAGGAAACCATAAGTTACCTATTTCGATGGATTTTGTCATAAATGAGGTATTTCGGGAATCCGGGACAACTCGTTTGCGAGGTTTCTAATTCCTATAAA